>JAODJU010000062.1:18377785-18394535 GCA_026776725.1 Gnathonemus echidnorhynchus | reverse complement strand
CTCCTTAAAGGCCGGGCCGTGAAAATAGTTTCTGATATTAAACTGGTCCGTGACGAAATAAAGGTTGGGGACCACTGCTTTAGATAATGTATTCAGTACTCCAGTTTTCAATGTAAAAGCACAGACTACCGCTGCTGCTACTAGGAATATTATTAAATAATTCTCTAATGTTATTTAACGTTGATACACATATGTGACGGGGGGAGAGCACGCAAGCAAGTGTGTCTGCATTTATTACGGACAACCAAAGTAAACATTTATTGCGGAGAGAAGGCCTTTTCCACATTTTGCACTAAAAATGCGCCGGCTTGCGCTCTCGTGGAATGCCATAGACTTTAGTGACTGAATGGCGTAAATAAGACGATTGATGAGGAAAAACCCATGAACGGCAGGCGGCAAATTTCATTTTAAAACGTGTTTGGTTGTGTGCGCATACTGCAGTGATGAATTGTAAATAAGATAAATAACATAAGGCTATTTAGTTTGTTTAATAAAAGGACAAGATATAGACCTGTTCTATAGGAAAGGTAGCCTTAAATGACTTCTGTTGTGAGCCTTAGAATGATGGGGTAAACACTTTGTGGTATATGTAGCCACATTTCATAATAGCCGATTGTGTTGACATCTTTCCCAGACAGCCATGACTTCACCTGTGTTCATGTGCACTAGGGCTGGGCGATATCATATCGAAATTATATCGCACATGCACGATAATCACCAGGGCTTCAGATGACAGACGAAGCATTTGGCCGGACGCCAGCTTTTTGGTGAAATGCAGACATTAATTTACACCCATAATTTGGTAAGAGGATTAGTAGTATGGCTAAAATATTAATGAGATGCGTTTTGTGATACCCAAAAGTTAGTAATCTGTATAAACTTTGTTTCTTAAATTCGATTAGCGGAGCACCCCACATAATACTGTTTTGGTATACTACGGTTTGGTATACAAACCAAAACTTTATTTTGTGTTTCAGTGGCAGGCTATTTGCATAAGCAATCAACAGCAAATACGTTTGCAAGTCCCACCCCGAAGTACCGAAGAAATACCCCAGCTGGTACTGGTACTCAACCGGAAGTCAATGGAAAAGCGAAAGTACCGTACTTTGTGCATTGGAAAAGTGCCCAGAAATGGTCTATTCTGCTGCAGCTCTATTGTGCTGCTAGTATTTGACGCTGACTTTCGGAAACACTAACTTCTGAAAAGTTCCATGATCCGATCTGCTGTGAAAAAAACGGTCCATTGAAGCAACTCCACATGGCTCTAGACAATCTTACATATGACACAGCTGGTGCCTTGAGGGAGGATGGAGAGAGGTGAAAATGGTGTTCCAGCACACCACTGTCTGCTGCCTTCTTTATGCTACATGGATGTGCTTTCACCATGAGTGCAGCCCTAGAGCAGGTGATGTGGTGTCAGCTTAGTGGCTGGCCAGGGTGCTGCGTGCGATGCATTTTTAATAGCTGTCGTCCGCAGGTGCAAACAAAAGCGCAGCAGCAGCATTGCATTGCTACAGTGCGAGACCCCATTGGCCACTTTCGCTTTATCCCATCTGTCCACTGGGGCATTTAGGTTCTGGAAAGAAAGGGACAGATGGTACCTGCTTTGCTTGTGTAGAAAGTGGACACACCAACACTGTTCTTGCAAAATATTTTCCCTGGCCATCTCCTCTGTTCAGTGAGGTCACTTCCTCTGCCCGGGAAGGCAGCCCAGCAAGTACAACGAGAAGGTAAAATGGAGTTCCATAAGGAGTCAAGATCTTATCGTAATATTCCGGAGCTTGGCAGACATTCTGTCGACCACAACAAATGGAAATGAAAGCTGTTTTAGGTTTGAGCATTTGTAGGTTGTGTATATTATTTCCTTTTTTATCTTTCATACATCTGTGTAATTTTGGCACAGTTTTTGGACTATATTTAGCCATAAATTGGTGTGCATATGCTGTTGATGATAATATTGTCTGTGTGATTGCGGAGTTTATTAAGTAACCTTGCTCCTCACGTTGCACTGTGCTTCTGATCCTGAAGGCCCCATTACTTTTAAGGATCAGTGCAGGGTGTCAGCACCAGAGCATCCCGGTGGCCTCCACCCAGCTTTGGCTGGCGGTACACCGTGGCCTGTCTGCCCTATATGTGGGCCTCGTCAAGGGAAATTGGTGCAATGAAGAGCATAAAGATGGTCTGGTGATGGTACCTGCAAAGAACATAAGAAATTTATGAGTAAGAAATGGGTGGAGGCCATTCGGCCCATCAAGCCCATTGGCGAAGAACTTAACTAATAGCTCAGAGTTAAAATCTAGCTCTGATTTAAAGGAACCCAAATTTTAGCTTGTACTACACTAACAGGGAGACTCTTCCATATTCCATACTCTAACTATACGCTGTGTAAAAAAGTGCTTTCTCAAATCCATTTTAAACCTGCACACAATATTCTAGGTGGGGTCTTACCAAGGAATTGTAAAATTGTAGCATCACCTCCCTTGACTTAAACTCCACACAACTAGAAGAAAGAGGCCTTCCTGATTTTCTTCATGTAGGGTTAGGACTGGGAGGGGGATGGGGAAATGGAGCCACGTTCCTGTTGGATACGTGGCACCCCATGGAAAAGATGGGGCTCGGCAGACAAGAGGCTGAGTGAGATACGCAGTCCTGTCTTCAGCATTGACATCAGGCTGGTGCCCAATTCCATGGGTGCTGTTTCTAAGCCTTTGATCAAGCCCATGTTTGCAGCCATGTGGCTCTGTGAGAGTTTGACTGTCGTGCGATCTTGCCCCTGTTTTTTCTGTCATTCCCTCTCGGCTCAGCTGACTGCCCATTCAGCCCCTGCTCTGTGGGGTCCATCTGCTGTCACCCTGTGAGGGACCTGGCAGGGGCTCTGTGAAGTTATGATGATTTCAGAAGTCCCTGAGTAACATTAGGACCAAGGATTGACCTGGGTTGGGGGCCCAATATGATATGCTTTCATGGGGCCCAAAATTTTTAGTGGTGCCCCTGGGCCTGGGGGTGTTTCAGGGAAGCAGTCCCAGGCCCTCCACACCAAAAAGGCACCAGGGATCGTTCATTATGTCACTTTCTAGGCTCTGTTGTTAAATCTCTTTGGAGACCCTAAAAATAATGAGGAGCAAGTTGTAACAGCAGTTGAGATTATACATGATTTTTTTTTGTTTTGTATTTTAATTTATTTAGGTATGTTGTTAGTAACTCATGGGCTGTGTGATTTTTCTTTCCATTTTTTAACGTCAAAAGACACTTTTTCCTTTTATTCCTTTGCAGTATAAAGTACTGTGGATGTTTCCAAAAGTGTCAGGCTGTTATCCTTATCAGCTTGCTGTGTTAGGCTACAGAATGCCAAAGTTCCTGCAGCTGGAACTGAATATCTGAAGTCAAAAGGCAGCTCTCTAATTCTTCCACAGTTGGTCAGCTGTCTTTGTGCCAATGCTGTTGGTAAATAATGCATTGGATTAGCCATCTGGCTAGTAATGACTAGCTGGCCAGCCCTGGGAAGGCTCATGTAAACATCTCTGTTCTCTTAACTTCAACACCTTTGACGTGTTCCCTGAAAGGAGCAGGAGGTGCACTCATCTCAGATTAAAAGGAAAGGATGACTTGTTGACATATTTACCATACTACTGCAATGTTAAAATATTTGCTATGGTGCACCCTCTTGTGTATGTATCTTGTCACTGCTGCACCATACAAATGCCCAATTTGATGTTCTATTATCATTATCATAATCATTAGCTGATTTGAAAATATTAGGTTTGTCAGTTTTTCTTGTGTACTTTGAGTGGGGTAAATAATTATGTCTGTGTATTCTGGTTGGTCATTAACTCCTCCTCCTGTCTCCTCTTCAGATACAAACCGTTTTTTCCGTTCCAAGTGCAGCCTCCACTGGCCGCAACCTGTGATCTAGACCTCTCTGTCCATGACAACCACTTGGTGGAAGGCCGGCTCCGAGTCACCCTCGTGGAGTGTAGCAGGTAACCCAGCCGTTGGCATGATATACATTAGAATGTTAGCTGTTAGCATGTTAGCGGTTAGCGTGAGGTAGCCGTTGGCATGTAAACCATTAGCATGATAGCCAGTATTGTAAACCAGCATGCTAGCTGTTAGCATTTTAGCCATTAGTGTGTGTGTGTGTGTGGATGATTTATGTGTGCAGTCCATCTCCACTATTGTGGTCTCAGGTCTTAAGGCCCAGTGAGTTCATTGGTGGTTTGCTGATGAGCACTTGTATTAGAATACATAGTAGCCCCTCCCCACCTCCATCACTGTACTGTGATGATGAATATATTGAAACTGACCAGCAGACTGGCAGCCTCATGGGGAGAGGAATGCCATTGATCTTCCATCCCTGCAGTTGGACTGCTGCCCAGCGCCATGTGCAGAAGAGTGTGAAATGTGAAGCCTCCTCAGGAAGGAGCTTTATGAGTCCTATCACCCTATAGGCCTCCCCTTAAATACTCTCAGCATGTCTGTTTTATATTGAAAAGTAATGAGATTATAATGTAGGAATACTGTCTACATACTGTATTTATGCATTTAATCAGTCATTAATATGCAGCTATTTAGAAATCTGACCTCACACTCTCAGCTTTTCATCCAACAGTACTTACTCTCTTTCTCCTCTGTCAGTTCCACTAACTCTCTGGACTGTTCCCCTTTATTGAATATTAATTGCTACACTGTTGTGTCATTTCCCAGCTCTGCCATGCCTTGGTTTGCCTTGTTGGGGTGGGAGCGACTTGCAGGCACCATCACCACCTAACATGTTAAAAACAAAAAGCAGGTGGCTCAAAGGACATCCTCTGACTTTGTTACATACCACAGTAATGGGATCTGTCTGGTGACCATGCCAGCTACAAGCCTTAAAATGGGCCTTTTGTCCTTGTGTGTTGGCGTGCCCCCGCCCTGCGGCCCCATGCCCTGTGTCTCAAGTGCACCCGCCCACCACATTCTGCCCTCATGTAACATTAACTGCACTGCTGGCAATCTGTCCTCACACAAGCTACGGAGATCAGCCTGTGCCACCCAAGCAGACTCAGCCGGCTCGCATCAATAATGCAGTAGCACCTCCAGATGGCACGCCAATACAGTCAGTGGGGCCTGGAGCCCACTGTGGCTTGTCTTACACTGGTGGCACTCCCCTGTATTCCCTCTTAGGTTCTCTTTGATTTTATTCCTTAGTTAGCCCGTATTGGTTGATACGAGATGATTATGTGGCCCCCATGATAAATGCAGACTTCATTTGTTCTGATCACTGTCACACAAGATGATGGAACTGATCTCATGCCTAGCTTCCTGTTGCGCTGACTTCCTCTGGGTGCCATACTTTGCATGTGTCACAGTGTGTTAGATGATACCTGCACCCTCGTCTCTGTCATTACACATGGAAAAGTAGCGTGTTGCACACAAAATCAGCCTCTGCATACTCTTGTTAAAAAAAGAAAATGGACTCACTCTGTCTCATCTGATCTGACCTGGGACCAAGTATTCAGATGGGCCCACTAGGGGGAGACAATGCTCTTCCCCCCCCATTTTCTTGTCTCAGGAAAAACAAGATAGTCTTGACAGGACCTACAATCAAGGCTTTTAAAGTAAAAATTTTCCGTGTTTTATATTACTAATTAAATCTGTGCTCATCACCTGAATAGGTGCAATGAGTTAGTTTGATGTTGGTTAAAATAAAATCCCATCAGTACTGGCAGCAGTTCCTGCAAAGACAAGCCTGTAGGGGTCAGCAGATGACTATTTTAATGCTCCACTTGCAGTTTTACTGGAGCTAATATACACTTTCTGTGAATGTTTTATACTATTTTTTATTATCGCATTATGACTTTCCAAGCTACCATTCACAACATTTTCCAGCCTCTGCTTTGATAGCTGGAAAGGATTCAGTAATGACACACTGGTAATTGCTGGTTTTAGCAGAGAAATCAATAATGACTAAGGGATGTGGTGGTTTTTCCTAGGATTTATAAAGCTGTCTATAAAGCAGGAATACTTCTGTGCTATTAGCTGTTGTGCGACTGATCCCACATCACCTGGGTGTGTCTCTGCCCCTTGCAGGCTATTTATCCTGGGCTCATATGACCGGGAGACGTATGTGCACTGCACCTTGGAGCTCAGCAGTGAGGAGTGGAAGGAGAAGACGAGGAGCTCCATCAAGACGGTCAGTGAATCAGGGCTGGCTGGAGCAGGGTGGCTGGCCAAGTCTGCCCCCTGGTGGCGCACTCTTTATTGCTTCATTTTCACCAACTCAGTGAAACTAACTAGTTCCACATGCTCTGGCCCTGGGCCAGAAAAAATGGTCCGATACAGTACTACAGAAAAGCTGGTCTCAATATTTGGCACCATGATGGCAGCAAAAGGGGGATGGGTTATCATGTCCAAAACTTCTGCACCCAGAAAGTTCAATCCGCAGGGTTGCCAACTCGCACGCGTCTGGTGTGACTCTCTTACGCAAGAACTCTTATGGGAGGTCCCCCCAGGTCCAGAGAAGGAGAACTTTCATTTGTGGCATTTCAAATGTGAAGAAACTATCAGACCTCAATGCAAATCTGCTCTAATTGCAGCAATTGTGAAATGTTAACATTTCACAACAGCCCCTGAAGAGACCGCTGTGGCCGTCATGTGACCATTGCAGGAAAATGTCAAGTGTAATTATGCTCTGATTGGCCATTTTTTGCTATTGCAAAATCCTTGTTTTTATTGCCTTGTGGGGAAAAATATTTTCTTGGTTTGAAGATTTTACATTTGCATTTATTTTGTTAAGTGCACATAAAGAGCAAATATCACATTATAAACATTTGATCGCAGATTAATTTTATAAAGCCAAAGGATTCTTAGAACATACTAACACCCGAAACCCACACAAACACTGAACAGTTTACATCTGAGCCTCCTCAGCCAGTTAACGTTCAGGCCACCAGTTACCCGCTCTCCATGAAACATCAAAATATTTCTAGAAGGACATCTACATTCATTTATCTCCATGTCTTTTTTTTTTATTTTTATTTTAAATTTTTTTTATTATGATCCATTTCCGAATGTTCGATGACATTAATTTAAACACAAAACTCTAAAGTAGGAGAAATGGGTGTCCCTGTTTTGATTACCGTGCACCAAATGCTTCGCGCTTGGACCTGTATCAGTCTTCGCCTCTGCTATTCGGGCTGCCTTATCAGCCGCTTTAAGCGCAGTCTGTGGCAGGATGCAGGACCAGGGATTATTGCTGACAGTGTCTCTGATAGGTCACTGTCTTCCCCGTCAATCGACAGGCTGCGGCGCCGACACATCTTTGGTGTTTGGCATGAAAGGGTGAGACCAGACCCATGCGCAGGCCCAATGCATCGCTGCTGTCCTCAGCTCTCTGTAAGACTGCAACCCCAGCTAGTTGTGAGCCCATTGTTTGAGCGGGTTTAGGAATGGATGTCTTCTAAAGGTCCATCATCCTAGATCCAAAAGACCTAAGAATGGGTGATTTGAACCCACCTCCACCCTCTGGCTCAAACTGGCCCGTCACAAAACATACGTAGTTTTATTGTGACTCGCTGATGCACAGTTCAGCTGAAAGCCTGGCCTACACAGGATAGCAGATACTTGTGCTCTGAGCTGCTGCTGCTGCTGCTATGGCTGGCTGCATTTGCATAACCGTGTGTCACCTTTCAGCCACAAGGTCAGCAGCGTAATCAGTTACCACGAGTTCCCCCATGGAGCACCTCTGTGTTCACGCCTGGGGTGGCTGCTCTCCTCTGGTCACGCCCCAGCAGACTCTGGCACTGCTTGTCTGTTTGTTGAAGTCATTTAGGTGGTTGCTTGCTGGTATATGGACTCGAGAGCAGTTATTACAAAGAGTGATTTTATAGTGGTATCAGTCAGCTTGGTTAGTACAGTCTAGGCACCGCATATCTAAATACACCAGCAAAACCAGTAAAGCATACCATGGAATGTCTATTTATGGCAGGCCAATAATGAAAGTCATAGGATGTCATGTCCAGTATTTACATCCCTCCCTCTTTTCCTTCTGTTCTCTCCGCTGTTTTCATCTCTTGTCTTATGCTCACAGTCTGAGAAGCTTCCTTGTTTCTTTGTCCGGCAGGTCTCTCTGCCGCCAGCATATGGCAGCCGACGCAGCTGCTGGTTACAGCATCCGGTGGGCCCTGCCTGCAATGCAGTTACCCATGTGCCGTCTGGCTCGCCCTCTTTCAGCTCAGGGCTGTAATCATAAACTCCCCTTGTTAGACTGTCCTTTCACTTTTCTCTTTTCAGTGATTGTATGGCGTGAATTCTTGTTTCTTTTTCAAAAAAGTCCAAAAAATGTCCATTTTCATTCATAACATAATTCACCTCTTTGGTTATTTTTCTGTTTATGTATTTAGATAGAACAGCATGTTAAATGATAGTGTTGTGTTCTGTAGGTATATGTTCTAGACCATGTCAAAGAGGATCACATCTCATAGGAAAAGCTTGGGAGGCCAAGCCCCGGGAGTCTGTGTTCAGTGGGCTGCTCTGGTTTCTGTATTCATATCACTTTGTGTTTTTGTACTTGATGTTAAGGATGATCTCTCCCTATCCCCCTCTTCCCCATCCAGCAAATCAATCAATTGCTGAGCTTAATCGTTCATCACTCTTTTACAAATTATGTGAGCACGTGTTGAGGGAGGAACTTAACACTGGAATAAATTTAGCACCCAAGCGGTTGAAACTTGTTTGTATTTTGGGATGTCCATTCCCTCGCCTGCCCACCTCTTCCAAGTTTGTTTGCACACCTGCCTCGGTGATTCCATTGTTTTATGTTGGGGCTGATTCTCTGTGACAGCTAAAGGGTCGACGTCACTCTGCTCTTTCACATATGCCGGAATTTGGGCTTGTCATACCACATAGAGCCCTTGTTTTGAAGCTTCTCCATCCTTGTCTTGGCAGGAGAAATAAATTCTTATAGGTTATTCTCATTTGCTCTGCAATTCCTATGTTAGTTCCAAGCACATGACTGGCTGTAGGAGCGGTAGAGGATACTTCTGGAGATATTGTCGCTCTTCTCCACCAGATGTCCCCATGTGTCCTCATGGGGAATCGCAGTGCGACTATTTGCTGTCACCAAGGAAAGCAATCATGCATGTACAAGCTAAGAAATGGTTAAGTGATTGGTTGCCTTTTCACTGGCAGTTTATCCCTTGTATACATAGGATGTACAGTTGCATATCTTGTTTTTTTTTTTTTACTTACCCGATGCATGACACACATATATATGTGGGTTACAGTCCACCTCCGAAACAGGAACACGGCAGTGAATGCACACACACACACACACGTGCGCGCGCGTCTATACGGAGACGTGTGTGCGCATTCACTGTGCCGTGTTTCTGTTTTAGAGGTGGGCCTGCTGTAGGCCCTGGGGTTGGACCTGTCGTTTGTCATTTTCCATGCTGTTTTGCTGTGCTCTGCCAGGTCCTGACCCTGCAAGCAGGTGGGGGGGGTGGGGGGTTCCGTTGAGCGTTTGGATCTGCCGAGGCTGGTTTCTGTGGGATCACGGCATGCTTGATGCTGCCGTCACATTACTGACTTCCTGCCATTTCACAGCAATGTGCCCCGGATGCGGCTGCCTGGGCAGCTCGTTAAGGGCCAATTATCTCCCATCCGACACAGAGGGCAGAATAAGGCAGATGCAGCAGGAAGGAGGTGCTCGAGCTGGGCCGCTTCGGCGCCGACTTGACGCACAGGACTGCAGCCAGGCCAGTGGGCACGTGTGCGCTTTACCTGCTGGTCGCCTGTTGTTTTGAATGGAATGTGTGTTTGACCAAGGATGTTAAGCTCTCCTCATTGGCCCATATGGTGTAGCTGGGAGCAGTTGCAGAATACCGCAGAATGTACATGTTGTGGTGATTGGGATACATGTGGACACGAAACACGGCATCCACTCCCAAAATAAACTCTCAATGGAGCTGCTGATCTGAGATTCCTACCGTGCCGTGAGTGACTGACAGCCTTCACGTTCTGGTTAAAAAATGTAAATCCTTAAATACCACCATGATAACAGAAAAAGCGGACAGATTTAAAGGTTGTCGCTAGCTCTGTTTGTACCTATTCGAAGTCCTTCATTGAAAACAGTTTCTGAGGAAATGTGATGTAAATGAGAGCTAATTCATTCAGGTGAATAACAATGAAGGAGGAATAAACGTCTGAGTGCTACAGTCGGAAGAACCGATGTGTGCAAGAGCAAATTAGAATGCACAAGAGCACTTTTTCATCTGCCGTGTCTCCATAACAACTACTTTGTACTGCAGCTCAGAGCTGTCCTCTATGATAAGCAATTGCCAACATGAAAATTCAAATGACAGAAGATGGCAACTGAAAGCTTTAATTTAGACTTCAATGGGTTTTTCCTTTTTTTATTTTATTTATTTATTTTTTGCTGGAAAAACAGCAATGGACTTGATGTAGCTGATACCACTCCCTGGGCTCAAACCTGAAAACATACCACTTTTGCTCCCGCAATAAACCTTCCAAAATATCACCGATGTAGGCTAATGAAATCTCAGTGGACTAATGCAATTTAGAATCAGGGGCGCTGTTGAATTCACATTTATTTTATTTTATTTTTTTCATTTTTGTTGCAGTTTCTGCTGCGATTATCATTAGTAGCAATCATGATGAATGTTAATATGGAAATGTTGTGGTTGTAATTGTAAAGGCTTATTAATAATCACCGAGTAATTTCGGAGGAGAAAAGGGCATGATGCAAGGTGATTGGCCAGGCGTCAAGGCTCATTCAGGTCCACATGTGATTTAGATGGATGACACCTTTTTGAGTCTTGAGTCGGAGGTGTCAAACCTTGGCTGTGCCATACAAAATGGTGTCATTTGGAAGCACTACCATTTCCTGAATTTTGTTTAGCTGTGAAATATGTCCTAGCATTATTTATTCTAACATTAGATAAACTTTATTGATACCAGCTGGAAATTTGTATGTATACAGAAGCGAGGTACACAAGGTGCACAAAAGCATGTAGTGCAAAATAAGTGCAAAGACGGTACACAAATTTTAAAAATAAATTGAAAAAGAATATTAAGGAAATAAATATTGTACATTCATGGATGGTGTATGTGCAATTAAAAAATAAAAAAACAAAATTTTACTACAACATCAATGGGATGCTCTCCTGACTGGGGGTGGGGAGCGGGAACGCTGGGAGGCGAAAATGTTCTTCATGTACCTACAGCACCATCGTCTCAATAATGGACTATACACATCAGGGTCTTTGAGATTTTTTAAGTAGTGATTATCCCAACAATATCCCTCATCCAGTTTGGCAAATGGGTGATTGTCCAGTATAATCAGTTTTTATTGCAGTGGTTGCTTTGTTAGCTCTGGTGCTGCTGACTTTGATAAACTTTAAATATCAGCCAGCGATATTGGTGTGTTAACCAGTACATCGTGCATCTCTGCATTTTGTTTGTTCCATCTTCATAAAGACAACATATAATGCTAAATAATATTTCTTGCTTTATTATTAATGTTGATAAAAATAGCAATCTCTGTTCAGTGGAAAAAGGAATTGTGATTCACAATCTGAATTTTACAGCCCTACACTCAAGCGCGCTGCATGCTTTTTGCAAATAGTTTTCTTTATTATTATTCGGTGTGTGACGATGGTCTCATGCTGAATGTATTTTTGGCTAAGAAATGTAGTTAGGTGACAGTAAAAGTCACAACAACTTAAAATACTCAAATAAAATGGAAAAAGAATACAAAAAATAAACAAACTTAAATACAGTAATTATTTGTACTTCATTGGGCAAATTATAAAAAAAATTACCAATTGTTCAGTTTCAGCAACACATATTAACATAGGATAGTCTTAAAATGCCCCATGTGAGGGTTTATAGCCACTAAGACTGCACAATTCTGAAAAAAACATAAATCGCAATTCTTTTTCTTAGAATTAAGATTGCATTTCTCTGATTGTGCCAAACATATGATTGATCCAGGACCGGCATATCAACTTCTGACAACAGAAAGAATCCGGTTAATTGGCCAGTCAATTAGGGAAACCAAAACAACCATACCAAACTTTCCAGTACCAGAAGCGCCAGTGGGGTACTTTTTGGTATTTTGGTAGTTTGGGATGGGACTTGAAATGCTTTCTTTGTCTAACATTTACGCAAATACCCTGCCTCTGAAACGCACTACAACCACAGTCTTGAGAACAGTTGCAAACTCAGAAAACAACAATAAACAAGGTAAAAAAAAAAAACAATAATGCATTCGTGGACAGATGAAGTAACCCAAGCTATAACTGCTAGGACAGCACGGTATTGGGAAATTTCTAAGTATTGCAATATGATTTTCTTGTAATATTGGGGGATTTATAAAACAAAATAAGGAGTTCAACAAATTTCTCAAAACCCCGTCTAGGAGTGATTTAAACAGCATGGATGAAAATGATTGATTGTCTCTGAGAATGCATGCATTGCTCATGCAAAAGCAGGTGAGGTAAGCTTTTAAACTGATTTGTAAACATATATCAGTCCCTCCAGGATTTCGCGGGCGTCTTTTTTGATTGTTGCGGCTTAAAATGCTTGATTTTGCGGCAGCTTTTTTAAAAAGTTGCGGTGAAAGTTGCGATGTTTCGAGGCTTTATTTTTTGTCTATTTCGTTTCAAGAACAAATGAATTTGCAGAAATAGTTACAACTGTTTTGCAACATCGCAACTTCCTGGAGGGACTGATATATTAGATAATATTGAAAAGGAATCATCATTAAAATTGCAAAACTTGATCATTTTTTTTCCTATGGCAGAGTAAAAAATTTTTTTTAGCAAAACCTAAACTCCCTGCCCTATAATATCCGTTTACAGAACTGAAAACAAGAAAAAGCCTGATCTTAATCTAGCTGACTGGTGAAGTAATAATTGCACATGCACAACATGCGATGTTAGTATTAATATTGCACACTGGGCTGCCCTATAATATACTGCAGGCATTTTTTGAATTCAGTACAAAATACCCCACCTCGTGCTGTGATGTCATTCAGTGCTGGTACTGGATTTTATGCCAGAGGAAAACTCAATCTTGAAGTATCGTACTTTTGTTATCTTCTTGCAGTACCAAAAGTATGGTACCTAGTGCAGTGGAAAAGCTCCCTATAAAGAGAATACAGAATTATGGGACAATTGAGACTCTCTGGGGGAAAAGTTGTTTTGATTTGATTCAGCTGATGTAATATAACGCAGAAGAACCGTTGTAATTTAGAAATGAGATCGCATAGTGGTATTAATCGTGATCACGGTTTTTTTACGATTAATTGTGTAGCCCTGCCTGCCATCTGTGAACTGTGACCAGTGTGGGTGGCCCTGGTTAGACGTGAAGGGAATGCATGCGCCTGGATCATGACTGGGATGGTTTGGGCATTTAGAACCCAAACTGGCAACACACATTGTTCACGTCTTGTGTCATAACTCACTTAGTTTGGTGAGCTTGACATTTGAGATGTTATCATAAGGCCCGACCCACCTGGTGCTACCCGTATAAATGCCTTGCCTAGGGCCATGTGGCTCCAAGTTTGCTGCTAATTGGATGTGGCAGTGAATTGCTGTGCGGCTGCCTGGCAGGGACTTGTGCCCTATAACCATACACAAATGGATCTGACATGTGCTAGTAGATTAAATTACGGGCCAGGCAGGCAGGCAGTGACAAGGAGCGGACTCATCGGGCCGGGACGAGCATCTGCCCAAAGGCAGCCCATGGACAGCAACAGGGTGACTGTGGGTTTTTTCCCCCCAAATGTGCGGGGATGCCATTTCCTTTATATTTCTGGTGGCTTCCTTGTCTCTGACATGGTCATACTAATCAGTGAGGCACCGGAAAATTCTCCAGTTTTTTTATTTATTTTTTTTTTTGAGGGAGTGTGCGTGCGGGCATGCACATGTGTGTGCATGCAAAGTTTCAGAAATATTAATGCCTTATCACTTCCTCAAACGGAACCTGAGATACTCTTCAGGTTCTTTCTCTCACTTGTGACATCATTTGGTTTTGCTGGGTAGTTTGGCCAAGATTTCTAATGATTTTCAATTGACTCTCCTGTGAATGTTAACTCATCACCGAGGTGACACTCGCATCGCGGCACTACATCCTGCATCAGTGTGCTGCCATTGTCCACGTTTCTGACACGGTTACATCAGCCACATCTTCCTTGTGCAGCTCTGCATTCAACAGTAGCTGCATTAAGGCACCCATTCAGTGCAGCTCTGACCGGGGAGTTTGATGCTAGCCACTGAACTGGAATGGTATTTGACATGTTTTATCTATAGCGAGCTCCTGAGCACCAGCTTTTACCTGTTGATTTTGGCAGAATTTGTTGAATATAAAAGTAGTAATTGAATGGGGCCACCATATTCACCATAGTGGTAGACTTTGAATTGCAGTTTTTCTCACTGAGACTTGGTGTGATGTAGAGGGAAGGGGGAGCTGGATGCTGTTGACTGTCTCATGACTGCATCCGCTGGTTTTCTCATTATAGTTGAATGCACACTGAATACACAACTGTAGTTTATAATCAGTCAATGTGGAAAATGAGTGATTTTATATTAGCTTTCAGCTTTCCTTAACATTGAAACGGCTTTGTAAATTGTGTCATTGATTTGTTAATGCTTCTGTAATTCCCCTTGTCATTGTAGCTATTGGCAGCATTTTGGGGTATTTTGAATGAAGGTTGTAATTCTGTTTCTCAAACACCCACTTCTGTTTAAAAGTGTTATATAGTTTGGCCGTATCAATGCCCTCTATTTTTTGGTTATATACGCACGTTGACATATGGTTTGTCTGTATCAAGGCCCTCTGTTTTGGTTATATAACCACAGACTACCATGTGGTTTGGTCGTGTCTGTGTCCCCTGTTCCTTCCCTTATGCTCATTTTACTTGTAGCCTCATTGTGATAAAGTGACCATATATGGACATTCCTTAATGAATTGGGGAGATGAATTATGTTAACTCCTAATTTAATTGATGTTTAATTCACACATTTTATTTAAAGTCTTTTAAGGGCTAATTTGTCTTGTGGTGTAGCTTTATGTGACATTGCAAATGAGTGGCTGTTGAAAAGAGGCTTAATAAATGGCTTTTAGGTTCTGATAGTAGGATTTCATATGTCTGATTTTTCTCTTGATCTTGTATCTGTGATTGCACACTCTAGGGATGAAATAGCAGGAAAATGGCATAGCTGTGTGCGCACATGTAAGATGTGAGGTTGTTTTCTGTGTGCTCTGGTTGATTGGTCTTCCCTCCTGAGTAATCTTGTTTCAGTAACTGATCGTCCTAAATTCAAGTCATGCTCCGCTTTTTGCCCAGTTTGGAACACAAATACTGGTGGTGGTGGGGAGGGGGAGGTTGTTCTGGATGTGTTGATATAAAAATTGATTGTACAAACAGGCGTTCAGGTGCACAAAGGTGGCATGAGAAGCTGATTTAATGTATGCCACTGCTGCACATGTGAATAACTACAACAATAGATTATCACACCATGGAAAAAAATCTAGATTTTGCATAATTCCTGTCACTTTGCTTAGAATAA
Source organism: Gnathonemus echidnorhynchus (assembly GCA_026776725.1). Classification (NCBI taxonomy): domain Eukaryota; kingdom Metazoa; phylum Chordata; class Actinopteri; order Osteoglossiformes; family Mormyridae; genus Gnathonemus; species Gnathonemus echidnorhynchus. Next base: position 18,378,963 of record JAODJU010000062.1, on the reverse strand, counting down.
ATTAAGCTCACAAGCAGTGTGCACTGGATTTAGACAGCGTGCTTATTGTGCTGCACTAATCCATCTTAAACAGCTGTACAAAAATATTTTTTTGTGTAGTCTTTTGGGGGGGGGGGGGGGTATGTGTTTGCCTGGATATGTGTGCAGTGTGACCTCTGTAATCATATTTACAGAAAGCTGTCCCTCATGGTGCGAGGTGGGGGAGTGGGCGTTTGGACGCTAAGCAGCTGTAGCCCTGCCGTGGTCTGTTTCCTTCGACTGCAACCTGCTTACAGGCTGTAGGAGGGACAGTGTGGGTGGCACAATGGGTCATTTGCAGGAAAAGAAAAAGCTTGTCGACTGTGTTGCCAGAGTGCAAACAGACCCATGGGACAGCGTCACTATGGTGACAGGTGAACACACAAATGTCCTAAAAGGCACAAAGGTGACCATGAAGCTGTCAACATATGTGGGTGGAAACGTGTACAGATTCCAGTGGCCCCTAACATGAGCCCTCTGTGTGTGGGGCTGCTGACGTTGCTCCGCTACACGTTACACCTGGCTCCTCCAACCCCAGCCTGACCTGCTCTGCCAGACCACCCATGCCTGAAATCACACTGCTCAGACTGATACCTTGTGCATTTGGTAGAAGAACAGTGTTGGTTTAGCAGGCATAAATGACATGGTTTGGAGGGTACCTGTCTAAACACATGTGAGATGTAACAGAGCTGTTTGTGAAAAAGGCTGGTGGTAGTAGGCCAAGCTTCCATGACCAGCTTTCCTGTGCCTCAGCCAAAGCGAACAAACATGGCTCTGGCTCCGTGCTGGTAATTGACATTCTGCTGCTTGCCCAGATCACCTTGCAGTCCAGTTTCGCTGCATTCAGAGATGTTAGAAATGTGCTCTGCTGTAGTTTGCATATTTTAAATTTTTTTTTCCTCTGCTGTATGTAGTGCTCGCGCTCATTCAGTACATTTACATACACCGCTAAGTCAAACTATGGTTATTGCTCGACTGCCATGTAATCAGACTACTGATCTTGCCCTCCTGCGCAGTGTACAAGGGCTGTCAAAATTAACCGGTTAACGCTGATTAATCCATCATCATGATTAATCTGATACATTTTTTTAACGCAATTAACCCATCTGCAGCGCAGAATGACTCAAAATCCCTGAAATGTCTCTGTCAACCCATTTCGG
>JAODJU010000062.1:18351107-18373628 GCA_026776725.1 Gnathonemus echidnorhynchus | reverse complement strand
ATCAGAACTCGAACTTTTTAGGATTCGATCCGGAGTCCGGAACGGATTAAGTTCGAGAACCGAGGTACCACTGTAATCTTTAAAGACATTTTACAACGGTACATTCTGATTTCAATGAAAAATATCCACCTGGTATCTGCACAAAAATGGAATTGAGATTCTCTCTGCAAAATCTTATGCAAAGATCTCAAGCAGAAAGTGAAAGGCTGAGCTAGGCGGATCGTCGTGGGTTTTAAAGTCGGCACTGTTAAAAGACATCACTGTGCATTTGAATCTGCTTAATCACCGGCTTCAGGGAAAATATAAACTTCCAGGACAAATGCTGCACATTTTTTCAGAATAAAGTTACACAACTCTTTATAATCGATAGTGTTCACTCATTTTCCTTCTCTCAAAGCAATGGACAAGCTATAGTTGATTTCATTGGTTGGTTCATTTGTGCAGATTTTGGAAGATCTTTGAGATAAATTAGAATCAAGATTCACAGATGTGAATCAATTCAAGGAGTTTTTCCATTTCAGCATGTTTTCCATGTTTCAGCATATGTTTTTTCCATGTTACCTGTGATGATAGACTGCTGATAGATCTGCTGCAGCATAGCCAAGTTAGAGATCAAAATCATCGAACTCCAGGCAAAAGAGGTCTTGCGGTCTGAACGCCAGTTGGAAAAGAATTCCCCACTGTCAAGCAGTGTGTGAAGAAGGTGCTCTCATTCTTTGTGAGTACCTACACTTGTGAAGCTACATTTTCTTCACTGAGTATTATAAAAGGAAAACACAGAAACAGACTGTGAAATCCACATGTTGACTGCAATTGTGATGCCCCACTACAAATACAAAATGTCTGAAGTGAAGCAGCATCAAGATTACTTCCGGCTAGCCAGTTTTTAAAGAGTAAATGGTGGCCTCCACTCCCCATTTACACTGGTAAGCATGGCCCTCATCTAGAATTCAATGAAGAATGCTGCTGTAGAATGATGGACTTCAAATTGTTTGGAAATGGCCTTATAACCCTTTCCAGACTGATGGGCAGCAACAATTGCTTCTCTAAGATCATTGCTGATGTTTACTTCTTGGCATTGTGTTAACACACACCTGAATGCTCCAAACCAGCAAACTGCCAAAACTACTGCTTTTATAGAGGTGGTCACACTAGCTAATGATCAACTTAACTACTACTTACCCTTTTAGTTTCTATGTAAGCAGTAAGGGTGCGCTTAATTTTTCACACACTGCTTCTACATTTTGGCTTAGTTTTTGTTAAATAACAGTATAATATGTTATGTAGGGCTGTGCCATGTCACACCATGCACGATAATACTGGTATACATTTTTGCTATCTTTATCTTTGATAAAGATTTTGCATGATCATATTGTGATATCAATGATATAGCGATGCCATGCATTTATGTTCCCTACATATATGGCATTTAATTAGTCTCAAAACCAGTATGCATAATAACCATGCACGGGCTTGCGTCTGCACAAAACTGCGAAGCTGTGAATAAGCCGAGAAATAAGATTATGAATAAGAAAGTAGATGAATCGGAAGGTGCAAATAAGTAGCTAACTTAAGCCACATGTGACTTTGCCATTCATTTGGGCGACACGGGCAACCATGTACAAGAAACACAACTGAATCAGCAAACACACGGAGAAAGTGCAGCAGTGATCCATAGCTCTGCCCACTGCCCCCCCCCCCCCCTTAACATATGTTGTGAACTTGAAAATGAGAATGCAAAATATGAAAAGCCAAACTGGCTCACAAATGACTCGTGCATAAGTGGAAAATTAAAATGCAAATGGTGTTAATTATTATTTTATTAATTTCTGCACAGTCTTTGCACATACTTTGAAAACTAAATGGCTAAGTGTAGATCATATTTTCATTATTTTCATTTTTTTTAGTTAAATGTTTTCATGTACAGTTCCAGCACTGACATTCTAACTCAGGGGTGCCCAACTCCAGTCCTGGAGGGCCGGAGCCCTGTGTAGCTTAGCTTTTTCCCTCTTCCACCATACATGATTCAGCTCAAGAGCTGTGTGGTAATTAGCCCAAGGAGTTGAATCAGGTGTGTGAAATGAGGGGAAACCCTAAAAGGTGCAGGGCTCTGGCTCTCCAGGACTGGAGTTGGGCACCCCTGTTCTAACTTAATATTGTGCAGGCTTCTGAAGAGTTATAAGGTTGTTACTTTAGTTATTGTAAAACTAAAGTGGTAAGCAGCTATAATTTTAATTAATTAAGATTTCCAGGGAAATCACTACCTAGGTTGTTTTTGTGCCTACATGTCTTGATAGCACACTTGCTGTGTTACTACTATTGCACTACAATGCTCCTACTACCTGTTACCTTATAGCAGTGGTTCCCAAACTGGGTAGCGCGCTCCCCTAGAGGTATTGCGGAGGGGCGCACCAATGGGATAGCCTCAGAGGCATGTGCCACCCTAAAATAATCCCTTCACAGACTGGACGATTAAACAAATAAAGCAGTGCAACATTACAGTAACAATAAATAAACCACTAACTTACGCGTACTATGTAATTATGTAATTTATTTAAACTTTATTTTACCAGGTAAATTAACTGAAAACCAGTTCTCACTGCTTTACGTGATATTTGGGAGAAATAGCAGATAACGCATCGGAACTTCCTGGGATACGAACGTCATGTTCTTCAGCCAATAAGGGCAAAGTTGTGTCGTCACGGAGGCTGTTCCAGTTTGTTCAGCTGGCTGAGAGGTGCTGTACGATCTGTCTTAAGTCATCTTGCTCTTGCACGGTTTTTGTACTATGTGACATGGTGATGTGTGACGATGTTTTGCAGTGCTGGACAAAAAAATCTAACCATATCATGAAAAACGAGGTTTAAAATTTTCTACATGAAGTGCAGGGAGACAATCAATTAATGGCTATGATTTAGTGTTGTTTTGTGCTATAGTATCGGCTGAAATCTGCGGTTAAAAACAAAATGCGGTAATCGTAAGACAAACTTTATTTGTATACGCCAATGAATATTAACAGGAATGTTAAATCTACATTTGCATAATTTCAAACTTATGCTGGACTTTTATTTTTAATTGATTGCTCTCTTTTCCTCCCACAGTAGTGAAATTGCACCATTTGTATTTTATAATTGCATTTGTTTCGCTCAGAAAAGGTAGTTGTATTTCAAATAAAGTTTGAATCTGAACCCGTGTAGTTTGAATGGGGGGGGGGGGCTCAATAATGTTCCTATCTAGAAAAGGGGGCCCTGCAGAGAAAGTTTGGGAACCACTGCCTTATAGCAATAGATTCACACTTTGAATTACGTAGGCTGTCATCAGTGACAGTAGCTCATTGGAAGTGATGGATGGAAAATGCCCTTCATTTTGTTTGCACTAATAAATGCTGCTGCCTGCAAGGTATAATCACTGATAAACTGTTTTAAATTATTTTTTTCTATATCGTCATAAATATCATTATCACAAATTTTCTTGAAATCGTGATAAGGTTATATTGCCCACCCCTAATATCATGTATTGTTCATCTGAGGTTGCATTTACCTAATTTTAAGACCTGCTAAGTACCAGATAGTCTTTAGAATGAGCTTTAATGTCAAGCCGTTTTTTTCTTCTTCTTATCTTTCTTCCCTCCCTTTCTATCCTTGCATACTTGATGTTGTTAGGAATCCCAAGAGTTGAAAAACATCCCCCAGCGTCAGACAGCTTCACTGCAGCTCTCCAGGCATGACAATTTGCATAGTTCATTCCCTTCATCTCCTCCTTAATAAAATCAGTCCTCTTTTCAGGGGCTACAGCAAATGACAGCAACGTTATTATGGCGATTAGTCTCCGGTGGGATCCCAATGACTCCCGTTTAAAAGGGTGTCCGCTTTATCCCTACCGTTAGCACCATTCTCGTATGCTTTTTTATAAAGGTGTCAAAGGGCCCCACACCAGCTTTTTTTGCATAAGGTTTGAGATCCTCTATGCTTTGACAGGTAGTTCACAAAAAGGCTCGCTGTTCATTGTCGAGACACAAACATCCTATGGTGACTAATTATTTGAATGAAAGTCTTTACAATATGTTCTGGTGGGCTGCTGAGATGGAAGACAGGTGGCTGATGACTGAACAGGTGTCTGATGGGATACGTGACTCAAGCGCAGTGCACGGCAATGGCGATTTGGGTGCCGAGCAAACAGCAGGGTGGAAATTAGCTGTAATTACAGGCCATATCTTGCTCAGTAATTACTGTATCCTTTGTCGTCATCTAAGCCTAGCATGTAGAAACTGAGTTCTTCCTTCAAATGGGTTCTGCAGTTCTGTGCTTTGTTAAACTCACTTGAAATCAGATTTTTCCCACAAATACTGAACTTCTTCATCTACAGCCAGTATCGTTCCTCCTTTAGTGCATATGTCAAAGAGATCTTTTTGCTAGATGCGTGACTCCACACATTTTACTTTAATGTGCTGGTGCTTATGAATGAGCCAACTAATTTTGCTTTAAATGCACTTTGAGCATTATGGATCATGTAACACTTGAGGGACAACCTCTGAATTAACAGTGAACCTTTCCAGACTTATGAGGTCACATTTGATAGGTCAAATGTATTTTTGTGTTATTAGCTTACTGAGACCAGGTTTCCACGCTTTCAGCTTTCAACATAGTGCTGTCTGTGAGCCTGAAGAAACTACTGAACAAAGGTGAGGTGGGACCTCAGATATTGGGGACTGGCTAGGGGCGGAGTGGCCGTCAGGGGCACCGGGAGATTTCCTGATGAGCTGCCGTACATACCCATTCAAATGCTCATAAAGAAATGCACGTGCATGTAGAAAATCTGTTTGAAGTCCCCGCCCCCCCACCAAAGTGGTATGACCCTGCTTGGCGTGCATGTAACCATTGAGGAGAAAAGGTTGTGGCACCTCCTAAAATTAAAAACAATCAACAAAAACAATTAAATGATACAAACCTATTTTGTGTGAAACTAAACTGTAGGGATGGGCAGTACCATTGATATTTCTTTTCAATTTGATGTCGATTCGAGCCATGGCTGGTATCACCTATACTGATTTTGATGCTGACAATTATATCAAAATAATAATTTTTGCCAAGCCTGACCGGAAGTGGGGATTGACCCTACAGTATGTTATATCCTCCTGAGACCCCACCCATTCATTTATGCTCATTGTAGTGGACATTTTGTTTTTGCATCTGTTTTCACTGATGTAAGGAAACATATTTATTCCTGTTGTACACTAAAGAGGACATGCTGTCAAATTAAAAAAAATAAATAAATTAGAAAAAAATCTAAATTGTAAGATGTCTTATTTCCTCCAAAGACAAATATCCTAAAATTGAAGGACTCTTTTTTTCCTTGGGTCTCAGGAGGATATAGCTTTATTGACAAGCTGTTCCTAATTGAAAAAATAAAAAAGAAAATGGGATTAGCGGTACACACGTACCTCAAGAAGCTACTTTTTTTTTAAGAAGGAATAATCTTTGGCCGATATTCTTGAACTTTCAGACAGCACAATATTGCTACTATCATTTTATTTGAGTACAGATTAAATTTCCAGTTGATTTTGAAACTCTGGATTATGTTGCTACCTGTAGGAATCATTGGTTTGATTTAGTATTTTGCCATATTCTGAAGCTAGAATAAATGTTCTTATTTAGGAGTGCCTCCCATTCTAGTCTGTATCATGTCATGCCAGGGCTGACAGACAATCATATCATGCCCCCGGGTCTGGCTGTTCTTTTGCAAGAAAATATAAAGTGCAAGGTAGTGTAATTGCACATAATTTACATTTAAGGCTCTTTCTTTTTTTAAAATTTATTTTTCTTAACCAGTAAAAGCTAAGACGCAGACTGCTTGTTGTCAGTCAGATGGGGCTGGCTGGGAGGCAGATGAAAGCCTGCAGCAACAAGTCAGGTCACTTCATGCCTACTTTATCAAATCCTTCATCTTCAGAAGAGGAGCCTACAGTCAGGAACAATCAGATTAATTCGCTTTTAATAGGCCTTTCTGCTTCATTTGAGTAACGAACAATGACATTTCCAGAATGTCATTTTTTATATGCACTTTTGCTAAACATTTAAGTTAAAGAACATATACATTAATATCATTAAGAACCTGGGAACCTTTACATTTTAAAATTAATATCGTGAATTATTTGTTTTGTTGGCTTTGTGATGTAATTTACCTTTTATGGTTTTTCAGTTTCACTCTGCATTCAACCATTATAAAAGCACATGAAATGTAGATAATAAAACATTGAAATTAAATCAGCCCCCCTCTCTTCATCCTTGGGATGGAGTCCTTCCCACTTGTGCAGTGAGCTGAGCGTTTATGTGACGGATAGTAACTCACCGTTTCACGGCATGTGTTTTCCAGACGGAGGTTATCAAAGGCAGTTCTCAGAGCGTTGGTATGACCTTTCGACATGTCCCGGCCACCGAGGGTGATGTTGTGCACGTCAGCATTGAGACGGTCACCCCCAACTCACCCGCTGCCTTGGCTGACCTACAGAAAGGGGACCGGCTCATAGCTATTGGAGGTAAGAAATGTTTCCCCTTCAGTTTGCGCCTGCCCATCTTCAAGCTGTACCTAAAATTTTGGATGTGATACCATAATGCCGTTGCTGGAAAAACTGGTGACATGAAATAAATATCAGAGTTAATACCTGCAATGACATATCTCCTGCCTTGTGAATTCTATATTTTTTGGCAGGTGTTAAAGTGACATCCTCTGTCCAAGTGCCAAAGCTCCTCAAGCAGGCTGGAGATAAGGTACAAGTTGTCTATGAAAGGCCCGTACGTCACCAGATCCCACCCATGGGAGCCCTTCAGGAAGGTTTCGGCCAGCTGGAGGAGCCCAGTTTTCTGCCTCAGCCCGTGTATGAAGAAGACCCAGCCCCCATCACCACTCTGGATATTTCTGACAGCAAAGACATGGACTCAGAATTTGAGGAGCTAATCATGGACCCTAAGCCCATTATTAGTGACATCAAGGATGATCTCCTTCCTGTTAACCAAAGTCCTAAAAGAACTGTGGCTAATCTCGCCACCAAGCCTCTGGGCACCATTTCTCCCATCTTGAACCGTAAACTGAATTTGTCTGGTCTTCAGTTGCCACTGAAACCACAGACGAAGGAGACACTCAAATCCATGCCTCCTAAAAGCAGCGAATTGCCTGAAGGACCTCAACGGCCTGCTGCCCCTCCTCCACCCCCTCCCAGTCGACCGCCAGTGCCCCCCAGGTCCCACATCAAGCTGACATCAACCTCTTCAGACACCCAGAGTATGCAGGATGGAGGGGATGTGCCTTCAGAGAAACCAGAGAGGCCCATCCCACCTGTAAACAATGGAGACAAACAACCCACCAATGAGAAAGTTGCTGTCAAACTCCCAGATCAAAAGCCAGCTGTCAGACAAATGGAGACCAGCGAAGACCCAGCAGCTGATTACATTTCCCGCCGGCAAGATGCAGCCAAAGACAAGGTCTCGGAGGCATCTACCAGCACAAAGGACAGCCTGGAGGATCATCTTACCTGGGAATCATCAGAGACCCTGTTACGTAACCAATCTGCAAAATGGGCCAAGGCCTCTGTGGTTTTTGATGTAGAGAGCAACCATAAATATCTTAATGTAGCCCTTTGGTGTAAAGACCCTTTCAAACTAGGCAGTCTCTTGTGCTTGGGGCATGTTAGTCTGAAACTGGAGCACATTGCACTGGAGTGCCTGTCCATATCCTCCTTGGAGTTCCAGAGCACCTTCAGGCTGTGTCCCCCCGAACCAAGAGCTAGTGTGAGCCGCACAGCTCTGCGCAACCTCAGCACCCACAAGGGCTTCAATGAGAAGCTGTGTTATGGTGACGTCACCCTTAACTTCACTTACCTGAACGATAGCGAATCAGAGTTCTCCAGCAGCCTGGTGGAGTTTGAGCGGGAAAACATCCAGCAGGAAGACGATCAGTGTCAGCAGCAGCAGCAACAGCAGCAGCCAGTGCTGCCCCGTGAGGAGCATGGCTTCAGCTCCATGCAGATTGCAGAATTCAAGCACAACTTCCAGGATACCCAGTTCCAGAATCCCACTTGGTGTGAATACTGCAAGAAGAAAGTATGGACCAAGGCAGCCTCCCAGTGCATGATCTGTGCCTATGTGTGCCACAAGAAGTGCCAGGAAAAGTGTCTCAGCGAGCACCCATTTTGCATGGCTGCAGACCGCCGGGGCGCCGACTCTGAGGCAAAGTCCACCATCAACAGAGCCACCACTGGCCTGACCCGCCACATCCTTAACACAAGCTCCCGGCTGCTAAGCCTGCGACAGGTGCCCAAAGCCAGGTTGGCAGAGCAGGTGGCTGACCCCACTGTAGAGCCATCACCCAAGCAAACGCCCAATACCTCGGACAATGAGAGCAGTGACACCGAGACTTATGCTGGGGCAAGCCCTTCCAAAAAGGCCACTTCCACAAGTGGGAGCACCACTAAGTTGGCACGCAAAGAGGGTGGCCTGGATGATAGCGTTTTCATAGCTGTTAAGGAGATTGGGCGGGACCTTTACCGGGGCCTGCCCACAGATGAGCGCTCGCAGAAGCTGGAATTCATGCTGGACAAGTTGCAGCAGGAGATCGACCAGGAGCTGGAGCACAACAACTCCTTGTTGCTTGAGGAGAGGGAGACTGCTGATCCCCGCAAGAAAGCACTCACCAGTGCGGCCCTTGCCAAGTCTGGTGAGCGGCTCCAGGCACTCACGTTACTCACGATTCACTACCGCGCTGGCATTGAGGACCTGGAATCCGTCGAGAGCACCTCCCCATCTGAGCATCAGGGCTTCAAGGCCAAATGTGGCTCGGAGGATACCCTTGAAGGGGCGGAAGACTTCGACACAGACACCTGCAATCCTCTGGATGTTCCACTGCTGGATGACATCACGGAGGAGCAGATTTGTGTAGAGGCATTGCCATAGACATAGATGGGCATGAGGCTTGTAATTATCAACAGAATATTTTAATTTATTATTATTATTATTATTATTTTTTTTTTTTTTTGCGTGGGGGTTTATTTGCAGGGATGGGGAGGTATAGAGGGTTATTAACGCTGAAATGGTTATGGGGATTTCCCAGTCGCAATGTTGAGAATATATTGACTGTACCAATAAGCATTACAAAGCCAATTCATTGTAAGAACCTGTGCGATGCTGTCACTTGTGCAGGGCAGCCTGAGCAGAATCCTGCAGTTATCGGTAGGTGTATTTAATGTGCCGTTTCTTACAGTGTGATTTTATCCCCTTCGTTTTCATAGTGTGCTTTTCCTAGCTTCTGTGTTTATGCAACGACTTGGCACATGTGGAAGAATCCCAAGATCATATCACTCACATGTGTTTGGATGGTTGTAATCATTCTTTTTTTTGCACTTTAAATATGGTCACTCTGTGTGTGTGTGTTTTTTTTTTTTATCAAAATAAATAGTGGAGACAAGAGTTATATTTGTTTTTAATGATGAGCAACTCATTGGAGAATTATAATACATATTCACATGCTGGAGAGGTATAGTGGGTAATGGTTTTTGGGTTGGTTTTCTTCTGCAAAGCCTTGAGAGGGGGGTAGGAGTTGTGGAACTCAAAGTGTCAGTAAATGTTTAGGTGGTTCAATGTTTCAAGCCTCTTGCCCGAAGACACTGTATACCAGTAACCTATAGGGAAAGATCAAGCAATTAGCTGGTGCCAGGTGAACTATCGTTCTTTTACAATCTGCACTTTTAATCGTCAACAATGTTTCCTGTCTGTAAGCACTTTAAACTTAATGCTTTTGTTTGGTCTGCTGCTTCTCTTCTCATCTTTGTCCTTTTTTTCTTTTTTTTAAATCGGTTTCTGTGTTAACTGCTAAGGAGGGGGTGGGCAACACCAGGAGCGCCAGATGTTTTTATTTCTGTGAATTATACTCTAGGGTGAGAATTTATTTTACCATCTTTATTATTTTTTATGTTCATTTGTATGTGTACGCTCTTGCTTAGTCAAACCACTATGGAGGGGTAGAATATGTAATCAAAAATGGTAGATTAATATTAACTGATAAGAGCAAAATATCTCAAGTCAGAACAAATTTCCTGCCTTCTCTACTAGTGAGCTGTTAAGTATGTTTTTCAGTGGTATCTTCGGGTCAGGTACATGCCGTTCAGCCTCTTACCAGAGATGTAATTATGTATGTGACAGAAAGCTTTTGGCTCAGGCCCCTTTTCCTTATTCAGTGGATTATTGATCTGGCCAGGAGACAGATGATTTTGTAAGGATCTGTGTTTGGTTTTCTGTGTTGGGAGGGCAGAAGCACCCAAAATCTCAGCTTCTCAGCTATATGCAGCAGTTTGCAGTGTAAGCAAATCTCAGTCAAGTGAAGCTTAAATTCTTAAATTCTACAAAAGCCTGGTAGATTAGGTGGGGAATGGGTGAGAGATGCTGATCCTGTCACTCAGAAAGCCAAAATATCCTGAGATGATCTGACTGTGGATCCTGGTTGACTGTGTCACCAAGTTGAAAGTGATCAGCATTCCTTTGTGTCTGGGTACTAACACAGAAGGACTGGATGTCTGAGGATGATGGAATGGAGGAAGAGATTTGTGGAGTAGACCTGCTGTCCCCTAGGTACATTGCTGCTACATTCTGCAATTCTTGTATATTCAGATTTTTGTGCAATATTTTTGTAGGAAATGAAGATTAAAGGTGGCACCAGAACTAATTTGATCTGCAGTCTCAACCCCTGCCAGCATAATTTTATCAAGACAGGTCTGCTCCCAACATGGCTGGAGCCAAAGTCATGAGAGCCGGTTTCCCTACTGTAACTCCGGACCCGTGAACCCAGACATTACTCATTCCTTTCATGCTGTAATGGCTTATTAACATTATCTGGCATTGCTATATGGAGTACAGAGCATTTTGGCAAGCAAGCTGTAACAATAATAACATGGATGGTATACTCCAGTGCTACTGTACATAGCCTAAATAAATATCACCGCAAGTCTACATGTGTTTCTGTTTTACCCACCACTGGATGTACGGCTTTGAGGTCCAAGTAATGGAAAATGCCTTAGCTTATATATACATGCTCAACATCCTAACCCTGTTATATGTGTGTGTGTTATTTTAATTGCATGTTTCCCTTTCATTCAGCTCTGCAAATAGTGAAATTAAGCAAGACAAGCAAGTTTTATCCTAGTGCATGCGGAAAAAGGTGCATTCAGCAGCAGCCAGTGTTATGCACAGTTCAAAGTCCTGTTAGGGGAAAGATAATTATGGATAATACATAATTAATGCATAAAAGTAATTAGAATGCACCCCAGAGACCGACATCACAGTAAGATGGCTGATGCCATAGGTTGATGTGTCTGCCTTCAACTCCCAGACCTCCACAAATAAAGAACTAGCTTATCTGTATTGAAAAGCTGCTGTATTGAAAGGAGACTTGCACTCATGTTAACAGAGAAAATGTATCTGACAGTTTGTTGTTGAAATTCAATCTTAAAATTTCACCTGAGGTCAGGGGCGTTGCTAGAGATTTTGGGTCCCATGAAAGCATATCATATTGGGCCCCCTAGTCCGGACCAATCCAGTAATTTTCCACATTTTTTAGGGCCCCTGAGTTAGAATCATCCTAATACCCTCCTCCCACCCTTATGGCACCCCTGCCTGAAGTATTTATGAGAACACATCTGATTTATAAGGATGTTTTTCTTTTCTGACCATGTCTGTGAGTGGCTTCCGAATGAGAAGAGGCTCAGTGACAGCCTTTTGTGGGGTTCATCTGCTCTCTGATTTTCATAGCAACAAAATGGTCAACTGTCATTCGTCCTGGGGATTTTCCTAAATGTTCATACTAGTGCTGTTTTTCCTGTTTTAACTTTTACTGAATGAAATCCTCCTCCTGTTACCAGGAGGAAATTGATGCAGGTGCTTCACAGTTAATTTTGACTTTAAAATAATGGACTACTAATCATACATTTTAAATTGGATTCTACATTCTTTAATCCAATTAATTTTCTAAACATTCCACACAAATGACATAGTTGTACAACATTGCTGCATTCCCCTGTATTAAATATTAATATACAGAATACAAGCACACCGTTACACCTTTGAATTAACCAGTTTCCTGGTTAAAAGTACAATTTCACAGATGTCTTTTTGTACAGGTTACTTAATATTTTATGTAGTACAAATACAAACCAAGGACTCACAGATTAGAAGGCACACACACACATACACAACCATTTAATTTTTATATGTGCTAAATTTCTTTTACCAAACAGCAAACTCTAAAATATATGCTAATTTCCAGAAGACAATGAATGTGTAACGAAAACAAGATTCTAACCACGCGTATAAATTACATGATTACAGCGGCCATTTTGACTGAGCTTTCATAAACTTTCAAATAGGTTTGCAGTAGAGGTCATTAGGGAGTCTTAAAGTAGGTGTTTTAGTATTGATCTGTTTTTTTTTTTTGATGTATGAGAAATGGTCACCCTATAGTGATAGACATCCATTTTGTCATTATGATGGGTACATACATAGCAATAACTGTGGACCTGTCATTAACCAGTTACAGTAAATTCTAAAGCGCAATCATGGGTGGTTGCTATTAAATGTCCTTTGAATATTTCACTGTTCCTGTTATTTTTCGGGGCTCTTGCCCAAGAGTGGAGTCAATATTTTCACTTCTGCCATGCTAAAATTGAACAGGGGAAGGACACTCGATATCTGAGAGAAAATGTGTTAAATGGCAATGTAAAAAGCTTATGTGTATCACACAAGCCAGGCGTGCTGCATAAATAGCTTGGTTAGTTTAGCATTAGGAAACTACTCATTTAGGAACCTAGACCCAAGAGCAGGAGCACAAATGTGTTCTGATATCTCAGTCTTTAATTATTAGTAGGGAAAATGCTTTTGCGAGTACTATTGACTCGTGGGAGAAATGTGCATGATGCCCTGGTTCTAAATCAATATCAAGGGAGCAGGTGTCTGCTGGTCAGACACATTTATGTACCTCAGAAGTGAGTATTGACATTTTGATCAACGCAATGTGACGCAGTATTGCACTTCAAGATACCTTTAAATCAGGGTCAGCAAATAAGATAATGAAGAAATGCAACCTTTTACTCCACGTGCAAAAGCACACGTGACCTACATATAAATGTAAAAAACTACGCATACCTGGTGAATTCTGGAAAGTAATCTGTCCGTTTAAATGGTCAAAAATTCTGGGTCAGTTTTCTTGTTTGCGAAATTGGTCTAGTTAACACCGGTCAATAAATATTTACTGTCTTTTTGTCACACAAATCAAAATAGGCGAATCTTATTATATTTTTGCTTGATTAAAATATCTAATCAGAATTTCCCTGTCATACAAGGATGTTGTCACATGCTGTTAAATATGTATATGTGCATGATGGAATTGTATGATCTGCTGTACTTGGCCTCAGGAATATCCTTCTTAAGGGTCTATGAACTGGAAGGGAGCTGGGGTTCTGACAGCAGGATCCTGTCTGAACAGATCCAAACGTGTTAGTCTATAAACTACAGCAAACATTAACATTCTTAAGGAATTATATACTTTTAATACAGCCTAAAAAAAGTCACTCAAAAACTACGAATGATAGAAAAATTCTGAGTGCTTTTCTGAAATCCGTATAAACAAGTGCATAAAAATGCCCTTAGCTGTTTTGTGACATCGTTTTTCTTGACCAGTGTAATTTATTTCCAGCAATGAAGCAAACTTGCTTGAGTGTGTGCTGTTATTTTTCACATGCATGCTAAAATGCTGCTCGTTGCTGGATAAATGTTTACTTTACTTTTATTTAACGTGTATTTGTGGGGGGAAGCAGAAGACCAGTACCTACTGACATGGGGGCAGACGCGCAGCTGGAAATTCAACAGCAGATTTGTAAAGAATCTTTGAAATATCACAAGAATGCTGTTTTCATTTTGAAGATTAAGATGAACCCCAGCCTCACAGAAGCAATAAATGTGATGTGATTTAACCTCAACAAAATATTTCTCCCAACAAAATAGATTTTAATGATTGCACAACAAGAAGATAAATCCTTTTTAAAAATTTTCCCCTGATTGCGCAAACACGTTAAATGTTTAAGGCCCATTTCAAGGTAAGCAAATAGGCATATGTCTCTTTAAACATGTAATAAAGACAAGAACATTTTACATTAAAATTGGGCACCATGTAACTGTACAGGATGACATTTGATTTTGACAACACCTGCTTTATGCAGTGAAAAAAAATCGGTGTTCTATGCCAACAAAGCAGAAAATATACTGGCATTACCAGATCTAATTTTACCAAAAATCATTAACTGCACAGAGCCTTCACTGAATGTCTTTAAAGTGCCAGATTAAAATATCATCCTTTCAAAAGCAACATCAATGCTAATCACACAGGCTTTGTTCTTTAACAGTTATTTTGGAAATATCACAGATTTCATCACCAGTTAACCAAAGCACAACCTTTAGAGTTTCTGTGGCCAGAGAGCGAGCTGAAGTCACATGTAGCATCACACAGCACTTCACCCTGAGAGGGAATTCAGGGTTCCACTATCTTGACATCTGTAATTATGTGTGCACAATTGACAAGGACAAACCGCTTTGGTCTGATTAGGTGGAATACTATAGTGACATGGAACAGTAAGAGGAGCTAGGGGGGAATGGTCACACACAAATGGCTGTTTTTTTTTCTGTAAAAGGTCACATACATGTGCGCCTTCCTCGGCTACTCATCACTTTCTGTCTCCATCTCCTCTCCCATCTGATAGTGCTGTGGGTCCTGCGTTGTGTACATTCGCGTCTTCATTGGACAGTCATGGTTCATTAGGATTGCCTTGAAAGGATACAGGCATAATGTCATTTGTCAGACTTCATCCACGAAACAGATGGAACAGCACCTGACATTTCATGTGTTGTAAAATTATACTATAGTATACTGTTAACAGAAGAATTTAAAGCATGTTTATATCCATCCATCCATTTTCCAAAACCGTTTGTTCTTCTCAGTGTGGCAGGCGATCTGGAGCTAACCAAGAGGCTACGAGCGCATGTTTAACACAGTTCACACAGTTTAAATATGTTTCATTTCCTGTAGCTTTGTACTGCAGAATAGAAGGAGACAGTTATACACTGTACAGTATGCAGGAGAACTGCCTCTTACAAATCTTTATCAGGGTGCAGCAGTAGACACTGGGCCCTCTAAGGGCTTTCAGTTGCTACTTGTAATGGGGCAATAACGTATATGCTGAGGTAACCTCTGAAGCAGAGCTGAGAAGGCTCATGCTTGCAATATCAGGCTGCTCTGCACACAGCAGAACTCAACAAGCTAACTTAAAGCAATATTTTTTTATGCTTATTTTATTATTTTTAAAAATCTGACGAACCAGAGACACCAGAGCTACATCAAACTGATGGCTGTGAAACTGAAGCTGCTTTAAGGCATTTTCTCACCATTTTCTCTTCTTTAGCAGGTGGGTTCCTGAGGAAAAAGCAGAGAGGGGCAAACAGGATATCCACAATGCCAATGATGGTCATTAGCCAGGGGAACCCGATACTACGGGCGATGGCACCCCCAGTCGACGGACCTGTGCAAGACAGTGACAGAATGTGTTATCTATTATGGAGTCTCCAATGATTAGGTCACCCATCTCCCCTCACCCACCATCCTCCTACCCACACAGTAAGCTCCAGCCCTGGCTGTTCCTCACAGCCAACAGCTTAAAAATCTAAGATATTCTGAAGTGTTATTGAAGGTTACGCAGTGTTTCTGCTGACCTAAAGCAAAGCCCATGCAGAAAGCAACATCCGCGATGGCGTACACACTCCCATACACAGACACATGGCGAAGGTCGACGAGGTAGCCCATTATCGGCATCATAGAGGAGTCCACCATGCCTGTTGGAAACCAAATACAAACAGCAACGTTTCACAGCTGAATACTCACTAGTAAACCTGGTAAAACATATATATATACTTGTCAAGTGATTTTCTGCACCAACTGAAAGCACCTCTCTCTATGGAGTGGGAATTGACTTTACTCACCGATGGCAAAACCAACACCAAAATTGGGTATTATCAGTCCATAGATGCTTTTAGCAAATGGTACCTATAAAAATAAAGGAAAAGAACTTTGGAAACACTTGTGCAGGGGATACAAAATGATATTGTAAAGGTCTGCTTCTGAAGTGCAAACATCAGGCTTCACAGCATACAAAAAAAGCATCAAACCTGAAAGCGATTTTCTTTGACTATGAAATATCATGTCTAACTTCAGTTAAAATCCTGTTAGGTCTGCATCTTAGCTGCTCTCTGTACAATCTGAGATATGATGCTAAAGGAATATGACTTCTTCACTGCTCTTGAGGAGAATGGAGGTCTAACTGGGGAGATGGGCAGCCCATTCACTGCCCCTCGGCCAGAGGCACCTATGTTCAGTCTCCACTGCAGTTTGTGATGGTGTGAACCCCACCATGTATGCAGGAGATAAGGGAAGCCCATCTGTGTTCATTTGCGTATTATATGCACTCACACAGAGAATGCTAATCCCCACGAGAAGCATCCCTATGAGAGCACACAGCCATCTGGAAGAAAGCAAAGCAGTGATAAGTGTCTGCCAAAGACAGTATTGCAGTCTGGAGTTCGCTCACGTCTGGTAGTGACCAGGGTTACAGGGTCAGAGAATAATGAATGCCTTAATTTAAGTGGAAAAAGAAAATGAGCTTTTGCCCGATTAAATTAACTCAGTGTTTATGAGATATATTGGGAACAAGAAATTTATCGTGCAATTACTAAGGTCAGCCACTGCTGTAAAAAATATGTAAATACAAGTAACTGGTCGATATTTCTGGCAAATGAAGTCCTACTCTAAATTAAGATATGTACTTGCCTATTTTCACTATACATAAGTCATAACAAATCAGCAACAATTATATTATTTTCACAGCAGGTCAACAGTTCATCAAATGTTCAGCCCTGTGGCGAGGATTTCAGTAAACAGCATTGGAAAAAAAATGAAATATCTGAAATATCATTTAACATTAATAGTATCACAAGCAGATCACCTGAGAGTGAAAAAAAGCAATTTCCCCCTTACCTTCCCATTTTGTGTGCAAGAACACCAAATATGTTGGTTCCAATAAGGTAGGAGACACTGGCAGGCACAAATGCAACGCCTGACGAAATAAGAGGAAGACGTCAGGGAGATAAGCATGTATGTTATCGGTCTCCATCAGAGAGCTGCCCTGTGCCTGCGAGGAGCACTAATGAAGCCTCCTCAGACGAGCTGCTCTCCTTTCGGCCGTGAATGACACCTTCATATCCTGCTTGCCCCCGATTCCTCGGCTTACTCCTAATTAGCTTCTCGCTCTCCACCCCGGTCCCTACACCATTATCTCTTGTGACCTGGCTGGGACACTGCTAACAAAACAAAAGGGTGCCCCGGGCACAAGCATTCTCTCTTTTGTGTGGGAATAGGATGAATAACAGTGGATCGCTTAAGCCGCAGCACTGCCTGCGGGATGTTTGCCATGCTTTAGCCTTCTGTTAGAGCTGTAGTATTCTTGGGAAGTGTTCAGTGAAAATAAACATATTGGTGATGAATTTAAGGAAGCTATTCATCAAGCAACATTCAAAGAGAAAATATGTATTGTGTCACCTTAGGCATTGAAAGTGCAATTGTTCTTCTGTTTTCAGAATGACAGTAGGCACGAGGAAATGAGGGGTGAACTTTTGAATGTCACATGCCATGTTTTGAAGTTGTCCACATTCTGTGGAAAGGCTGTAATAAATAAACAAGATTTACCTAGCTGCCATTTTGGGGAACACATAGTCTCCATCATCCAGATTGGCAGTGCGGGTTCCAGCATGGCAATCGCCATGTTTGCAAAGCAAATGGACCCTGGAAAATGAATCCAATACAAAAGGATGATCAGAGGCTCACTCTCATTCCTTTTGGTAACATTCAGCCTTTTGTTTCCACTGGCTCCTGATCAGACAGAAAACCGCATATTAGCGCAGCCCGGCTCAGAGGCATTAATAGAAGTGGTGGGCATGTTCAGTGACATGTTGACGTGCCTTACTGCTTTAATATATCACACATGGCCTGTTTTTATAGAGAGGGATGTTTTAAACATGCTATGGCCTTTTAAGTTACCACTGATTACCCTCCTTATCCATAATATCACACATCCTTTACAAAGTGATGGACAGACTGTTACTCCTCTTCTCTCCATTTATTGCATTTTTCTGCAGCAATAGTACAGATGAATGCTTAGCACAGAAGGAAATGCGTATCTGAAATCTCTATCTGTGTATCACTCAAGTGTCATTGCCATGTGCTGCTGTGAGTACCAAGCATTCCATACAATAATAAACCTTCCAGGATTTGCTGTTCAAATGTATGTTTCCGCTTGTTTCCTTACCCGCAGCAATGAGAATATAAGGATCTTGCATGAGGGTCAGCAGCGAGGTTCCCTTCTGGCTCTGTCAAAAAGAATTGTTCTGATCAGGAGGGAAGGGAGATCAACGTTGTGGTTCTATGTCCTATCATCTTAAATTGTCTGATAATTACTGAAAATGCTACAGCTAATAATTATGTTCATGAAGTCCAGTACTTTTATAGACTACAGCTTCCTCAGTTATCTCAGTGTACCCTCCATTTACAGGCAGTGGGTTGTTGCCCATTAACCTCCAAGGTTAAACCTGACATAAATGAAATATAAACATGTAATTTGCTTTCGGAAATTTGCATCTAAAGTGCATTTGGGCCTTTTATTGTGGAATTAAGGAAATGTAGCTTATGTGTGAGCAGTCTGCAGCTGTATCTGGTATATCCTTGGAGACCCAGTGTTCTTACTGTTATTCAGGTGTGTGGGATCGAGTGAGTGCATTTTCCTTCATGCCAAAACCCTTGATTGATAAGTTCCTGACTGTGCGTTATAGCCAGCAAAGGCAATGTTTTCATTTAATCCGAAGTTGTAAGTCTTTATTATCCAAGCTGTACTATATGTCCAAACCTAATTAAAGAAGTAATTAAGCCACACACAGGTGTCATGTAATTTCCAGCCACAAACACTGGTAACAGAATGGCTAGTTGTACAGAAGAGGTTAGTGACTTTCAACTTTGCACCATTATGAAATGCCACCTTTCCAACAAGTCAGTTTGCCACATCTCCGCCCTGCTGGAGCTGCCCTGGTCAACTGCAAGTGAAGTGAAAGTACTATGAAGGTCAAAATGTCTGGGAACAAGTTAAGCTGTGAAATGTTTGACCACACAAGCTCACAGAAAAGGACCTGATAACCCAACATCAATGGCCAACTTGGATGGCAACAAGTCCCACCAGTAACATTCAAATGGAAGGTCTTTACCGTATATTGTTATGGATGGGAAAGATTCCTGAAGCTACTTGCCCACTGTACAATGAATGTATTATCCAAATACAAATTATGACCAAGTAGGGCAGCCTTCATTTTTTAGGTCTCTGGAAACAAAGATATATACCAAGACATGCCCTTTTAAAATCTCAACCATACGCATGTCCCTTACCCTTTTCATCTGCATTGGGGTCAGCTCCCAGCTGAGATGATTCAATGTGAAAGCTAAAATGCCAGTCTCAGAAAGGCGTCTGGTCAATATCCAGCTCAGCATCTGATGCCAAGGCTCAAAATCTCCTGCTGCAGTATAATGCACCATACTTATGTGATTGTCTTATGCCATTATAAGGACATTTAAAAATGCTGTCCAGGTTTTTCTGACCTATCTCGTAATTTTAAGAAATAGCATACAGAAATCTATGGAAAGTTGTTATATATACTGCATATCTTCACATTAAATGTAATATTTTAATTGTATTACTTCAAGAGTTCTGGTCAAGATATTAACATATTAATAATGATGGTGTATAACACAAGTGAAAAAATATGTAATGTAACAAATTGATCTTTTCATGTAAAAATAGGCATTTCCAGGGTCATTTCAGTCAAACTAAAGAAGAAAAACAGCTTCTGTCACTACTAACTAATATATTAGCTCACACAACATACTTTCCCAGTCAAACTAGCAATACTCCTAGACACCCCCCTATGCTATGTACACTATGTTTGGTGAAGTTAATTGCTCAGCTAATGTTTTGTGAACTAAAGAGACAACCTAGACATCACATATTCATATAAAGAGGAACACCTAGAGGGTATGTTATTCATCTACTTTTATTGCATGTATGGGAAACTGCATTTTATAGTGGGGCACCGTATCTCATTTCCTTCACCGAAACTGCACCCATCAGAGAGATTTTTCTCTCCATTACTAGGGCACTTCATAACTGCACCCTTTTCCATTGGAAGGGTACCCATAGGGGCCACTTAAACCATTTTAAGGGCACCTTATTGGGCTCTGCACCACATTCTCTCCATTAGAAGGGCACTTCATAACAGCACCCTTTATCACTGCAAGGGTACCCATAGAGGCCACTTAGACCATTGTAAGGGCACTTTATTGGGCACTGCAGAACATTCTCTCCAAGAACGGTACTCATTTAGACACTTCATCATATTTTCTTGCTCTTATAGAGTGCATCTCCCCACATGAAGGGGCTAAGTCACATGAAAGGCAGCCAATGACAGTTGTTTCACCACTCAAAATGGCTTTTTATTGATTTTATTTATGTTTCTTCAGCCATAGGGGCACTTGCCCCCCCTGCTCCTACCCCGCCAAGTCCACCTGTGCTCCTAGGTAGGGGTTGGCAATGTATTTATTTTTGGTTAGAATCATGATCCACGATATACATCACATTTTTTTGTTTGTTTACAAACCAATTGAACTGGAATGTATGTAGTAATGTTAATTGACCATTTATAAAAGATCAAGTTTTTAGTTCAATATCTAGTCACTAAGTTAAGATCCACAAAGAAGTGAGATATACAGACAGCACTTAGATATTATGCAGGCTGAACAGCAGTCTGAACATTGGTCTGTTTTTGTTGTGATTAGGGTTGTGTGATACCACTGTTTTTTTCATTTTGATCCAGTACCAAGGTTGGTATCGCCGATACTGATCCCTATACAGAATTTCTAATCTTTTGTATACATTAAATGGAAAATAGTGATGAACAGTATGGGGAAAAATCATCACAGTGCAATATTTTTAATTTTTATAATAAATATTGCTATATTTATAAAACAAAAAAAAGAGTTGAGAAATTTAGCCAAAATAAACTGTATTCAAACAGAACTTCTACCAATGGAGTCTGTCCAATAAGTAGGTGGTGTTGCTGTGAGTTGTGCCAACAGACACAAAGCAGTGCTGACAAATCATTTGTGTTTGCTATCGTCTTTGTGTAATCCAAAATATTTCCATACAGCAGAAAACAAATGTCTTTCAGCGACCAGTTCTTGCTGATTTCCTCCTCCTCACTCAAATCTCTCACAAACATGCCACACTGTCTATGAGTGAGTCCAGAAGCAAGGATAAAAATGATTATGATTGGCTCAGAGAGCACATACAGAGCTCATGCAAAAACTTTGGACTGTTGTTTTTTTTTTTTTTTTTAATAAATAAATATAATATAGTAGCCTGTAGTCCATAACTGTAGCATATAGACCATATATAGGCAGGCTAACATACATTATTAAGTACACCACTTCATTCTGCTAAAGTAACTAAAGCTTCATACACCAATATATAAAAATCACGGCAGCGTACTAAGCTAGTTAGTTAAAAGTTCTTTTAAATTAGCTCAAATAAGTATTGAGGGAAAAACAGCCTACAAGAACTATGAATCAGATTATCTTTTACATATATTACTTCACGCATAAAGTATTTAGCTAGCTAGGTTTAGGATTGTTTCATTTCAAAATGCACTTTGGATAGGAATGGGTAGTGTTAGAGTAATATGGTATACTGCAGTATTTTGGGTTTACTAGTACAATGCTAGAACTTCAGCAAAATTTATCATGGGGTACTACTCCTCCACTTGACTAATTACTTTCATTTCAAAATACCATGGTATTACCAAAATATTTTTCAAAATACCGGAATCGTGTTGTATTAAGTACTGTACTTTCAGATAGAACTTTGACAAACACATTTTACTTATTTACATTATTTTGTGGAACAAAACTCTGCACAAAATTATGTTTTCTTTCTATTGGTTCAGTCATCCGCACTCAACCAATTACATCTTTTTCATCTACCACTCTCTTTGACTGACTG
The DNA here is from genome assembly GCA_026776725.1 of Gnathonemus echidnorhynchus. Lineage (NCBI taxonomy): Eukaryota > Metazoa > Chordata > Actinopteri > Osteoglossiformes > Mormyridae > Gnathonemus > Gnathonemus echidnorhynchus. The sequence goes on along the minus strand of JAODJU010000062.1, from coordinate 18,351,397 downwards.
ACTCAGTCAAAGAACAAGTAGAACAAGTCGGCAGAAGGAGTAATAGTTCCCATCCTAACACAGACATTTAGATCCTGGTAGTATTTCATGCCCTGCTCTGTGTAATATTATTGTAAATATTTAAAACATTTAAAGAGCAGGTAAAATGCTGATATTGTAAAGTTAGAATCAATTCTCAAAATGAGCCATTCAGATATCTCAGTATTGATCAGCACTAGAGCCCGACCGATTTATCGGCAGGCCGATATTATCGGCCGATATTAGGCATTTTCCAAACTATCGGTATCGGC
>JAODJU010000062.1:18269918-18301701 GCA_026776725.1 Gnathonemus echidnorhynchus | reverse complement strand
CAGACCATCTCACCCAAACCAGTCCTGTTCTGTCCTACATCTCCTACCCCATTAGACCTACGCTAAATCTCCATCCTCTTATGGCAGTCTAATTCTGTCTGACTTTCTTCTACCCTGGCCGCCGGTCCTCTGTCGTTATTCCTCTATTACTTGTCCTACCTGTCCTGCCTGTCCTACCTGTCATACCCTTTGGACCCTTCAGTCACTGCCTGCAGTTACTAGTTTAGACTTTATTTTACCAGGTAAATTAACTGAAAACCAGTTCTCACTGCTTTACGTGCATTTCGGGAGAAATAGCAGATAACGCATCGGAACCCTAGACCAGGGGTAGCCAATCTTGGCAAATCGATGTGTATACGGGTTTTCACTGCAACTCCCTAATTAGATTACTAATTAGAGGACTGATTGGCTGGAGTTCTCACACCTGGGTTTGAACAGCTGAGCTACAGGTTATCCCAAAAACCTGCATACACACCAGCCCTTTGCAGATAAGATTGGCCACCCCTGCCCTAGACAATTAGAACTGCCTGGGATACAAACGTCATGCTTGTGAGTAAAATCTTCAGCCAATAAGGGCAAAGTTAAGTTGTCACGGACATAGACAGTCACGGAGGTGGTGTTTTGTCGAGGCTACCATAGTGCTAATCGATAGCCCTAACCCTTATCCTAACCGTAACCCCCCAAAACCCCCTAAAATCCTAACCCCTAAAACCTAACCCCAATGCCCAAGATGGTGGATCTGCACATGCACAGAAAGGCTTGATAGTATGTCTAGAGAGGTAAACTCGTCAGAATAGCGGCTCCAGTTTGTGCAGCGGGCTGAGAGGTGCTACACGGTCTGTCTTAAGTCGTCTTGCTTTAGCAAGGTTTTTGTACCATTTTTACATGGTGATGCATGGTGACGTTTTGCACCGCCAGCTGAAAATCAGACAAAAAAATCTATGACGCGTTGCGTTGGGACCAGAATGCATTGCTTTAACCCAGCACTGTAAACGGCTGCATAAAGTCGAATGCACCCATTGATTGCATCCTTGCCGAACGAGACCAACCCCATGATTCACTGTGCCCCAGGTTCATTCTTTGAAAGCAAGTTAGATAAAATAGTACGATCATGGCATTGTTAGTACAGTAAAATCCCATTATAGTGGACTCGCTTATAACAGAATATTATCTATAACGGATGAGGTTCGCTGGTCCCGGCCGTGCGCCTGTAAGAACATACAGAAAAAGCACTGGATATAGCTTATAACAGAATTTCGCTTATAATGGGATAAACAATTTGGTTGTCAGGGCCGCTTTTAGCTGTAGTTTTGTTCAGCTAAACGGACATGCAGGCTTCGCCTACAAGGTGATATCCAGCGCAGATACGTATTCGGGATTATTAATAGCCATGCATCTGGTAAGGTAAAGTTGGATTACTACATGTACAATATAATAATCTATCCCACAAGTGTGTTAGCAGAGGTGTGGCATGAGTAAATGGTTTCCTGTAGTTGTGTTCTGGGCATACAGGAACTCTGGATATAACGGACTTTGGATAATGGAATGTTTTGCCAGGTCCCTTGAAATCCATTTTAAGTGGATTTTATTGTATTGAGAAACACCCTATGTCTTCCTTGACAGCTTGAAGAAAAAGAATCTACAAGCCTCTGTTGCATTTATCTATTGTTATTTTCACACCGAAGTTGGGCGAAGTTGGAACCTGATCTTTATTAACAAGCTCCTGGACTCTCTGGAATTTTTGTAGTTCCTGCCCACTTTCGTGCATCACTTTCAAGCAGTAAAAGAAGAACTTGGACCTTTATGCTAAATAAGCATGGGAGATGGAAAACGCTTGTGGGTAAAACTTAACACATAATATCATTTAAAACTACACCACCACTCCAAATCAATGGAGGAAAAACTCATTTTGTTAGTTACTGGGGGAATTGATTGTGATCAAAACAGGACTTGATCGATCCTTTGTTTTCTACAGAAATAAAAATGACATAGCATTATCTAAATAATAAGTAGTGGCAAGTTTCACTTTCAGCATTGGTGAAAAAGTATATTGGTTATTGATTGAATGCATTAATTGATGCATTAAATAAAATTGAGGTACAATAATTCCACCTGCTCAATTTAGTTAGCAAGACTGTTCTTGCCAAGACCACAAGTATGATCTATGCATTCTTGGTATTAAAAAACTCAGAAGTACAGAGGACAGTAAAAATCCCTGCATGTTCTTGTCCCACTACAAATATCAAGGATATGTTGGTTGCATCCTCACAAAACAAGACCAACCCCATGATATTTTGTGCCTCAAGTTCATTCTTGGGAGCCAAGAACCACTCTTGCGAAGACTACAAGTACAATCTTTGCATTCTTGGTATTGAGAAATATCATGCCCCGCTCGTCCGATCCTCCTGTGTGCCACGTTTCAGTTTGTTTCCCCAGTCCAGTCATTAACGTTGCGTGTTTCCCGAAGTGTGTTACCCCACAAATAAACCCCTTTTGTGCGTATCCATGACTCCCCTCGCCTGCTTCCCTGACATTTTCATGACAAAATGACCAGACTCCAAAAGAAAACGCCTCAGATGTTGATCAGGAATACCTCAGCGGCGCAGACAAGGTGATATATTAGCTCGATCAGCTCGAAGTCCAGGATGATCCCCTGCTTCGGGCTCTAGCGTACCGGTGCAAGGACATACTGGATGAGATGTCCCTGCCTGGAGATGCGAACCTGGCTGGGGAGGTGTGTGAAAACCTACGGCGACTGAGACGCAGGGTGGCTGAAGCGAAGTTAAAGCGGGAAGCCACAGCTTGTGGATTGCCTTATGGTCCACTGTCGGAGCTACCTGAGGTCCCAGACTCCGCTACCAGTAGCAGCGAGCCGGAAGAAGAAAGAGCGGAGAAACTCAAAGCAGGAAGATATGCAGGAGATCTCCTGGGGGCTGTCTCTCTCTGTCGGGAGGATCCCCTCCCGATTCTGAACCCGGCGATAGTCGTGCCGGCAAACACTTGCCCTGATCATCCGCCCACCACTTTGCTGCCCACGTCAGCAACTTGCCTATTTACCGGGACACGCCTGGCTCTTAACCCTCTGGAGTCGACGGCATCGTCGGCGATGCCGAGTATCTTTCTCATCTTTCTCGTTTATTTCAGTTCATAACTCGCTGAAATCTTATTATAGAAACATGAAAAAACGCTGACTCAATCCATAATCGGTCTTCTTTTCAAAACGTCCATTGTCGGAAGTATTAAAGTTTTTAAAATTAGGTTAAATCAGCAAAAAAGTAAACCACATCATCTTACTTTGCTTTACCTGCATCGGGGCCGTGTAGTACCACTGTCACCCGAAGATCGCTATTCACATTCTAAATAGCCGAATTAGCATTCGCATGGTAATTTGATGAACAGCGCAATGGTGAAACACGATCCAGATACATCCCCATCAGCGCCATAAAAGGGGGGGTAGGGACGTGGCCAGGTGACAATGGCTCATTCATACACATGAAAGTTGCTACATATTCAATGAAAGGAGCCAGAAATAGTGACATGAGTTCGGTTCTTCTAATTTAATTATCCAACTGAATGTTGTAACTACACCATTTAGTCATCTTTATGTAGCCGAGACTTTGGTGATCAGATATTTGGGATCAAAACAAACTGCCAGCATTGCTTACTATGTACTTTTATAATGTGTCTCCAATTGTTCCAAACTGCAATGTCTATACTTTGATGTCAAATTACAAACTTAACATAAATTTGACATATTTACAAAGTACACTAAGATAAAGATGAGTTTAATGCCAAAACAAATATATAAGAAATAATTTATTTGCCATGAATTAAGTTTATGATATTGAAAGAAATGTGTGACCATGCCCCAGTCAGTGAAAATGTGTTCCCTACCCCTAGACTCCAGAGGCTTAAAGGGGCCAGGTCCATTTGGGACGCTATCCCGCGGGTTCCCTGGTTCCAGAAGCAGTTGGCCCCTGCTACCGGGGCACAAACCCCAACTGCAGCCCCCGAGATACTCATGCCGGCTGTTCCTACAGCGTCCCCCCCCGAAGTTCTTGTGCCGGCTGTTCCTGCAGCACCCCCCCGAGGTTCCTGTGCCGGCGGTTCCTGCAGCGCCCCCTGAGGTTCCTGTGCCGGCGGTTCCTAAGTTGGCTCCCGTGGTTCCTGCTTTGCCCCCTGTGGGTCCTGCTCAGTTCCCCGTGGTTCCTGTGCTGGCAGCAGATGTGCTGCCCCCCGTAGTTCCTGCTCAGTCCCCCGTGGTTCCTGTGCCGGCGGCTGATGTGCCACCCCCCGTGGTTCCTGCTTGGGCCCTGGATCCCTTCCCCAAGGACGTCCCTGATCCCCCAGACCCCCTGGTGCCTGACCCTGTGCCTCCAGCTCCTATGGCCCCAGTCCCCATGCCTCCAGCTCCCATGGCCCCAGGCCCTGAGGAGGTCCCTGATTGCCAGACCACCGCTCCTCCCTCCATAGTGGAATTGGAGGAGCTCGAGTGGGACCCCTCGGGGATTTCCCTGACCTCCCCAGTGACTGCTCCACCACCACCATCACAGCAGGACAGATCTCGGCCAGGTCCCCGACTCTCAGTCTCCTGGAACCAGTCTCAGTTTCAGTCTCAGTGACACCTGCGCCGGGGTTGGGTTCCGCCCGCCCTGCCCCCTGGCTCGCCTGCGGGTCCTCCGGCTTTGGCTCAGCGGTCGCCTTCAGTTCCATTTGTGGTACCTCATCAGCCGGCTGCGGTCCCGCCTCCGATGCCTCGTCCTTCACCTGCCGGGTCCCCCATTTTCGGCTTGTCGGTCGCCTACGCTTTGGCCAGCGGCGGCTGCGCCTTCGCCTGCCACAGCTGCTGTTCCCTCCTCCCCTTCGCCTGTGTCCCCTTTGCTTTCCTTCTCGCCCCCTCCGTCAGTCCCTCCGCCTTCCTCTTTGCCACCTTCGGCATTCCCTCCTGCTCCCTCTTCACGGTCGCCTGGGGCCCCTGTGGCTTCTGCCCCTCGCCTGCTGGGGTTCCCTCCAGCTCCCCATTTCTGCCTGCCCTTTGCCTCCTTGCCCTCTGTCTTTGTGCCCCCTGTGTCTGCTCCTCATCCTCCTGTTTCACCTTCGTTCACTCCGGGCCCCTTCGTTCCTCCCATTGGTGTTCCCCCTGTCTCTCCGGTGTTGTTGCCCGTTTGCTTTTCCCGTTGTTTGTCAGTTGTTGTCTGGGTTGCTGTCTTTGTGTCTGTTCTGTGTGTCTGTCTTGTTCCCGGTGCCCCGTTGATATTTTGCTTTTGTTTTCCAGGTCCCGTGTCCCCGGTCCCATTCCTCGCTCCCCTTAGGCGTACCCGGAGTTTGCACCTTTGAGGAGGGTTCTGTCATGCCCTGCTCGTCTGATCCTCCCGTATGCCACGCCCCCTCATCTACCCCCTGTGGATTCCCTGTGTTCACCAGCTGTTTCCTGTTGCTGTCATTAGTTAGTTTCCCCAGTCTGGTCATTAACGTTGTGTGTGTCCTGAAGTGTGTTACCCCGCAAATAAACCCCTTTTGTGCATATCCAGGACTCCCCTCGCCTGCTTCCCTGTGACAAAAAACACCCCTTGTCTGGAGTACAGACTAAGAAGGCCTTGGAGAACTGCCTCTGAGGAAGTACAATCAGTTCCTGTGGTGTGAACATGGTTCTTAAAAAAAGTTCTAGTGGTGTGACAGCACCCTATGTATTTATCACGTCAGGGCATGATTGACAAGCCACAGAGTAGCTTTCAGATTAAGGGAACTTTAATACAAACTAAACTCAACCACTCAATACAAAATAAATCTCAATGGGTTATACAAAGGCAGGCAAGTTATTCTTGAACTAGCAAGAGGCACTTTCACGCACCAGGATCTGGACCTTCTGTTTGAGTCAGAATAGCAGCTCCAAGACCAAGTCTCATCTAGGTCACATCACCGCATGAACTGGACCTGATGAAATTTTTAGGCAAATCGCACAAAATTGTAGCTGCACTGCATAATGACAACAAAGAGAAGAGTGACTTACAAAAAATAGTGAGCAGGATAACTCTGATTAATCTATTTACTCTAGGGCTGCCTTGATTAGTCTACTTTTTTATGGAACCAGAAACTTTGTCCAGAACCAGAAACTTTTGTCACATTCACACCACAGGAACTCGGCCCGGTTGTAGTTACTCTGAGGTTGTTTTAGAACCCTTTTTAAGTACCTGCTCCACATAGCTACTTTTCATTGGAACATGGACTACTGGAGAGGTTGCTGATTGGTTGACAACAAGCACCGTTGCTAACTTGGAACTTATGCAGAAGTGTGGAGAAAAGAGATGTACATCTTCACTGTCTTTCCCTCATCTGGTAGAGCTATGGTGTTGAGAAACTGCAAAGAGCCTTAAGACTTTTGACTGTCATTGTTTGCTGTATATGTCCAATACAGATACAGAGTTCTATATAGAATTTAGATCAAGACGTTTCACAAATTAGTAAATGGGTAAAAACACCTACATCATGCCCGCTAGTTTTGGGAAGAGTGTTGATGTTCTAGTATTTGGAACTTTTGTCAAAAGAAGTAGTTCTATGTTAGCAGACACAAAAAACGTGTAAATCCGAAACCCATATATTCATACCATACACGGGTTGCTGACTGCAGACAGCATGGAGGTACAGTAAATCACCTCTAGGTGGTAATCTTGTCCCACAAGTGAGAAGCATTTTCAGTAGTTCGAAGAAATGGCATTTGCTTCAAATGCAGTGCGAGCCTATAATTTTATTTCTTCATGTTCCTATTTTGATGCTATGTGTGTGTGTGTGTGTGTGTATGTCTGTATGCACACGTGTGTGTGTGTGAGTGTGTGTGTGGATTATGTTTATATTACATTGTGGGGACCAAATGTTCCCCACAATGTAATAAAAACCTGAGATTTTGACGTTGTGGAGACCATTTTTTGATGTCCCCACAACGATCTGTTAAATCAATCAAAAAATGATAAATACCATAAGTCTCATTTTTTGTTTGGTTACTTATGCGGATTAGGTTAGGGCTAGGTAGAGGTTAAGGTCATCATGTTGTGATTAGAGTTTTACACATGGAAATGAATGGAGAGTCCCCACAAAGATATAATTACAAACCTGTGTGTGGACACGTGTGTGTGTGTGTGTGTGTGTGTGTGGGTGGGTGTTTTCCTGTGTGTATGTGTGTGTGCCACTTCTCAAGATGCATTGTTTTGAAAAGTTGAATATATTCAGCTAGAATGAGTATGTTCATAATTGTATATTTTTTACTTTCACAATATTTATCTAATTTACTCTCTAAAACAGCTGAATACCCACTAAATTCAACACAATTTTTGATCAGTCAGATTTAAAATTTTAAAGTGTGATTATGGTGACTTTCCCAGTTTCTTCTGTCAGTGTTGAATGTAGAGAAGGGGATATACAAAGGGGCTATTTATGTGAAATGTGAGCAATGTGAAATTGTGACTCCTAATCTGATACTTGCAAATTATTATTATTACACCTGAAATAAAAAAAATATTAAAAAGTCAACCCATCTTTAGTCTTCAGCTGCAAATCAGTTACATCCTGTAAAGTGATGCAGTAAATATAGAATTATCATAGAAGGCACCAGCTGCATTTTAATTACACCAAATAATATTAAATGTATTTATTTTAGTTTTTTTACTTCAAGTTTTGTCAATGCTGTTGATTTTTTTAAGCAACAAAAAAGGTAAACCTGGTTGAGGCAAACAGCCAGATTGACTCCACATGATCTGAATACTTTATAATGGTATTGCATAAGTAATCTTTTAATCTGGTACTGTATATTAGTGATGTTTTCATGCAGAGGATTCTCATGTAACACTGGCACAGATTCTCTACTCTTAGGATGTAACAACTGTTTGTTCTGTTAGTTGCAGGTGACATGTTTCTGAATCCCTTTTTATTTCATATTGTTTGCACTGTTTTATATATTGCAGTTATGTTCTGTGCTCTGTTGCCTTGGAAAGCAGCATCAGTTAAGTACATTAATGAAGTAAGGAAGTCAATTGCTTTACTCCTGATTGTTTCAAAGACAAATTATTCATTGTCCTGGATTAAAATGTGTTTTTTTTCTAAAGAGTCTTTACTGTTATTGTCATTTACTTTTTAGTCCATATCCACTAATTATTAAGTAAATTTATCATTACCAACATATTCATTTTTGCCTTCTGCATCATAACATATATGATTTTTGATGGTTGTGTGAGGCTTGTTCATAATGATTATTGTGCAGGATTTAAGAGAATCTTATACCAATCCAGTCCAGCCGATGGAACCTCCAATCCAGATGACTTACCTCCCCTACTGGCACAGAGACTTTCACTTCCTCTTTGGCAGCTTGTTGTACCAGAGGAACAGAGGTCAGCAGGGCTGGTTCCTTGTACTTTTGTCCATGTGTCTGGTTAGCCAGGACATCATTCTGCTGAAGGAGCAGGCATGCTATCCACACACCTCATTTACCATCATGCATGTGTGACCTGCATGTGTAACTCTAGTGACATATTTATTCCACTCATGTGACACTGAAAAGCAGTTCTCTTGTCATTTGATGGCGTTTTTTCTGCTAGAACCAGCAGTTTATTTTGTATTTAGTCAGGTGGAAGTTAGCTCTCAGAACCACAAAGTTTTATATGAGTTTTTTTCTAGTAATAGGTATATACTTTCCGTTAATTTGCTAGTTTTTAGTCCAAATGTATTCCAAGATTGTGATACAGCAGGCATACAGTCTATATCCATTGTAACAGGTACTGCCTCTCAGGACTTACATGGACCTTGACCTTGCGTTTCATCTCCATCAGCTTAAAATATGCATATGCTGTATGAAAGGGCAGTTTAAGAATTATGAAAATTGTGACTCATAATTTGACACATACAAACTATTTGTAAACAGATAAAGCCAACACTAAGAAGGAATATTACCTGACTATCTGGGTTTTAATAGGCCATGAGAACAGACTTGCTGTTTGTAAAAGATTCATCTGATCTCTTTCATGAATATTGATTTTCTTTGGCTGCTTTTAATAGTTCAGGCACGATTCCTCAGAAGTATTTCATGCCTACCCACCTAGACTGTAAATACACTAAATTAAGAATATACTCAATTTGTTTCAGCTTTTATTGCATGTAGTCAGATGACCTGTATAAAACAGTTACCAACTATTGCAAAAGTTGTTCTGCTTTGGCTCACTTTGCTGCAACCTTTACCATGATCATACCTTCTGTACTTTAGAAGGTGTATGTTTGGGTGTATATAGGCTGTGCCCTTGCCATTGTTATAATTTGGGAGTATACATGCTTTGTCAATAATCTGACCCTTTGCATTGTTCAGATACCAGTGCCATTTAATTTGTTCCCCCATTTCAGCTATCCTCACATTTCACCTCTATCCTTAAGTCGCCACCTTGCCCCTGTCATTACTGCCAAGTGCCCGATTTGTCTTCAGAGTAATGGCTTTCAGTCATGATGGCACCTTTGCCAAGAGAAACCCCACTATATCATCAATTAAGATGTTTAAGATTCGTCTGTGCAGAGAAGTGCACAACGGAGCCTCAAATTTGCTGCTTTATTATTACGTTACGCCTGTCATTAATATGACATTGCATGAATCTTGCACCTCTTAAATAAACATTTAATACAATAAATATAAGAAACAGGGAGTTAAGAAACTTACATGAAAAATGATTCTTAGTAGAGCCAAATGTTTCTTATAGAAACAAGCTGCTTTTTCAAAAATGCATATTATTTTAAAACCAATGCTGTGAAGGTCCATTTATTTCATTTTAATTTTATTTAGTTAGTGCTGTAAATGCACATTTTAGAAATTTTAAGAATGGTTGTTTATTACATGATGCTATGCCCCAGTGCATGGTTTTAACAGGACATACCTCTAGGCAGAAATAAATTTTGTGGTGGTCTCAGAGCGCTGAAGTAAATTTTGAGGTGCTGTTGTAATTTAAACTTGTAATTTTACTACCTGGCCACATGTTTGATCAGTAACAAAACAATTTGGGGAGGGGTCAGGTTCAAACCCGGTATTTTACTATGAGGTAATCCTGTTCACCTGAACACTGCTCACTACCAGGCACTGTCAATAAGCAGTGGTCAGGTGATCTAGATCAGACATGGGTTTGGGGCAGCTATTCTGACTCAAACAGAAGTGATTAAAGGCAGTATACTTCTGTTTTTGTATCCTGATCAAAGGGTTCCAGTAGATTATTTGAAAGTGTGTCCACCATAACATGTCCTTGCTCACACAATATGAGAAGGATTCTGTTTCAAAAATGAATGTTCTTCAACATATTCAACAGTTTGCATCATAAATATGATTATATCTTATTATATATGTTCTTTTGAAAGTGAAATGATGATAGTAAATGTAATGAAAAGGTTACTTTTTTAATGAAACCCCTTATGAGGACAGATGTAAGGGTCGCTTCACTCACTGCTTAACATCATGTAAACTGTATTGCACGATAGAGAATGAGAGACAATTATTCCTGCCTAAAGTTGTACCACAATCAATTCCTGAAAAACCATTCAAAAGAGCCTGGGCTGATGCATGATGGGGTTTTGCTACTTAAAATATTCCCTTCCTTGCCTTTCTTGTGAATTTCCAGCATAAGAAAACTGAAGGACAGACTGACCTGAAAAATGAAATGGCTCTTTTTGAAGTTCCAGATGGGTGCTATGTCTGTCTGCAGTTTCTTTGATTAAAGACCCCATTAAGAACCCCAGTGAAGTACACACAGTATACTGAATTAGACTTTGATATCAAAGAATATAATGAATCTAGTTTAGTATTACTGTTTGGCCTACATCATGAAACTTTTGTTCAAATCTGGAATAGACATGGCAATGTTTTGACAATGGTGCAATCGTACGAAAAGCAAACGAAAGCGCGTGTTGCAATTTTATTGTGTGCTACAGCCTTGAGTCTTCATAGTGGTACAATGAATAAACAGTACTGTATGAAATAGTACTGCTTCATGCTCTTCATGGATAAAGGTAATACCTCTGCTAAAATAAAAATTCACCAGTTCAGTTTAAATTGTGTGTGTGTGTGTGGATGGGTGTATGTGTATATATATATATATATTTTTTAATGTATACTGTGTTAGCAAATTGCTCGATTTTCTCATTATCTCCAATTGTTTTACCCCATAGTGAAACAATGTGGCCATATTTCAAAATCAGCAGTAAATTAGAAATGTTGTAACTTGATACTGACCCTTTCGAAGTACATTTGGAACATTATGACAATGCTCCAAGGATACCTGATGTCATTAAACTCGCAGGGCCATTGGCACTACTGTGTGAGATGTTTTATAATCTGTGATAGTCACCTAATGACATTTGGGTGTATGCGTTGCATTTGTCTTGAATGTTGTTACAGTTTTGGGTTAAAACTTCTAGAGTTGAAGCAATTTAATTTAGCAAAATATTTTTGATTCTAAGGAGACACAATGTCTTTTGTCTGAAGTAAAGACAATTTTAAGAATAGTTTTCTCCAGATTCTTCACAAAATCTTTAAAGCCAATTCCTTTGTCAGCTGTCACCAATAATAATTTAAACTGACTGTGTTAGATGTAAAACCCTGCAGTTCGCTGTTAAAAGAAAAAAATGTTTGATTTTACGAAGCTGATATTTCACAACTGTAATATCTGTCTGGACCACAAACATACCATTATAGGTTCAGAGGTTTAACTTGAAACTGATGTCAAACAAGGATAAAAATTCCAACATATGTTCTGATGTGTCATTTTGTACAAGGCAGCCAATTTCAGGTGCCCATTCAGTCTGTTTTTTGCTGTAACAAGCTCTTAAATCTATTGTCCAAGCAGCCACCAGCACTGCCTGAGCCAGTGTAATTCAGTTTTTGAAAATAATGACTCTATTTAACTGGTGACTTTCTCCTGGCATTCTGATTTGACCATTTGCTATAGGCAAAGGCTGTTTAAAGGATGCCAGAATTATTTCAAAATGGACCAAACCGTAAGATCCAAAAGTGATAATTGGCCTCCATTGTTCCAAAGAATTTACTATTTTAGATACATATCACTCTCTTAGCAAGTCTCATTATACCCCATATAAGGTTCTATTTTCTTCTTTTATTTATTAGGTTTATATACGTTTGTGTCCATCAGTGCAATTTTTAGTACAATACAGGATGAATAAAGTATATGCTTGTATATGATATGTAACCTTCCAAATTTAATCCATACAAAATTTATAATATAATTGTTTAAAAATGAATTATATTCACAGAACACTGGTTGTAATAAGTTTGCCTCTTTTGAAGTAATTCAAGCTAAAAGTAGATATTCTATCCATTCTCATTGCAAAATTTGATTTTGAATAATTAAGATAACTATTCATTATTTAACTATTCAAAACAATGTTGGATTTTTCATGCTAACATGTTTGATAATATTGGATATACTTTTTGACTTTTTCTATGTCCACGCTTTGTGTGGGTATGACTTGTAGTCCAGGGTCAGGTGGAGTTAGTTTAGGTTTATTATTCTCTTAGAAATTTGTGTTCTTGTTTTGGGTATTTGGTTCTTTGCATGTTACACGTTAGAAATACATTGATGAAACATTTTATATACACTGATCAGCCATAACATTAAAATCACTTGACACTTATGTAGCCCTCATCTCCCCCCCTCCCCCCCCCCCCCCCCCCCCACATCCCACCAAAACAGCTCTGACCACTCAAGGCATGGCCTCTACAAGACCTCTTGTAGGTGCCCTGTGGTATCCGGCACCAAGACGATAGCAGTAGATCCTTTAAGTCCTCAAAGTTGTGAGGTGAGGCCTCCATTGGTCGAACTTGTCTGTCCAGCACATCCCACAGATGCTCGATCGGATTGAGCTCTGGGATATGTGGAGGCCAAGTCAACACCTTTAACACCTCTTTTTCCATATTCCACAAAGCAATCCTGAACAATGCAGGCACATTATCCTTCTAAAAGAGGCCACAACCATTGGGAAATAACATGAAGGGGTGTACTTGGTCTGCAACAATGTTTAGGTAGGTAGTACGTATCAAAGCACCCATCCACATGAATGCCTGGACCCAACGTTACCCAACAGAACATTGCCCATAAATATATTCTTTTTTATTACATAAAAGAATTAAAGACAGAAATGTGGCTCTGCAGTGGAACATTTCAGTGTTTTATTTTATTTATTTATTTGTTTGCCCATCCTTTCTGTTTGTTATTTAGTGATGTTAGTCCAAATGCAATTATTAGCCAATTTGTTAGGAGGTGTTAACAGTACATTAGCACATAAAACACAATTTTAATGTCAGACTTTAGGATTTTCTGCTTCTAGTAACACTTCCATAATACATTTGTTAAGGATATATTAATGCAGCCTTTTGCGTTATTATATTATATTAGTACTTTTTCTGTTTGAGTTATATATATATATATATTTTTGGTCACTTTTTACAATTAGCCAACTACGGTAGGGCCAGCTCCTGCCATTTACTACATTGCTGCCATTAAGTACGCTCCTGCTGTTAACTAAGCTTCTGTCCTTATCTACGCTCCTGCCGGTAACTACTCACCTGTCCTTAACTACGCGCCTGCTGTTAACTATGCTTCTGTACTTAGCTATGCTCTTGCCATTAACTACACTTCTGTCCTTATCTATGCTCCTATTGTTAACTGCACACCTGTCATTAACTACGATCCTGCTGTTAACTGTGTGCCTGGCAGCATAGCAGTCCTACAGGACACTGCTTAGACTGACTGGAAGCTGCACACTTACAAACACTATGAGATAGGTTCTCTTTGTATCATGGTTTTATTTTGCTTTTAGAAGGTCTGGCAGGCAAGGTATTCCAGCCAATCTATTTTCCACTGTGCACCTTTGTGTTTTCATTGTTGACTGGTTTTCTTGTTATATTTGTATGATTTGGTTTTGTTGCCCATGGCCTCAGTTAAATTTTGGATGATGTTCACATGCTGGCCCAGGACGTACCGCTGGCCAGTCGGTTCATGCTGCTCAAGGTGGGGCTCCAGCTTGCATGTAGAGCAGTACTCTGCCAGAGAAACTCTTTGTTTGCCCCTCTTTGCCTTTCTTAGCCCTTCTTCTCTACTTCAGCCCACCGGTCCCAAACACTTGGTGAAAAGGTTAGTGCAACATGTGACCTTTCAACCCTTCCAAAGTCTATGCCCTGGCAGCCACACTCTGGGAATTGTCTGTTAATAGTCCAATTAGATAATTGCCATCTTTCGCTTCTTTTCCTCTCCGTTTCCCATAAAGGAATGAATGAGGAGAAGAGAGTGAAGAGGGCTTCTGGCCTGCAAGGTGACAAGAAGAGCTGAAGCATGTTTCTTGCACAAGGCTGTTTCCTTGAATTGAAGCATTGTGGCCTAATCAATGGTCTTATTGGATTACTGGCCACTGCTGTTCCTGCAGATATTGTTGAGCTGACAATGAAATAACTAGGAGTGGGGTGGGTGGGTAGCAGGGTGGAAAGGAGGTGGTATTTCATGGGTGTGTGGGGAGTTAAGACACTTTTTGTCCCTTTTTTGTATTATGTGGATCTTTGCTAAAGATTATATGCACAGGCTGTTTCCCTTGTGCATATACATGAAAAAAAGGACTTGCTGTTAATGACTGGTTCCTCAAGGCTTCTCAGGCTGCAGCCTTTCTTGCAGCTACACATGGGACAAACAGAGCAGCCCGACACAGCCCATGTGTGACCAAAGCTGCTTTGTGAATTGGCATCTTTTCCATCTTACATTTCCAGTGAATGGGATTCAGTTTTTTTTTTTTTTAACTTTTTTCATTGTCCACTCTCCCTCTCCACCTCTCTTCCTCTCTCACTTGCTCTCTCCTTCTCACTCTCTCTCCTTCTTTCTATCCCGCTCTTCCCAGATATCCCCACACCGGAGTGTGCTTGGGCATGGGGGGCCGTTGATTGGTGAAAGGTACTGTAGAGGAGACCGAGCCCTGTGAGCACGGCTGGAAGAACGACTCCAGCTGAAAAGTGGAAAATGGCTGGTCGGGCAGCTGGCATGGCAGACTGAAACACCCTGGAACTTTTCTGGAACTCTCACTTGGTGATTTGTGCTGCAGGAGGCTTTCGCGAACCAAGACCAATCATTTCACTTGATCCTCTGGCTGAATGCTGCCTGACTGAGGGGACGGAGTTCTCAAACCCCTCCATTAAAACCTGATATATTACCCAAACAATTTAGTGAATTCATGAGGTTACGTAAATGTGGAGGCTGCAAAATTACCGTAATCAATTGAAACAGCAAGTGTGCATCTGCCTGTGAGTCTGATTATTTGGAGATCATCTATCAAGTAGATGTGTGTGTAATAAGCCAAGCGCATTAAATCACTGTCGAGTTGCAGTGGTAAGTCCATGATCATTGGGCAAGTGAGTCTGGACAACAATAATTGCGAATCTACACAGATGAGGAACACATCTTGCCTGACATTAGATAGCTGACTCTGTATCTAAAAGGTTCTGTTCTAAAGGAACAGCTGCATCATCGAGGCGACACAGCAAGCGATATTCTCAACAATCAGTGTTTTTTTCACCCAGGAAAAAAAAAATTGTTTTGAGAGGTAAGTGAGTATGGAGGTCAGATACAATCAAGAGAACGAGTCAGGGATGGTGCTGAAGAATGGACTTAAGGATGGGAAAGAGGGAAAGGATTCCCAGGGAAACATTTCCAAATCGTTTCTGAAGGAGCAGCAGGAGACTTTCCCAGCTTCTGGGACAGCAGAAAACTGTGAGAAAAACCGAGGGAACTCGGCAGATCCGGATTACTGCAGGCGAATCCTTGTGAGAGGTGAGACGTTTGATAGCTTTGTTTCAGTGCTGTTATGCTGATCATAGAGTGTTTTATTATAAATGCCGTGGAAGCTTCCTCCTTCTAAAACACGACTCACACCATCTACATGTAGAATTATATTAGTGTACCAAATGATTTCTGACTTCATAAGGATACCATAAGCACATAAGAATGCCTTGAATTGTTTGATTTAACTCCTGTGTCTTAATACATATGTAATGTAGGTGCATAGGGTATAATGATGGGATGCTGGGCATTAATGTAACCTATCTGTGCGAATATCTGTTATGTATGAACAAACTACAGGAAATATTTTGCACGTAAAAGAATCATTTTTTTTTATATCCAACAAAATGTTTGCACATATATTTTGAGTCATCATACAGGGAGGAAAAAAAATTATGTGTTCCTTGTGGTGTGCCTGCGTGTTCTTTAACTTCAGTTTGCTTCCGGGGTGGCATTTCAGAAGTTAAACTACCTGTATCTAGCGATACATTATAATTGTCACGTCCCATTTTTTGGCTGCTGAACTGTAAAATTATAGATAATTAACTAATTCATTATATGTTAAATAAAAACGGCTAAATTATACCTAAAATATAAAAATAGAGAAAAAAATCGTGATGATAGTATAAACTTAAATTTCCCTAACTACTGGTAAAATCTTCAGTGTTTAGTGTGAATGATCTTTTATTTGTATCTGTTGCAGTTACCGTACTGTATAATATCAAAACATAAACGGCTGATTCAAAAATAAATCACCCGGTCTTATTGTTACATAAACTAAATTCACTTTTGCTCGTTAGAACTGAATTCCTGAAACAATAAATATGTGTACATAAGTGGATTTTATGCACGTTTATTGTATTATATATTTACTTCAAGTTAATTACATGCAATATTTTCGTGCTGCGTCAGTTTTTAAGCAGCAATCATTATCATATTATCCCGCATCACCTTAATAAATTTCACAGCTATAATATTTTAACAATAAATAAATAACTTGCCCTGACGAAAACATTATGAACTAGGCCTATTTATTAGGTGAAATAATGCAAAATTAAAATTGAAAACAGCAAAACTTGTAAACCTGTAAAAATGAACGGAACTGTTTTAAAACTCATGAGAAAATATTTTAATGATATGACACTACTACTACTAAATAAATAAATACTCTTAACAGTTACTTCCCGTAAAGGAAAGTTAATAATCAAGAATAAATTAAGAACGACTTGCTAATTGTTCAACCGATAATGTGGTATTCACGATGAGTGCCATTCACGATCGTGGGTTTTTAAGCCACACCGGGAACATATTTAGAGCTCTAGGCCTATTGTTGCAATTCAGAAGAAACTTCGCACTTTTTGCGACATTTGTGGTAAAATACAATAAATTACTGCGCGCTTTTTGCTTGTCTATAACTTTCTGTGAAGCAGCGTAATTTGGTTTGCGGCCCAAATGAAACATTAAGTTACATATTTTAACATAACATATAAGTAATGCATTATTATTTTTTACATTTAATATTTAATGTCCGGTTGTTTTATTGATTATACTGAATTTTGCACAATTCTTTAGTGAAGGATGTGTCTCTTTCTAAATGTTAAGCACTGAAATTACACCTGATGTAAATTATAGGTAGCACATGCTCGCTTATGAGTATTTGTATTGTGTTCTGAAATATGTCTCCTAAAGTTAATATCAGCACTTTGTCCGCCCTTTTCCTCTGAGGCGTTGTTCTTAAGCTACCATGTCAACCATAAATATACAGTTGTATTCACGCACATCAAAATAACGCAGTTTAACATGCATGCTTTAGATGCCTATATACGTACTTACTTATTTAGTAAAATACGTCATGCACTCAGTTGTTGCGTAGTATCTAAATTTTATGTGGAATATAATAAGAAATAGCCGCTCGTCGAGATTTCAGATATTCAGACAACAGAAGGTGAACAAACAGTACAATAATTAGGCCTACATCTAGAATATAGCTGGCGTCTTCGAGAATTACCCGGTGAGGATGAAGTAAGGAAATGATAACAATTGATTGTATTTCAGATGCCAAAGGGTCCATCAGAGAAATTATTCTGCCAAAGGGCTTGGATTTGGACCGACCAAAGCGCACCAGGACCTCTTTCACTGCCGAGCAGCTGTACAGGCTGGAGATGGAGTTCCAGAGATGCCAGTATGTGGTGGGAAGGGAGCGCACGGAACTGGCCCGCCAGCTCAATCTGTCAGAAACTCAGGTAACTGGGAAAAGCGACATTCACTAAAAACCGTGCTTAGAAATGGTCCTCATTTATCGCTCATATTTAAAAACGACAGCAGGTCTATATCTGAGCAAGACATAGTAGAAAGTCGATGTCGTCAGGCGATTTGATATGTCATAGGTTGTAATAGGTTTGTTTTCCACATGCGATTCACTAGGTTTTGTCAGGTGATTTTTTTCCAAACGATTAATTTAAAAATCAATATGAACTTTTTAAAAACATCCGTCAGGGCTGATGATGTTATATTAAAAAGACATAACATTAATTTCTGTAGCTTCCGAAATGCGTCGTGCCCTACTGCAGTGAATTGACTAGTAAATGACAACATAGGCTACTATAAATTAAGCATTTCACAATCTGTACAGTTTTCCCTAAAATCAGTTTTCTCTTCCATAGCTAAATATAGCAAATATATATCTGCATGTACCTGTCGGGTTAAATAAAGGGCAGTGCACATTTGTGATGATCTGCATGTGCAACTTACATGTACTGGGTGTTTAAAAAACATACAAAATCTAGCCCGCGGTCAACGTTTCAATTTCGAGCAAAACGCAATCAGCTTGTGTAAGGCCGATAAAACTGATTTCACTGTTTACTTGTATTACTTTGTATATTTGTGTAATTATTTATATAATAATTCCTTTACGTTTAGGCCAAGATATTTCATATTTGCATAACCCAACGCTTTTCCATTCTGAGACAGTTTGTAGTAGAATAGTTTTCGCTTCAATATTTATAACGATTAAAATACATAAGAACTGTCATACTAGAAGACCTTCAACGTAATTATATAGTAAAACAGGTTGTTATTTTGACCTGATGGACTTCTTGTGACCACCCCAGAAAATTTTTGTTTTTGTCACCTCATTAGGCCTATTGAACAGACATTTCTCAAATTATGCAATGCAGCGCATCTTGACAAAGTCAGTAGACTTGTCACTATCGGTTATCAAATGTTTCCGAAGTCTTCTTCCGGTTTCAGAAAAAAATGTGTGTGTGTGTGTGTGTGTGTATATATATATATATATATATATATATATATATATCATTCACAGTTCTTCAGGATTATATCTACATGTAATTGTATCAATCGCTCTTACATACAGTATGGAGATGTGATGAGCTGGACACGCATCCAGTTCCCATGGCATAATTAGTAGCCAATACGTATGGAAAATACTAGAAATGACTTAGAATAATTTTCAAGAGCCTTATTCAATCTTTAATTCAGAATTTAGAATTACGCAAAAATATTTGTGACAGGTTGACTGACGTTGGTCCTTGCATGCAGTTAGTTTTTCAAGAAATTAATACAAACTATTATATACATGTTATTAATGAAAACATTATTTTTAGAATAGCAAAATACAATTTATTGCCCAGTTATAAATAAACATAAAGCGTGAAAATGTGAAATCCTTGCACCTGCCTATCATAGTTTCTTTTCACATTAACGCTTAATTATGACGTCCAGTGGCTGTCTGTAGTTTAATTTATTTATTGTTCATGTCAGTTGCTTATTTTTAATTTTTATTATATTCATGTGAATAATTTTATTACAATATATACCACAATGCACATAATGATGTTTGGAAGGGTGTTTTTTGATTACTTTCGCTATAATGATGTTAATGGTTTAGGCAATGTGTTACCGAGTAGTGAAGACACTTTGCAGATTTGCAGAACTAACCAATTTAATAAGAAAAAATGTATCTAGGAAGAACTCGGTAGAAGATGTTTTAAAGCATACTTATTGCTGCATGTATGAGCTGATGTTTAGGCAGATACTTATTTCAAATCATGTGGTGTAAAATAGTACTTGAGGAGATTTGGGATAGAAATTGCAGTCCTTTGACAGCACAAAGGTCAAGCTGCTAATCAAGCCTACATCTCTTCCGGTTACATTGAATAGTGTCTCCGTTTTACACTTCTGAGCAAAACAAAGCCACCACAGTGATCCCAGGCTTTAGTATGAAGCACTGACAACTGCTCCCATACAATACATGAAATTTTCAATTCCAGCATTCTCCTAAGCCTTTTTAACCTTTTCAGCACCATATATTCCTGTTTATCCAGCTAATTCACCCACATGCTTTATCCCATAATAGGGTGATATTTGCATTTCGTTATGTATGACTGCACTGGCTTGTGTATACATTATTAGCAGTGGTTATTTGACATTCTCACTTTTGTTTTTGCAAAAACATTTTTCATGACTCCAGTATTCGCTGTAGAGTTTTCTGTTTGGTGGTTTCATTGCACATGCTGAAACCTGATGTGTGTCAGTTTTATTTATAGGAAACTGAGACACAGAGCTGTGTATCAGTATTGACACATCATTCCAATGTGTATATTTCCTCTTGTCATTTGTTTTTATTGGTCTGGCCTTGAAGGTAAAGGTTTGGTTCCAGAACCGGCGGACAAAACAGAAGAAGGACCAAGGCAAGGATTCTGAGCTCCGCTCAGTGGTGTCAGAGACGGCGGCTACTTGCAGCGTGCTCAGGCTGCTCGAGCAGGGCCGCTTGCTGACTCCCCCTGGCCTGCCAGGTCTCCTGCCCCACTGCGGCAGTGGTGCCACCCTGGGCTCTGCCCTGCGCGGCCCATCCATGGCCATCGCCAATGGTGGCAGCAGTAGTAGCAGCAGCTCAGGGACGGCAGGGAGCCCTCCACTACCCACTGTCACCAGCTCAGGGCCAGCCACTGGCATGCAGAGCTCCCCGCCTGCCCACGGTCTCTTCAGCTTCTCCATGCCGTCTCTACTGAGCACCGTGGCCACCCGGATCTCCTCCAACCCACTGTCGATGGCTGGCTCCCTGGCAGGGAACCTGCAGGAACTCTCCGCTCGTTACTTGAGCTCATCTGCCTTCGAACCTTACTCCCGAAACAACAGCAAGGAATCCATGGACAAGAAAGTGCTGGAATGATTTTTAAAAAGCTGTGTCTATTTCTGTCACCATGTTTGTTAACTTTGCTTTCTTTTTATGTTGGTGTGCTGGTTCTTATTGGTTGTTGTTCAGATGCCACACACAGTTTCCTCAGAGAACACATACCAACATTAACTTGTTTATTCTCAACAAAACAGAGAGATTTTCAAAGCTTTTTGCACTAAATAAAACTTTTAACTGCATGTAATGAATACAAATGCTTCATGGAGCAATTGACCAAGAGATTACAAAAGTATGAAAAATATCATTTAAATTATATTTTCAGTTAGTTGTGGTTTTTCTGAGTAGATATTTTGTTATAATTTTAAAGATTTAAAATGGTGGATTTTATCACAGCAAAGAAGCTTAGAAAATGAACCCGATTCAGTTTATTTACTCAACAAAATCAATACTTGGGAGAAATGCACAATCACAGAAACCTTTGAGCAACTCGGTTTTGTGTATACTTGTGCTTGTGTAGTTTATCTTTTTCTAAACTAACATCGTACACATATGTAGAGGTAGCATGGAAGCTCCTAAAAGCAGGACATGCTCTCAGTCCCCCACATTCCTCAGAATCCAAGAGAAAATGCAGATCTAGCAATTTACATTTTCCTCTTAATGTTTGCTTTTTCAAAATAGTAAACGAAATGATGGTCTTTCGTTGACCAGTTATTGACCAAAACAAACAGAATAAGAATGTTACATGATGATTAAGCTGTTGTATGTATGTTGTTTTCATAATGGTTTTGTGAGGGTTTTCCCAACTTTATTTAAACACGGTCTAAATGTGTAACTTTTATGTCTTAAACATGCAGTATTTGACTTTTTATCTGTAATTAAAGTATTAGAATTGTTGTCCTGATTGCCATGTGTAAATGACATTTGAAAGTGAGTTTCAGTCCCTTTCAGGACTCAAAAAGTTACAAGAAGGGATAAGAAGAGGTGCATGGACCGTGGTTGTCTTAGAGCTTTTGAAATTTTGCAAGCTGCTCATGGCCTTGAATATATTAATGTTATTTGGTGCAAAATGAGTTTTTGACAGCATAACTGTAACAGATGCAAGGGTTTGCAATTTTTAAAAGATAAGACTTTTCTGAGATGTGAAGATTTTAAAAACCATACCATCAGCTTCAGGTCAGGAAGATTAAGAACAAGAGTTGCTTAGTAAAATTATTGTAGTATAACGTAAAGGAAAATGAGAATTGTACCTAAAATTGTTATTTTATTGTAAATTATTCATGTCTGTAATTAATAGATGATTAGTATATTTGAAAAACAGTGAAAGGATGGCTGTGAAGGTGTGTCATACATCAGAGAAGGCTTTTGGTGCTGTTGTTGTCAAATATGTTGAACTTTGTGATCATGTGGTATGAGTGTGGATATATATTATATATATGACTAAAAACAGCCAGCCGTGTTTTTTGTTTAATTTTGTGCTGTCCCTGATGTCCACAGCTCTCTGTTGTACACTGAAAACCTGTGTTGAGTCCTGGTTATAATTATGAGAAGTTTCTCCCCGCTATGCGTCACTCTGCTCTCATGAAGGTGCATGTGTACCAAGGCACAGGAATCTACGTACGAACTCTGCCACTACTTGCAGGATCATTTCCTCAGCGTAATTAAAGAACAAAGGATTAAATGAATACAAACATGAAGGTGGATTCATTACAGTGATATTTAGAAACCCAAAGAACATCTCATCTGGATATAATTTATGACATTAGCATTTAGGACAGAAAAACAAGCTACCTGTGATTTAAGGTTTCGAAGAGCAAATTGACACATGGAAGGTGCACTTGCTCACAGCGTAATCTGATTAGCGTGGCGATCGAGGGTATGCAAGCTGTGAGGCATCAGGAATGCTGGGGAGCCCGAGTTTGAACTGAGGCAGTGTTGTGCAGACAGCAATGAGCTCAAGAGCATGAAGCACCAGGAGAATGATCTGCAGCAGAAGGCCTGAGGCCCTGCTGGCCACATCCTGAGACAGATGGTGATCCAACATTTAATCTGGTCACAGAGATGCCAAACAGTTTGTTTCAGTTTCTTTTATATAATCATGCCAAAAAGTTCATGAAGGCTTTAAATCAGTAACTTTAGCTGATATTCTAAAAGTTTGTATAAAATTATTACATACATCTCATGGAAAATTAATGCACGGTGTTATATTTTAATCAAGTTGCTGAGCAGTAAGTATTATGGAGGTACATTTGTGAAGTTTGTTAAAAGCCACTATAAACATGGTTTTAAAAACCCAATGGAACTGGTTTAATAAAATCTTCAAACCTGGATCTAGAAATATCAGATTAACTGCAGCAAGTTTTGCGGTTTAACAAAAAAAATTAGTCATTAGATGTGCAATAAAAGTTTTAAATGCATCTTAGAAAGACAACCATTTTCACAGTTATGTCTATCTATACATTAAATATAACAACATTAAATATAAATTGTTCATAGCGTCATTGTAAATATACATTTTCATATTGTTTAGAGAATTACTACAGTTGTTAAAGAAATTTGAACTTGTCTGAGTTGAAAAGAGGAGATTTGTGTAATTACATGTATAATGAGGCTGTATATGTGTAGAATGTAAAAGAGATCAAAAGGTTTCTCTCTGAATCTCTTGACGTCTCATTCTGCCTTATACTAAACTAGAACATGATCTAGGTGTTTTATATAGCCATGTATAAGTTTAAAAAAAAACTTCAAATAGTTTACAAAAATTGTTTCATTAAACTGTATACTGTGCAGACATAGCCGAAAGGCGGAAAGCGGTGAGAATCTGACGTGAGTTTGAAAATGGATGCCAAAAACAGCCTTGTGAAGGATGGGCAATGCAACAGGCCAGAGCTTCGCTGACTCTTTTCAAGAACACTTAGGTTCCCGTTCAATTGTTATAATTTCTATGGCCCAAGAAAATCCCACTTTGTCCCATGAAAAGACAAGAATTCAGCCATTCAGAATGCAAGACACACTTACATGAGAAAGAAAATATTTCTAAAAAGCAGCCACTGTGGCTACAAAGCTGAGGAAATTACCAGACACTCCAATTCAATAATAATAATAATAATAATAATAATAATTTAAGGAGAATGTCACATCCACCATATGTATTCCTGGCCCCCAAGTTCACATCCAGGCTGCTCTAAGGACATCGTGACGTGGCCTTTTACTGATCAGATTCACTAAGGAAAGATACATGCCACTTTAAAACCTTCATTTAGCCCATGGATGACCTCAGATGAACTGCAGGGTATTATCAACACACACAGATTACGAGCGATGGACATAGTGGTATTTTATACTTTGAAATTTTTAAAGCTTTAGAGATCATGTGGATACAAAACTGTCATAATGAAAGGTACTTAAAAGTGAGGTAATCACTGTATTGATGTATGCAGGGTTGCTGACTCTCAAGCATCTGGCATGACATTCATGCTTTCAGATTCTGATTGTCATGAAAAAAATCTTATGGCAAATCTATATTATTCCAGTATAGACCTAAAATTGGGTACATCAAACACATTGGGGTAGGTTTGCAAACCCTACAGACTATTTACAAGATAATAAAATTGTCACATACATGTAAATGCATGTGCATGTGTGTGCAGACTTCTCTTGAAATGAAAATCTCACCCCATTCAGGTGACCAAAGTTGGCTTAGAAAAGCTCTGCTGGTAACTATTAGGGTCATTAATGAACAAATCAAGTGAAATTTGAATCAATTAATGGCAAATCTTCGTACTTTGGAATTTTACACCAGTTATTAATTTATTAACATTCATTTCGACTTGGTGCAATAACTGTATATGTATCATACATCTGTACCATTATCCACATCACATGTGTGATATGTGTAATTGTATGCACAAATTTATCATAATTTTCTTCTTATTTATTTCTATCATTTTTGTTATGGTATGGTTTTGCTTTGCCTTTTCTATTGCTATTTGATTTTTAGGTTGTTGCAACAAGTACATTTCCCCCGTGTGAGATCAATAAAATCTTGTCTTGTGTTATCTTATCTTATCATCTTAATTTGTTATTAATCAAAAGATATATATTACATTCTAACCAGAATCAAGCTTGACTTTTTTAGGAAACTCTGTTTTTGTGGTAAAATGAGAAGAACAGAGTCAAACAGGTATTTTTCAGTGAAACTAAAAACCCTATTGCAGCAATGAAATTTAAGGGTGTTTATCTGGATATCGGCCTGTATTCACAAAGCATTTTACCTTACCACTAAGAATACTCCTAAATCGACTGAAAATTTGTCACTAGGAGTTTTTTTCCTAAAACCTGTCCACAAAGTGGCTGAGAGCAACTTTCATTTAGGAAAAGAGTCAACTCCTAAGCTAAGAGTAAGACTCAGTCGCTTTGGCTGACATCGGTCCTCATGCAGCTTGCCTGCAATGACCATGGGGATTGGGGATGAGAGGCCAGGATGTGCTGGTGAAATCT
Source organism: Gnathonemus echidnorhynchus (assembly GCA_026776725.1). NCBI lineage: Eukaryota > Metazoa > Chordata > Actinopteri > Osteoglossiformes > Mormyridae > Gnathonemus > Gnathonemus echidnorhynchus. The sequence goes on along the minus strand of JAODJU010000062.1, from coordinate 18,276,201 downwards.
ATGCACGACATCCCACAAACAGAAATACAGGAAACGGCTTATAGTGATCATATTTATAGTGATCAACCACTTATATCGTTTAAAAACTTTGGAACAAAATCATTTCTGTGTAAATGCTGTTTAAATAATTCACTTTTAGTAATCAAGCAGTCCACTTACAGTGTTCATTTATACATGACAACAGATGGAAAAAATTAAAACAACATTATTTTTATTTCTTTTTTTTATTTTACTTTGATAGCCCTACTTTGCCTTGTAGTAACCTGTCTGCTTCTGGCAAGCTACCTGCTGTGTGGCCAGAAAACATAATGGGAAAAAGTTATCATTTTCTCTCAATATTAAATATATCATCAAAGTTTATGATAAACTGATAAAAACAAGCCAATGAGATGCAGCAGTGAAATTACAATAAAGCTGTATTTTATGTACGGTCCTGTTGTATATTATAGCATATCTGAATTATACACAGATCAGTAATTTAATTTGTACAGTTCTGTCATTTTAAAAGGGTTTGAAACAGCTATAATGTTTTTTGAAAGATTCAATAAAATTCAGTAAATAGGGATGCTATCTATTTTATTACGTCAGATTCATGTAATTACATTTGTATATTTATTCGCCTGAGACATAAAGAAAATTGAAAAAAAGGTTATAATGATCATTTGCTTATAATGATCAATTTCACCCAGACAGACTTCATTACTATAAGCGGTTTCCACTGTATATGACTGGGTTTTTTTTGTTCTGTTGGAGATGTCATTGCATTCCACACAAGCTCCAAAACAATCATTATTCCATCCCAATTGAGGAGGTATCTTTTAAATAATTCAGCATTGTTTAATGTTTCCATGACATTGCGACAAGGTTTGACAGCGGCCATTTTGCAACTGTATGTGAATTGGTCTTAGTGACATAGGTGTCCTCTCAAGTACTTTTTAGTTCTCCTAGATGTAGGTGGTACTTTTAGCGCTAAGGGGCTTTGTTAATAGCTCTTAGTGAAAAAAATGAGGGGTCCTACATTTAGGCATGACATGCCCATAATTTTTAAGAGTTACTCCTAAATCGGCAAGTTAGGAGCTACTTTTAGCTTTATAGCTTTAAGATGCAAAATCTGAAACATGTATACCTTTTTCACTTATTTTGAAAACACATTACACAATCATTGAGATATATATATATGTGTGTGTGTGTATACACACATACATATGTATATGTAATTTGCATAACGTTCTGTTTGTATGAATCTGCAGTTTGTGTCTGCCTGTGAGCTTTTTTTCTCTTTTTCCTACAGAAAACAGGCATCACAGGCAGCAGAAGGCTCTACTATACTAAAGACAGTCTTTTGTCCATCTATACTGAGTATGAGAGTCTTGTCTTCCCTGCTGGGTCTTGTGAATCTGCTGAAAAAGAAAATGGTTGCATTTTCCTCCTGCCATCACTTCTACAGAAGTCCAATTAGAAAATGGCCTGAGGTTTTGTAAGTGGTAGCTGTAGCTGGGTGAGGGTTGCGGTGGGGGGGTGCTTGTAGGGGGGAGGGGCTCCACAAAACCTTGAGACCACCAACACATTTGTCCATGTCACATGACTTAACCCAAGCAGAAAGAGAGGTCTGTGTGTCTCTCTGTGTTTTTTCTGCTACGCTCTTCCTTTTTGTACTTTTACATAATAGTGACAGTAACGACTCCATGGCAAAACAGATATCCTTCTTGTTCAAGGACTGGATTAGCTGCTCAATGACAATCCTGGATATAATCTTGGCCTTCTATTAATTAATTAGTTACAGTGAACTTCAAGTGCTGGTTAATCTGGATTCATTAGCTGAGTAACTGATTATATATTTCCTGCACCCCCCTCTCCCCAGCCCAACCAAGCAATGATTACCTCTGCTGAATAAGAGATCCCAAAGCAGTCCACATACTTTAAGGCATTGGAGTGATGATGCTACAATGCTGGATGCTTTTGCAGGTTAACACATCTTATTACAGCCATTAGTTTCATTGCTGTCAAGGACTTGGTAAGAGCACAACATGTCTGGAGAATCAGCTTGTCTCAGTGAACATCAGCCTAATGATAAGTCATAGGTAGAGTAGCACAAGCCTAATTCAAAAATTGATGGCTTTGGCAAACCTTTACGCATAAAACATCTGTCCTTTTGGGATCCCCATATCAATGTGAGGCTAAACGTGTATAGGGTTGCCTCAATAAAAGCTCCTCATGACTCAGAGTTTAACACAAACATTAAAATATACACCCTCCCATTGTATCATGTGGGGATAAGGGTTTGTTGTCTACTCAATCACTGACTGAAGGGCAGAAAACCATTGTGAATTAGTGAATGGATTAGCAGTAGGAATCACAATGTACCTTCTTAAACCTGGAGAGGCATTACAGGTCTTTATTGTCTTCAGTGGCAATAACCACACAGGGGAAAAAATTATATAAAAACTATAAATAAAGTTTTATCATCTACAATTGGCTTATTGATGTTCCAATCAGGGATGTAACATTTGCTGTGACTGTGAGGCAACCTCTTTTTTTGATTGGATGCCAAATCCCTCAACTCAGGTCTTCCTGCTCATCAGTGAATTACAATTACAAATTTCAAATAGATCTGTACACAATGAGGCAGGTGACAAAAGGTGAAAATGTGCAGAACCAAGTATGCTCTGTTTTTATTGGTGACGGGTAGTCATGAGAGCCCTGTGCCTCAGGAACCCTTAACCTCACTATAGGTAAAATAACATAAAAGCATGTCCTTTTTGGGAGGAAATAGCTGTCTGCAACTGCAGTGGCTCCAGCTGAAACATATGAATAGCACATGTGTTATCAGTGGGCAAAATTACTTGATCTCTTTTTAACTCAATGTAAAAGACACTTTAAAAAAAGACTGATATTTTTACAACGAGTGTCTCACTTCTGTTGGTGGGAGCTCTTCAGTGGCATTAATTTGCTATTTTTCCACACGGCCTGAAATGGCTGAATGGGCCCTCCAGGGACAGCAGGAGCTGGCCACACCGACAGTCCCAGGCACAGCAGCACTGCCCACTCCAGCTTGGAGTGCCCTCCTTGCTGTCGCATTTAAGCTGGAGAGCCAGTGTGTAGGGGTGCAAAACCACCCCCAGTCCCTCACTCGCCACCCATTGTGCTGGGCGTGCTGTGGCGAGTGACGTGGGGATCAGAGTTACAAAATGGGGAAAATAGCAATGAGTGGCTTTTATTTTTTTGAAAAATACGTATAATCAGACCATTTTACAAGTCACTCAACAGAGGTGGTAATGCACTCTCTTGGACACGAGTGCCACATGCAGTCTTTATGTGGATTCAACATCCCAAACCATTATTGAGCACTGGTTTTTCTCAAGGTCAAGCAATGTCGTGGGCAGTGGCCATTGTCTGCCTGTCAGAACAGAAATTACACAGTTGACAAGGAGCTGCATCCAAAGGTAGAAAGACTTTTTCATGCTGTAAAATGCAAAAAAATATTTTCTTATTTTAGCAGTTTATGACATTTCCAAATGAAAATGATCCAGGCACAAGGTTTCAGTTTTAATCCAGATTTCCCCTTTTATCTCAACAGCAACTGAAAGTAAGTTTTAAATTGTTAAACTCAGCAGGCCTCTGAATTTCAGCTGCCTAAGGAGATTTACACTGGAAAGTCATTTTCCAAAAGCACAGCTATGTGTTTTTTTCCCCCTCTTCGGAGGAGTGATTTTTTTAAACAGGCGCCTGCCACTGTGAGACTGATGCTGACACACCACAGCTCACATGAGAACCCGCGAGTAATGAGTCACCGTAGCCAATGGGAAACCACTAGGTGTCTTTACAGGATCAGATTGGGCTGGATTGTAGTGGATTGTAGGAGTTGAACACTTTAAGCCTTAATGTTTGGTGTACTATGTACACAGTCACGGCCAGGAGGGATCTTTGCACAATGCACTGAATGTGTCATGACTAAATGAATATTATGGCCTGTTTAAAGCAAAACACAATACTAGGTCTGAGCATCACTATGACTGAGATTTGTCTTAACTGGATATTTTGTGTAAGTACAAAGACTAACAATGAGCAACTGTCTTAAATGATCATGCATGAAACGTCAATGTTGTTCTTACAACACGCATAGCGATATTTCCAGTATTGCATAATTTCTATGAACTGGAAATTTGGACAGATTATATTTACCGAATTATATAACTATTTATTGTTATCAATAAAATGTATTTTCATAAATTATGAATGAATGGAAATCACCATATATATTAACAGATAAAATAAAATATTAATTATACAATTTCAACACGTATTACACAGCTTTATCATAGAACCTGACAAAGTATAATAGCAATCATTGAACACCGTTTACACAGGAGCATTACTAACACGAAGCTAGATTACATGTCTGACGAAAGATAAATATACCTGTTAAAAGATTTTAGAACATATTAATAGTATGTTTGTGTTATTATGGTTATTGCACTGCAAACGAAAACCCGCCCGAAGCTGTAGTGACAGGACGTGACGTTGCGACTGACGCTCTGCAGTTCACTTCCTCTTCCGCTTGGAAATGTCATATGACTAAAACTCCGCTGTCCACTTCGCTAGTTCTGCGGGTGGTTTGACGTATTTTGTGCTCGTTAATCGATGGCGACGATGGTGGAAACTCGGATGGCGGACCTGAACGGACCTGAAGCCGCAGCCAGGCAGCACACTCAGGCTGTGATTCGAAATTACATCTCGCAGCCGAGGCTCAGTAGGTTGCTGGCTCACTTTCTGGTTGTTGTGTTTCGTGCTTTGACTGAAGGTTTCGGGTTACTCTTTTATTTTTTTGTGAGTGAGAGACGTTTTTTTAAATCCGTATTTACCAGCCGCTTATGTAATCAATGCAAAGGGAGAGCACAGCCTTAATCCTCAGAAACGGACATTGCTTGTTAGCCGCTAGCCGCTTCGGGTCCCCTTGACGTTAAAATTAATAATTGATTGCCACACACGCTTGTCTACCGCCTTGGAGTGACTATGTTGTGAAATGCGCTATAAAATTCAATTGAGTCGAATTGAATTATTGTATGGTACTGCCGGGCGTTGCTTGTTAATCCAGTCAGATGAGTAGATTAATGTTTGATGTATCTCCGGCAGTGATGGGCGTACCTCATTACGGCGGCTGTCAGGTGAAGTCATTGAAGGTGACATTGGTGCTTTTGCGTGTTTCATAGTGTCAGATGTAGCGTATACTTCGTTTAGGTGCGATGGATGTCTCCGGACATTATGTGGCTCTTAGATTCGCAGAATAATCGCTCTTTACTAACGTTGATCCGCCGAGTAATTTGCGGGTCATGTGATGTCACGTGAGGACCACGGGAGACCCGCATGTTAGGTATTTATGCTGACCGATCCGCCCAAACTCCATCACTTTACCATCGTTACATCTGATGGCTGCCCTGCTAAATAGTTTCATAAATATAAAACACACGGATAGAGATTAGGGAAGGGGTCTTTGGTCTTTTTCGTCTTTCACCCAGGATTGTAGGCGCTTATACTGGAAATGTTCATCTGACCAACAGTAAGTCTGGGCAGAGCACCTGCAATCAAGAGCACATGTCAATAAGCAGTTATAGGAAGTTGACTAGGGTGTGGTAAACATGTGCTTCCCAGTCTTATTCCTATTAACCTCTGACTAGCTTCAAATGTATAATGTAGTAATTTTCCTGGTAATCAGGGTTGATGATTAGCTTGAGATGACTAAATATTTAGAAACAAACATACCAGGTAGGTTTTCTGTATCATGCTTACTGTGGTTTTGAGAAACAGCCAACACAACAAAGAAGGATATAAATGTAGCCAGGTGGTGCTGTCAGCCTGGACAGGAGCTCTTAGTGGGTTGCTTCTGTTTTACTACATGTTTTAATGACTTTCCCATCATATGCAGCCAAAGAGCAGTGTTTGTGAAAAACCTGTTTGCTACAGGTTTTAATGACACTGTGGTATCAAGTGATTGGGGAAGCATTTCCTCACCGACGTGTTAAAACAGCTCTGGCTCTGGCTCAGCAGCACCCGTGCTTCAAATTCTGGCTATCCTTTTTCTGCAATGTCCATCATTGGTTAGCAGGAAAAGGGGATTCAGGCGAAAGACTTTCCCATCATATGTAGGGTTGGGTATCGTTTGGGGTTTTTTCGATACCGGTGCCAAATCAATACTTTTAAAACGGTACCGGTGCCTGAACCGATACTTTACAAAAGCCACAAAATGATGGTGGATGACTCAAGAATACATTTTTATTGAACAAAA
>JAODJU010000062.1:18217189-18254144 GCA_026776725.1 Gnathonemus echidnorhynchus | reverse complement strand
AGGGACTATGTCTCTCGGCTGGCCTGGGAACGCCTCGGGATTCCCCCAGAGGAGCTGGAGGAAGTGGCCGGGGAGAGAAGTCTGGGTTTCCCTGCTGAGACTGCTGCCCCCGCGACCCAACCTCGGATAAGCGGAAGTCGATGGATGGATAGATGGATGGATGGATGGATGTCTGCACACATGTAACAGTTCTTACCTTGTAAATAGTCTGCTTTTGTATTTAACCATGTAAATACACTTTTGATGTAGCTAATTTTAGGTTTTATAATGGAATAATATAGATTTGCCATAAGATTTCCAGCATGAGTCTGAAAGCGTGAGTGTCATGCCAGATGCTTGAGATTTGGCAACCCTGAAAACATACATTTAAACTCATATACCTAGAGATTATTTATATAACAGATAACATTACTTTATACATATGTAAAAAATCAGAAACTTCAACGAACATGAAATCAACAATAAACTTTGTCTATTTATCCAACGTGTTATATAATACGTATTGTATTTGAAAACTTTTCAGCTTTACGATTTCAGGAGAGCGCAGCCACTCTTTTAGGAACATTACGCTTTTTGGTTACGGGTGTTAGCTTCACAGCTGCTATTAACACGAATGGCACATTAGCGCAGACAAAGGATTGCATACGCTGAACTATACGTCTTGCTTGGCGGTCAAAGGCGTTTGATGTTCATTGGCGTGGGAAACGGCGGTTCTACTGCTAAACCACTACCGAAAAGACTACAAACGCTGCGCCGGTTAAAATAAAAGCACCCCGTCAGGTTTTAAATAATAACTTAATGTTTTGGCTGTTGGTCCGGGTCCGTATGTGACAGCTTCTGGGTCCAGACCCGGACCGCGGTCCGCCTGTTAGTGACCGCTGCCAAAGGAGATGTTTGTGATATATACTACCATTCAAAAGTTTGGGGTCACTTAGAAAGTTCCTTGTTTTCCATGAAAACACACATGAATGAGTTTGAATAGGAAATACAACTAAAGAAATAGGAAACAGTCATTTACAAAGTTAGAAATAAATTGAAATTAAAATAAGTGTCTCCTTCAAACTTTGCTTTAGTCAAAAAATCCTCCATTTAAAGCAATTACAGCCTTGTAGACCTTGGGCTTCCTAGATGTCAGTTTGCTGAGATAATCTGATGAGATCTCACCCCATGCTTCCTGAAGCATCTTGCGCACGTTGGATTGGCTTGATGGGCACTTCTTATGTACCATTCAGTCAAGCTGCTCCTATAACCAATATAATCACCAAAGCAGCCGCAGACCATCACTTTGTCTGCATCCATGCTTGACGCATTTGATATGCGTCTCACAAAATTTCTTCTTAGTGATCCGCACACCTCAAATTTAGATTCGTCCATCCATAGCACTTTTTCCCGATCTTCCTCTGTCCTTTGACTGTGCTCATTTGCCCATCTCAGTCTCTTCTTTTTATTAGCCGTTCTAAGACGGTTTTTTTCTTTGCAATTCTGCCTAGATGACCAGCATCCCGGAGTTGCCTCTTCACTGTTGATGTTAAGACTGGTCTTTTGTGGGTACCATTTAATGAAGCTGCTAGTTGAGGACCTATGAGGCATCTGTTTCACAAACTACACACTCTAATATATTTATCCTCTCACTCAGTTGTGCACTGGGGCCTCCCTCTCCTCTTTCTATTGTGGTTAGAGCCAGTTTGCACTCCTCCGTGAAGGAACTACACAGCATTGTATGAGATCTTCAGTTTCCTGGCAGTTTCTCACATGGAATAGCCTTCATTTCTCAGAACAAGAATAGAAGAAGAAGAAAATACTTTTTTTTCCTGACCTTTTTGAGCTTGTAATCCAACCCACAATTGCTGATGCTCCAGATATTTAACTATTCCAAAGAAGGCCCATTTTATTGCTTTCATCTTTCATCAACTTTCATCTGTGCTAATATAATTGCAAATGGGTTTTCTAATGATCAGTTAACCTTTTGAAATTATGCATTGGCAAGCACAGCATTCCACTGGAACACAGGACTAATTGTTGCTAATAATGGGCCTCTGCATACCTATGTACATATTCCATAAAAAAACAGCAGTTTCCAGCTATGATAGTCATTTACAACATTAACAATGTCTACACAGTATTTCTGATCAATTTGATGTTATTTTAATGGACAAAAAACTTTTCCAAAAGCAAAGAAATTTCTAAGTGACCCCAGACTTTTGAATTATTATTATTTCTTATTTTAATCGCATATAATTACTACCCACTGGTATCACTGTTTTTATTATGATTTAATTTGTCTGGCAAAAGTTTTGTCTATTTTAGGACGCTATTTTAGTGAATGCAAGGTTTTTCAGGAACGCAATAGTCATGCTGTAGTAAGACTGACTGTATTCCATTATTAAATATGGCTGGCTGATTGATCTTTTGGTTTCACAGTGGTGAAACATATTCTGTTAATAAGCACTGGCGATTTTCACTGCCAGCACCGGCGATAATAGACAAAAGTATATTCATTAGCAATCAGATTTTCAGATGCAGAAATAGACATAAGCAAAAAAAGTATTCATTAAATGTAATTGAAGTAAAAAAAATAAAAAATCCATCTGCTGAGTTTTTTTTCCCTGGAAATCTTAAATAAAAGCATAACATAACTGCTTACCGCTTTAGTTTAAAAATAACAATAATTAAAGTAACTTAACCTTATAACTCTTCGGGCACCTGCATAATATTGACACCTAATAAAACTGACCTCAAATCTTAAGTAAACAAACAAAAGCAATCCAAAGAAACCTTCAATCAAAATGTAAACATAAAAATAAAAAATGACAGCCCATGAAATTGGCCATTGTTTCTGGCCAGTGGCCATTAATCATCTTCATCTTCTTCCAAAGGAAACAGCCAATCATAGGATTCAAAGTGACCAATCAAGGAAGTGGAGAAAACAGCCACTGTTCATCCAGAGACTCAGAATTCAACCTGTTGAGCAAGCCAGTGTTGTGTGAGCGAGTGAGCGATTGTTGTAGTCATGAGTGTGTAGAGAGTAGGGGTGGGCAGTACACCAGTATCATAGTTACCAATGTGATTCTGCCCTATGATATGGATTTGCACTATACCGTTAACACAGTGTGAAATCAACAGCCCAATCATAGCTATACCATGCTACTAGAACAGTGTTATGCAGAATAACCAAGGAAACTGAACGAAACTTTATTTTGCAGAAAACACAATGATCAAAATTACAGAACAGCAATGACTGTAGCATGAAGAAAGATCACAACTAAATTATTGGAAGGTTACAACTATGAAAAATTAATAGGAAGTGTACAGGCCATTGCTTTGAATGACTTCAGTTCACCTGCGGCCACTGGACATCACTAGTCTCTCACACAGCTCTGGTGTGATTTTGGTCTACTCTTCTTGCAGTCTCCTCCACAGTTCTGTGATTGTACTGGATTTCTTAGCCATAACTTTGTTGCCAAGGATTTTCCAGAGGTTTCCTATTGGGTTTAGATCAGGACTCTGGGCTGGTCATTTCATAATTTCAGTGTTTTCTGTTTCAAGGAATTGCCTTACCCGTTTTGCTGTGTGACGGGGGTGTTGTCCTGCATGAAAATTGCTGGCTGATTGGGTGAACGCAGGGAAGGAACCACATGTTGTCGCAGTAGGTTCTGATAAACATTTGTATTTACTCTGCCATGTAGCTGTATAAGAGGCCCAACTCCTGCTGCAGAGAACATTCCCCAAACCATGACACTTCTTCCTCCACTTTTCACTGACTTCTTAACACAGTTGGAGTTCAGTCTTTCCCCAGCCTGAGGACAAACATAATGTTTCACATCAGGCCCAAATTAAACTTGCTTTCATCACTAAAGTGAACTTTGGAGCAGTTCTCCTCTGTCCACACAACATGCTCCTCAGCAAAGGCTAATCTAGCCTTCTGATTCTTCCTGCTTATGAGAGGTTTGGTCACTGCAGTGTAGGCTGTCAGTCCAAATGCTCTTAAATGTCGAGACACTATGACGAGACAGATCCTTACCCTGTTCAGTGCTGAATTGGCGAGCAATTCCAGCTGCAGTGTTGAAACGATTCTCCATTGACATTCTTATCCTGTCCTTTTACATTTGTCTTTCATGGACGACCAGCCTTCTTGGGGGACTTGAATGAGTTTGTGACATTGTAAAGGTACAATATTCTAGAAATCACAGATTTGGAACAACCAACTTCTCTTGCTATGGCTGATAGGCCAAAGGGATGACCCTTTATCTGGACAACCTGCTGCTGGAGGGTTTCAGTTACTTTAGAATGGCTCAACATCTTGCAAAGTCATTGATAACTGGAAAGTTAGGCTGCCAGTTAAATAGGGTTTGTCAGATAATTAAGGAAATTAGCACCAGCTACCAGATTAACACCAATAACTGGGAGGTATCTGAAAGTGTTCTCTAATTTTGATTGGTGTTCTTTTTCAAATATCTCATTTAAGTTTCTTATACTGTGCTTCTGAATTTATGTAAGTCATTGCATATGGTTAAAATACTGCTCTTTTACTCCTGTTTGGATAACTTCCAAATAGGACTGTATAGTGAACTTGACATTTAGGAAATTGTAGGTTCTCTAATTTTGATCTTCAGTGTATATGTAACCTGTTTATCTGCGTTGTCTGAAATTTTCTGTTAAATATACTCTAATACAGTGTCCTGATAGCACATTAAGAAATTTAAATGGTTTTCAAACAGATTTTGTGCAATCATACTCAAAACACTGATATTCTGGTTGCATGTATAGTAGCAAATTAAAAAGTAATATGTATATTTCTTAAATTGGCATATATGCGCCACTGCCTTCGTGCAAGCTGTGTGGTAAAAAACCCAATTTCAGGGTTGCCAGCTGATGCATCTGGTGTGACACACACTTTCAGACTCCCCTGCTCATGCAGGAAATCCTATGGCAAATCTATATTATTCCATTATAAATCTAAAATTAGCAACATCAAAAGTGTTGGGGTAGTTTACAAACCCTACATTCCATATACAATGTAGTGGAACTGTTAGATACATGTAAATGTGTGTGCATATGTGTACAGTCTCAAATTGAAAATCTCACTCCAGGCAGCCGACCAAAGTTGGCAACCTTGCATTTTATTTAGAATGAATTGTAAAATGCATTGATTTCAGCTAAAACGACTTATCATTCATTTTACTTAAAACATCACTTATGGTACTTTTTATATGGTTTCAAAGACCACCCATATCCAACTGTAATAGTGATTAAAGTGTACATATAAAACATATTTTTAAAATTTAGCTACATAAAAGGACAGGACAGGCAACCAAAACTTGGGAAAAGGCAATACCGCAATACCATCCAAAAAGTAAAAATACCATGCTAATAATAAAGGTCACATTGCCCACCCCTATTAGGGAGGGTTGAGCAACAGAGCAAGCAATTTTTTAAATATAATAAATGCAAACAAGAAAGGCATTAATACATGCTATACATAGAACATCAGAGCCAGGGGGACCTTTCTAATAAAAACAATAAGCAAAGCGCACAGATGTACTGTTTTCACAGCTTTATTTTCAGAACTAAAGATTGTTTTATTATACTGTATTGCTTGGTTTCATTTTCAAATACAGTGGAAACGCCTTATAGTGATCACATCTGTCTGGGTGAAATTAATCGTTATAAGCGGATGACCATTATAACTGATTTTTCTTCCTTATTTATGTCTCAGGCAGATCACTATCTAATTGACATTTGTCTATTACATGAATATAAGGTAATAATACAGACAGTGTCGCTATTTGCTTATTGTTATTGACAACTTCAAAATACAGTACAGTTGTTTCAAACATTTCAAATTACAGTACTGTACAAATTAAATTACTACACTGTGTATAATTCAAATACGCCATAATGCTGTACAGTACCATAGGCTACATAATATTCAATTCAATTTTATTTATGCAACGCATTATCACAACGTTTCATTGTCTGAAAGTGCTTATTGTAGTTTCCCTGTTGCATCTCGGTGGCTCATTTTTGGCGGTTTGTCATAAGCTTTGATGAGTCTATATTTGTCATTGAGAGAAAATGACTTTCTTTTTCCGTTCTTGTTTTCTGTGCACACTGCATTAGCCTCAGGTAGCTACCCAGACGCAGATGGGTTACCACAAGGCAAAACAGGGCACTGAAAGTTTTTTTTTTTTTTTTTTTTTTTTTTTAAAGAATTACCGCATCCGTCCACATTAACTGAGCATGTGCAAGATTATTGATTAGCTATTTCCAGTAGGTGGCAATGTGGACTTTCACAGATCAGCGGTCAACAACAAAAGAGTAGAGGAATAGTAGTAGTTGTGGTAGTTATGGTGAACAGCTGGATGATGAGGGTCGGAGGTAGGTGCATATCTAATTTTTCATACTATCCAGACATCATACCAAGGTATGCAGTATTTTTAAAAAATGACACTATTGCTTTACTATTGAGGTAAAGTGGGTGTGTCCCTGCTAGGTGATAGTAGGAGCGCCTTTTGACTTGAGGGTAAGGGCAGAAAGTTGGTGATGTAAATAGAAAATTATCCTGTCTCATTTGACAACGCTTTCTGTTTGACCTTCAAAGAGTATCCTACAGTGTAAATTACAAGTGTGAATTAGGCCATAGTCTGGAGCAGGTACTAAAATAGGGTTCTGGAACTAGACTACAGGCCAGAAGTTTGGGCTGACCCTTGGATTTTTTTAAAAATAAACGATACACTGCTTTGTCAAACTTTTATTACAAGAAAATATTAGAAATACTAAAAACAAATGTAACTTTTTCAGTATTGTACAGCTTGTAGTAACACATTCACTTTTTTGCTAATATCAGAACTGAACTTGATTGGCTCTTGGCCTTTCTTGACTGTTTCTTAACTAAAGATAGACACTTGTCTGTCTTGTCTCAGATTAGTTTGTAGGAGGTTTAATGCTCTGTCTGCTCCTCATTTGTCTTCTGTTGTCCCATATCACAACTGATGTCAGAATTTCTGATAAATGTTATTTTTATGTTTGGTCAATTGTTAGCTGTGCCTTTCTATCCATTACAGAAGGCTAAAATCGAAATTTTGAGTAAAGAAACATTCTCTCATTGTCAGCCAGAAGGTCAAATGTTTCTAAGCATGGAGTGACCTACTGTTTACAGAGCAAGCAAAGGTGACCAGAAACAGTCTGGGGCAAGGAAAGTGACATCAAAGACTGAAGATCTATGCTTAGTTGTGATGTGCAAAAGAAATTAGAAGATGTCTGTAAAGGTGTGAGGGCTGTGATTAATGTGAACAGAGAGAAACTGGTGTCTCTTAATACAGTCAAGCAAAGACTGAGAGCAGCTGGACTGCATGGTCAAGTTGCTGCCAGAAAACCTTTACTTCATGGTGTTAACCAGAAAAAGAGACTATTATAGGCTAAACAACACAAACACTGGAGTAGTCAGGCCTGGAACCAGGTCTTGTGGATGGACGAAAGTCTATCCATGGGACGAGTTAGACCAACAAGTTTGAAATGAGCATCTAGCAAATGAGACTGGACTGTTTGCATGCTTGAAAAGGTGCTGGGAGGGTTTGGACACAAGTAATTTCCAAAAATTGCTTGAAAGGATGCGGTGATAAAAGGGGTGGTCATTTTGATGAAACTCGCGCTTAGACACTCGCATTCATTAAATTGCATTGACAATGCACAGTAATTTGTTACATTACACTTCAAAATCAGTCAGTTACATTTGTTTTAAATGTTCCTACTCTTCTTGTAATAAAAGTTTGAAAAAACAGTGTACCATTTGTTTTTTTAAAAAATCAGAGGGTGGGCCCAAAGTTCTGGCTTGTCCTGTATAATTGGACTGAGTTCCTGTAGTGTGAACATGATAAAAGTTCCAGGTTCTGGTTAAGGCTCTGATCCCTGAAAAATTCCTGCAGTGTGAAAGCACCTCTTGTTTAGAATTTGGGCGTATTCTGCGTTGATTAACGGTGTTAGTATGTGTGTGTTTGTTTTGTGTTAGGCAGTGTTACTACCATAAACTCACTGAAACAAAAATGGAAACCTAAAAATAGGTCGGACTTTAAACTATAAAAAATATCACCACACCACCAACATCTTTTTACCTTGTTTATCCATAACATCTCCTCTTTTAAGATCTTATGAGCTGTCTCTCTCCTCACCACAACTTCAATGCCTATTGATACTCCAAAACAGTAGCTTTTGTCATGCCCTGATAAACTGAATTTAATAAAAATAAGGATACTCTAAATTTATACAGGTTGCTAACTTTTGGGCATCCCAGTATGCCTCTCATTAATATTTTAGGTGTACTACTAATCTACTTGTGAAATTCTGGGTGTTAGTAAACATCTGTATAGTGCCAAACGGCCTGTGTCCATTATCTAAATCCTTGCTGTGACATTCAGTATGTTTTTCCCAAAATAAAATTACTTTAACTGAAAAGGTCGAAAGGAGCCAGTTGAGGTGGTTTGGACATCTGGTGCGGATGCCTCCTGGGCGGCTACCCGGAGAGGTTTTCCATGCGTGTCCTACAGGCAGGAGGCCCCGGGGCAGACCCAGGACTCGCTGGAGGGATTATATCTCTCGGCTGGCCTGGGAACGCCTCGGCATCCCCCCCGAAGAGCTGGTAGAGGTAGCTGGGGAGAGGGAGGTCTGGGTGTCTCTCCTGAAGCTGCTACATCCGCAACCCGAACCCCGGATAAGCGGAAGGTAATGGATGGATGGATGCATGGATGGATGAAAAGGTCGATTTGATTTTTCTGGAGGATTATTAATCATTTATATTTATTGGCCAATCAGTAAAATATTTGATAGATTAATTAATGGAAAAATAGTTATTACTGTGAGGTGAGCTCTAATTTACTGTATTTGACCTTTGTGGCTCTTCTTACAACTTCACAAAAACATCATATGGAAGAAAATGAAAACCTACACCTACATAGACCTACATAGATTCTGAAACTGTAGGGTTTGAGATGATTTTTTGAATATTTTAAAATAAAGTTTAAATATTTTTTTTGTCATCAGCCTCTCCATCTGGCAAAATTTATCGGTAGTAGTCTGGAAGCTGGTTGGGGAAATTTGTTTTGGGGGAATTGAATTGTGTCACTTAAAGAGAGCGATTAACCATGTTTAACCATTCAAAATGTGAGTTCATTTGTTTGATTTGTAAATACTGTTCTTGTTGATTACTAACTTACTAATCCTGTGTATATGATGTAAATATGAATGTTCATCTTTTGTTGTTATTGTGCAAAAGGGAGATGTCTGTACAGTCATGCAATTAAGTCTTTTGGGAAATGTTGTGATTAGTTTTTACCCATCCTGTATATTGTTCAATCGGCCCTTATTGAAGCATTTTCTTGCTTTTGTATTTAAAAAGTACAGGATAATAATGCATGTGCCCCATTACAAAATTATTAGATGACAGTGAGTAAATTTACTACTGTAAAACATTTATCTGTTTTTCCACATTTCACTCCAGCTTCTGGTTTTCTGAACACATTTTCTATGGCCAAGAACATAAATAACCAAGTCGTTAAATTACATTTAATTTGAAATCTCAAAATAGCTATTTGACAGCCTGAAAATAATGCTATAAATGATATAATGCTTGCTTTTTAGGGATTTTGTATCAGTTAACCACCACTGGTGTGATAAGATTATTTCAGAGCATACAGGTAAAAACACATTTATTAGCATTCATGTTTCTATCCAGTAATTCTAGAAATTGTAGAAGTTGGGGGGGAGTGGGAGGAGTAGGGGTTAGATGTGGTAAGGAGGTCACAGGGCTGTCCGGAATGCATTGTTGTTATTCTGGCAGCATTCTTTCTAGGTTTCTTAGTATGGTGTGTGTTTGCAGGATCAATGAGGGCTGGCTTTAATACACATGTCAGTCTCGCATTGGGCTGTTACCTCCGTAACGCCCAATGCAGGGCCAAACTACTGCTGTGGAGGAAGGGAGAGGGCTTGAGCTGGCCGCCGTAGAAACATGATTGGGCCCCACGTCAGGAGCGTGTCGCTCTCGCTCCCCCAAGGCGCTGGGTAACAGCGCAGAGTTTTTCTGTGAGGTGGGGGGCCGAGGGGAGCGAGTGAAGCGCGGCGATGTAAACACAATGCAAGCCTTTCGCTCTGCTCCCCAGCCTCGTCTCTTTCATGTCATATGCAACAATGACAATTAACCCACTTGATGGCGCTGCATTGTTTTACCCATGGCCAGATGTTAGGACTTGATGGGGGGATATTCAGCAAAGCAACGCATTTTGTGAGGAAACAATGAATCTTGGTGATGCTGCTGCAATAAACAGCCCATGGATGTCAGTGGGAAGCGTTTGATGAGTTTCTCATTTACGGAGTTCGTTAACCGTTTCATGCTAATGCCCCCCCACCCCCCCCCATATGCTCCTGCTTGTCTGCAGACACACATTTTGCTTTTCTGAAATGCAGATGGTTTTAAATGGAAACAGAGACTTGTTGCTTTCCCAGTGATCTGCATGTTTTAACCCTGACGGTTTAGTGTTTGCAGCACCTGTCATGTGGTGCATGTTTCAAACATGGGGTTCTAGAGCTGGAGAATAGAACACAGCTTCTTTCAACTTGATGTGATTTTTCTTAAGTGTAGCTTTTCTTTGATTTGGAAGGCGTTCTTTTTTGTTGATTTGGATTTTTCCAGGGTTTAGGGAAGTACAGAGAACCTCCAATTGGCAGGTTAGATTTTGGCTTCTTAGTGACAATTTTATTCTCAATGATAATTTTCTCCACTTACACAGTATGATACAACTTAACCTTCTCCAGGTCTTGGAGCAGGACTTGAACAGGTGGCCTTGAGAGTGTGAATCCAAAAGTGGACCTGATAGCAGTTTGGACTGGGTGGTTGAGAATGTTGGCACCATTTGGGTCTGACAGACTGCTTCCCTATCACCCTGCGAGGCGCTCTCTCATCGTCTTATGTTGCTGTTGTTATTGCCCAATAAAACCTTGAGCTGTGAGAGACCAAGGCCTGGGCATAATCTTATCCATGGACTTGGAGTTCAGAATTAGGCTGCCTTGCGAGCGTCCTGGGCAGCGAGCCGTGTATTCTGTTCACTCAGGGACGGGCCTGTTGTGTGTTATTGTTTTGAGCTGTTTATCGGGGCAGCCAGTCGAGTCCCCACTCCGCTCTGTTACCCTTGCTGATTACCCTTCATGGATGACAGACTTACCTGTGTCATGTCTATACACATCCCCTTGGAAAGGCCACTTAATCAGCTGGGCTGATACTGAACAGCCGGCTTTAAGTATGAGCAGGAGTTGGACGGGTGGATGATTTGCAGTCCAGTAGATGCCGCTTACGGTGGCTCTGTGGTGGCACAGCTGACCATATGGCTCATGACACGTGGGGGCATCAGTGGGCCGGGCTAATGGTGTTATGAGCATCTCCGTCATGGAGGACAGTGTCCTTGCGGGGCATAGTGGCTATTAAAAGTGCTGTGGGCAGGGGTGGAGGCAGTGGATGCAGGTGCAGGATCAGTAGAGGAAGAATTGATAAGTCTTGGCCCTTATTTTCCATGCTGCTGGGTGTGAGGCTGCACCTCTTTGTCCACCCCCCCAGTGGCCACCACTGGCCTGCGCTGCCCATCTCCCTCATTGGCTGCCCCCTTCCTGTTGTTTCTCTTACAGGTATGCCTTTCAGTCTGGATGGGTCATGGATTTGATTGCAGTGAAATGCTTCCCTGTGCTCCTACATATGGTCAGGAAGCATTTGCTATCAGCACTAATAGCATTATACTATTTGTGTCTCTGCTGCACGGTGCAGATGCAGCCCTGCTATGTAAAGAATGAGCATTGTCAGCCTCTAATTCAGTGCTATATTTACAAACTAAATCTGCTGCTGCCTTGTCCTGGGGAACGAGCCTCTCATCATAATTGGTTTTCTCTGTCTCGGGGCTTTTTATTCTACCTTGGTTTTAAATCCCATGCAGGTTTACTGAAGGTTACTTGATTTGTTTTGGCAAGGTCTCCCTCTTCGCTTTGGAGCTTTCTTGTTAGTATTTTTGTGTTTTTCTTCTGTTTTTTTCCTTCCGTGAGTATTTTCCTTATTAAAAATGAATGAAGCCTTGCAACAATTGCATCCAGTTACATGGAGTAAGTGCCATATTGCTTATGATCAGATGTGGCTGCACTGTGCCCTAATGAGGCATGCATGGGTTTGGCCGGCCTGCCCTGCTTACATTCGGGACATGCATGGTCACGCCTTCTGAGGCCTCTCCTTGCCAACGCCCCATGGTTTTACTCGGCACGGACCCTGGCAGAGCATGGCTTGTCTTTCGGGTCCTAGGAGTAAGGCCTCACTGTCGATCGGCATTCGTGCCCCTCGGACATGTATATCTACGGAGAAAAAAAATGACGGAGAAGTGCCTTCCCCTGGCGGCTTTGTGGTTTACGCTTCTGCATGTTCTGCCGGCAGTGTTCCTTACCCTCTTGTGAAATACTATGTCTGTGTATGTAAATGAACCCATAGTGCAAACCATGGATATTACGGTGTGGCTGGGGTTAAGATGAAAGCCCAGTTCAGGTGAAGGTGTGAAGGACATCTCAGGACACTGCCAGCTGGGATGGGCTCTTACTGACCTTAACTATCTGGGCCAAACCGATGATACGGAGGGCCCTGTTTGTGCTGGTGGAGTGTTCGCTCCCACCATGTGAGGTCCAATCTGGAGCTGTGGGCACCTGGAGCTCGGTCAGGCGATGTGGTAAAGCTCTCCCTGCCAGATACGTTAAATCCTCAGTTGTGGCACCCAGCATAGGGCTAATTGACATTTTCATCCTTTGACATGCAATACCTCGGAGTAATTAGTACCTCGTTAGAGGTGGCCATGCTGCTGAGCTGTTTTGCAAAATGCATCACTGGACACTCTATACAGACTCCCCCCTCCCCACCCCTCACATGGTCTCTCTGGGGCTTCCTGCTCTGATGCCTAAATACGCATCTGCTGGGTCATGCATGTCTGCAATCTCATGTTGAAGAAAAAAAAAATAATCCACCTTTTTGGCCTTGGTCAAAGCGTGATCAGCGTGATGTATAGAAACCTTTATGTTATAACTAACTACAAAACAAGTGAATAAATAATGTAATTTCTCTCTCTGGGAACTGAAACAGTGGTGTTGGGCTCTAACAGTACATGTATTCGCTGGGCACCATTCAGTTACATCATTTTGGGTTCTGTACACAAAATGAAACAAATCATTTAATACAGGCAGATCCTTCAAAAATAGATGTTCAACACGGAAAACATTATGCTAATTGTAGCTGTCAGTTGGTTAAAGCTAATGCTGGTTACATTCAGTCATGATCAGTGGCTTGGGAGCATTTTAGTGTCCCAAGAAATTACACCAACACCGGAGAAAACAGTTCATAAGCCCAAGGGTGACTGTCAGCTCTGCTATTCTGAACTTGGATATGTTGCTGGAAACACTTCTACCTCATCTGAGACAACATCATCTGAATGCTTGTTTGCAGTTTGTAGTTTTAATAATAGATAATTCCAAAACAGATTCTGTTTTCTCTACTGTAGTGAAATTGCATCAAACCGTGGACACAAAATCGAGGTTTGTATCGAACCATGAATTTTATGTACCGTTACTCCTCTAGTATTTTTTACCAAGATAGGAGGCCTTTTTGGTCGGCCTGTTGTATTTGGTTGCACTTTACGCTGCAGTAGGTCAGGATGTTTCACTGTGTCCTCATGCACCCTGTTTGGAGGTAGGCTTTGGGTAATGCTGCGTCATCCTGCTGGGCCCTGTGACAGATTCCTGTCTGTCTCTGTCGGGTTTGCCGCTTGCAGACATGGCCAGGACACTCCCCTTCTGAGAGTTACATGACCAGGGAGGCCCACAGGTTCCGGGCTAGCACATGGCTGAACCCTGCTGGGCTGTTCATACTGCCCTGCAGCTCCGAGAGGATTAAAGTATAAGCTGCTAAATTGGGGGTGGAGTGTTCCCTTAAAGAGCAGACAGTAAGATACACAGAGAGCTGGCATGGCTTTCAGGATGGTCAGGAATACGTTCGAGGTTCAGTGAGGGTCAGCCAGGCCCCAGAGTGATGCTGGCCAATTAGTACTCCCGGCCTGAGCTCGGGTGAGAGAGGGCCCTGTGCAGCCCACGGAGGCCCTGAGTAAATGTGCTCGGTGCCTCGTCACCGCTTTGTGGCACTTCATTCAGTGTTAGAATGACAGCGCCCCCCCTGGCCCCCTGCCCCTCCAGTTGGGAAATTAAAATGTGTTGGAATGCTCAGTGCCTCTTTTCACTGCAGCCTGAATAGCCTCTCCAGTGTTTCACACCAAGGTCTCCTTCAGGGTGCGAGGTCAGGCTACCAAAACAGCTTCTAGTGTCGGATTAGGACCAATTAACATCTCTGTGGACAATGGACCGCGGGGGCCCAGTGGGGCGGCCGGTGACCCGCTCTGTGAGGCAGGCCAGCCTGGGGAGCTGCCTACTTCAGCTAAGAGGTGGGCAAGCTTTTTCAACCCAAGTAGAAAATGTTGCTACTTCATGCCATGTGAAAGTATAGCATTTTTTCCCCCTTAATTTTATTTTGAGAAACCCCCCTCTCTGTGCCCCCCCCCTCCCCCCAGTGTACTTTTCAAGATGTCCAAGGGGGTGCTATTCTTTCTGCCGCTCTCTTTTCGTGTGTGATTTGCAGCCGGGAATGTGCCGAGGGACTTATCGTCTGATTATCATTTTCCTTGCCATCTGAATGAAGATATTGAGGCTGATGAATATTTTTGCCTGAATTGATGTTTAACTTCCAATTTGTTTAGTCCCCTGATGGATGTAGTCCGTTGTTCTGGCAAGTCGCCCCGTGGTGTTCAGGGTGAAGCCGGACATTTCTGGCCTACAGTCCTCTGCAGATGAAAGCCCCCGTGGACTCATTCGCTGTTTCAGTGTCTTGACGCAGAGCTCCATAAAGATTTCAATTTCCAAATATTTTCCATTAAAGCGCCATGTGCATTTTGCTGGTTTTTAAAGGTTGCTCTGCAATTATATGGCTGCTATTTACTGCCTTGTTACCGCCACTCGCAGCCAATCGCTGTGCGTGTCTCTTTAGAAACGTGGGCTGTTTGCAGGCTAAGTGTGGCTATTAAGCCCATTTATAAACAAAGCCAAGAGAAGACGCACCTCTAAATGGGGGGGAAAGGGGAAAATGGGACACATTACTTCCTTAAGACCTCCTCCCAGCGTTATTGGGGGAATGGGTTTAGAGCATAGCATCTGTCTGCCAGCTATTTGTCACCTGATCCCCCCCCATACCTGCATGGTTGCTCCTGGGATACGCTTCTGATCCTGGCAGATGTGTGGGAAGGCTTCCTGATCCTGGACTTCAGTTGGAGTGGATACCTTGCAGGGTGGTGTGCCTATAGGGTTCTGTGTCTGGCAAGTGCCACATCGACTGCCAACAGAGTCATTAACTAACATTACGTATGGTGAGGGCAGTGGCATCATGTAGAGCGCCTCCTGTGGGACAGGGACGAGCATGTGAATGCGATCAGTGTTAGTAAATACACATGTGCATATACTGTATGCACGTCTGTGTTAATGTTTGCCTCTTAGATGCGGATGCGCTTGAGATCTTCTGTGGTCTGTTGATTCATGCCTAATGGTCCATTCCCCACCCCCCTGCAAGGAGAAGCCCTGTGCTGGGCCAGTGGCCGCCAGTTTCTACTGCAGTAATGGGGCCCGAATGCAGGTGTGTGTGGGAAATGGCGATTGTGCGCTGACAGCTTATTTGTTGGCTGCTCCCTAATTAGTGGCATAGTGGATGCACCCCGCTAAGCTTTAGAGCTGCGCGTTAAAGCCGCTCTCTTCTAATTTCCCTCGCGCCTTTGATATTGGCCAAGAGATTGACGGTTTGCACAAAAAAAAGAAAAAGCAGGGAGTGATGGAGGCCCGGACCAAACAATGGCCTCCTTCTGGCTCCTCTGTGGCACAGATGTGTGCATGGGTGGAGGGGGGGGGGGACCAGTGGCTGCTGATAGACACCCTCAAATTGGCTCCCATGTCAACGGCGCTCATGTTTTCCCAAAGACCCCAAAAGTTGAGGATCACACCCATGTTCTCCACGCCTCTCAGGCTGCTGAGCCCCTCCTCCCCTCTCCGCACCTCCTTTAAATGGGCTACCAGATGTGCTTGCTTCTTGTGTTTTTTTCCCCCATTTTTAAGTGACTGAAATAAATGATTTCCAGCTGTGATGTACTTTACCACGGAAGGATGTCACCTTTACAATGCTTTAATGTAAATCTGACACAGTTACTGGAATTATTAACTGAGCCTGCCCTCTGTGTCCATCGGGGGGTGTTGGGGTTTACTGCTGACTGAGATGCAAGTTGCCTACTCTGTTTGTAGCTATTCAGAGTGAAGCTGAATCATGGCGGACATTCTGGTGCACGACAATGCAGCTGCCTGTCCCCCTACCCCACCTGTCAGTTGCAGCCAAACAGTCACTGCTCTGCTGGTAGCAGTGTTGGGGCCTGCTGACAAGACAGAAGCCACCTACTTAGCAGTCCGGAGGAGGGCACTGCTGCTGAGGGATGCAGGGGGGATCTGAGGCCAGGGCTCTCCTTCTCAACAGATAGACATCTGCTTATAGTGGTTCACTTCTGAGTTCCCCCAGGTTAGGGTGTGCTGTTGAGTTGTGTTAGTCCCTGTGAACCAAACCCCGATTTCTTGAGACCTGTAGCCCGCCTGTTGCCTCTGCTCAACAGACACTCTGGGTCTTTGTGACCCAGGATTTCCTAAGGTGGCCTCTGATGAAGTCTGTATGTCCCTGAGGCGTGACTCTCTCTCTCTCTCTCTCTCTCTCTCTCTCTATCTCTCTCCCCCTTCCTCCCAGCATACTCCACGGTGTCAGGCGTAAATGGACCCCTGGTTATCCTGGATAATGTCAAGGTAAGTATGGAAAGGGCGTTTGTGGACGTGGGTGCCTGCAGTAATTTTGTGTGGGTTTGAAATGCGTTGCCCTTTTTCTGGGGGCCACTTTTGTGTCATTAGATTCACAGTGGCATCTGGAAGGTCTCTGGTCACCATGTGACCTGTCAGAGACTAACTGTTAGAAAGCAGGTAAATGAACAGACATTTGTGCCTCTGGTTGTATAAGCTACAATCAAAGATTTGAAATATCTGCTTAAAGAAGTGGTTTTAATGCAGGCTGCGAGGTTTAAATAAACCCCTCAGAGACCACAGAGTTCAAGCTCCTTCCTTCCTCAACAGGCCTGTCTGGGGTTGTCTCAAAGGCCCTATGAACATTGAAGCGGTGCTTTTTGCTTCCTGAGTTGTTTTTCTGTGGGAGAGTCATACCTGAATGACATTTGAACACTTATTACCTGTGACTATAGAGTACAAGCAGAAACTGTAACAGCTGAATCGTAACGGTCAGCCTCTGTGAAGGTTTAAATTGCTTCACAGCCTGCACACAGGGTCTTCAATGTCACAGTATAGTGTTGTGTCCCCAGACGCCTTGAAGGGTGTGTCTTGTCCCAGTGGCTGCTGGTTTCTCTGTGTGCCATGGGCTCTGAACAAGGGAGGACGGGTGTCTTTCAGCTGCTGTTGGGAAGACATCTGTTACTGATGGGCTGTGCATTTCGTGCAGTTTTGAATGCGGGCCATTGCTTATTTATGTTCTGTTGATGGTTCAGTTCCCCAGGTATGCAGAGATCGTACACCTCACCCTGCCAGATGGGACCCGCCGCAGTGGCCAGGTGTTGGAGGTGATGGGCAGCAAAGCTGTGGTCCAGGTGAGCAGAAGATGCATGTCCACTCGTTGGGGCCAAGGACAGCGACACACAGAAAGTGTTTTATCCAATTGCCGAGGATCACTGAGCCAGACAGCCTTCGCATCAGGGTTTCCCTCCCCATGCTGTAACTCGCAGGAGGTCTGACCTTAGTACCCTGACAGTAAAACACCAGCTTGCATCCCTTCCTCAGCAGAGCATCGCAGTGACTGGCAGGAGTCGGCATTTCCCTTCTCTAAATGCCATTTGTCTTTATGTAGTTACGTTAGCTGTTCTTGTGCCGCATCCTTTTAACGAAGCTATAATGAAGCTGATGCCACTTCTATCCACGCCTCTCATAAGCACCTTACCTGCATCAGCAGCAGCGTCCCTCCGGTCAGCTTACTAGTGTACCAGTTTCTGAAAGCAGTACATTAACATTGCTCTACTTGTGAGGATGCGCTCTGGGTTTACAAATGGGGAGCTCTGCTGAATCCTCACAGGCCCAAGAAATCATTCTTTGAACAGATATACACTTCCCATATGTACTTCAGACATGGACATCAAATGTTAATACGTGAGGTTTAATAGAAATATGGTCTTCTATCTCATTAGAGTAACGGAAACTATGAGCTACCCCACTGGCGGTGATGTGTTGCTGGCTCTGGCACACCTCTGTGACGCTGGTGTGGCCCCTGTGATTCTGACACGGCCCTGTAACTCTGCCATCCCCCAGGTATTTGAGGGCACATCTGGCATCGATGCCAAGAAGACAGCCTGTGAGTTCACCGGGGACATCCTACGCACCCCAGTGTCGGAGGACATGCTGGGTAAGATGTGTGTGGGGGGCGGGTGAAATCGGGGGCTGATTAAGAGGGTCTGGGTGATGCTCCTTGGTAGCATGGTGCCTTGTCCTTGTTCACATAGTGAATAATTCACGGTGCAGGGAATTGGTACCATGGCCGACCAACACTAATTGTTCTATGTGGTCGCCATAAAACGATCTCTACGCTGATGTGACCTTTCTGGGGTTCCTTATCAGTGGGTAGGATAACAGCTTTAATTAAAATGTATGAACGTGGATAGAGATGTAGGGGTACACGCGTTATGAGGCCCATGCAGAGTCCATGCTTCTGCAAGAAATCAATCACAAAAACGCAGGATTTGCTGGAATCTAATGTTACAATGAGCCCGTCACAGCAACACCTGTGTTCAGGTTCTTCCTTCATCTTCTCTCACCATTTTACTTTACTCAACTGATGTAAAAACTGAATTATGGGGTGACTATGGAGTGTCCCAGCTGCTAAGTAAACCGATAATCATTAAGCTCAAGGGGATGATTAACCCCAGGTTTAGAAAAAGCATTTTGCTTTAGAACATTAGTGACTGTTTTGAATTTTAACCAGTGCTGCTATTTTTTTTTTTTTTTTTTTTTTACTAATTAGCTTAGGTAACAACTTACAGAAAATAGATGAGATTTCATTTACAGCATATCTCATTAGTAAAGAAAAACAAGGCATGTGTATTTTGGCATTTGACATTCTGATGCATATTTGTTATTGGGACAGACATATGCATGTAGTGTTAATGTAAACTGGAATGTGGTCCTCCGCTATTATATCAGCTTTATTTATAAATGGTTCATATCCCTGCTTTGCTGGAATGTACTGGGGGTCAAAGGTTAGCGGGGTCAGCTGAGCAGGTAGACACGGCCACATGCCCTCTGATATAGTGACACTTGTGGCCTGTCCTCAGAACAGAAGCCGAATCGGAATGCTGCCATCTGGGGGCGGGCTGCTATCTAGATTGCCACATGGGTGCGTATACCTTGCATTAGCGTTAGCCTAGCATTTATGTACCATTGTCTTCATTTCAGGCCGCGTCTTCAATGGGTCTGGCAAGCCAATTGACAGAGGGCCCACCGTGCTAGCCGAGGACTACCTGGACATCATGGGTAAGATGCACGGAATACCAAGTCACCATTTAAACCACAGGGTTTTGCAAAATATTTGTTAGTAAGTAGGTAAGTATATAAGAGGGAAGTGACATTATTGACCATGTTAAATAGTTTGTATGGGGTGAGGGGAGCAGTGTCTTTGTTTATACTTGCACAAATATCTTCGGTGGTAAGGAGACCCTGGTGCGGGAGACTGGGGGTTTATTGAGGGTTCCAGGCAACCAGAAACCAAATTCAGTGGAGGAGGGATGATGTAATGGTCATGGTGCAGAAGGAGTCGAAGACCGGGGAGATTAGTCTTACATGCACACAGAAGAGTGGGGGCAGGAGCGCAGGGTAGGACAAGCAGGCGAGCAGGACAGGAACAGGTGGCTTGGGTACAAGGAGTGCAGGTTCTGGCCAGGGCAGGTTCATCGGATGCTCAGCAGGGCACATATGGCAACTATACTTTGCACTGGCAATGTGGACACGTCTGGGCATTATACGCTGGAGCCAGTGACTTTGCTACTTATCCCTGGATCGAGGGGTCTCCTCTCCCTGGGCATGACAGACAGCTTTTGCACGTTGAACTCTGTGGAGAGGTACTGCGAGAATGAGAGCAATTAATGGGCACACGCATCCCAGTAGGTCTGTTTGCTTTTGTGTCGGCCCATCAGAGATGCATCTCGATCTGTACAAGTTTTAGCAGGTCTGTTTTGTTTTGTTGTGTTCCAAGTTTTTGATTAAGTTGTAGTTAGATTTTTCTCAAATGACCCGTTCAAGCCCTAAAAATTCATAGAGTTGAACTCATCTTGACCGATACAAGGTTTAGCAGGAATGGTCGAGTTCCAAGATTTAGGTTGAGGTACAAGTCAGAAAATATTCAGCAGACCTGTTTGAGCTGATCGAGTTAAGAGGCGTTCAAGTTCCAAGGTTCTACTGTAATAATAATGATACATTATGTTTATAAAGTGCTTTTCAAAACCCAAAGATGCTAACAATATTCAATAACACAGAACGCAGCGTGGGAATAATATACAGACACAAATAGCTACAGAGCTATACAGTGAAAAGGAATAGGAATAGAATGGCAGATGGCTGAAACAGGATGAGCAGGGAGGGATCAAAATGAAAAGAGCAGTGTTTAGAGAAGTGGGAAGGTTGGAAGAACAAGAAGGTTTTGAGGTAAGATTTGAAGTCTGAAAGAGAGGGGGAGTTACAAATATCTAGTTCATAAAATATGTCTGTAGCCCTTCCCCCCGTTTCTTATATAAGCTTCCAAGTTTTGCAGGTCTTGTTAACTCATTTCCTCATTTTGTCTGCCAAGTGAGCAGTTATCTGCAAACAAAACCCAATTGGAGTTCCTATAAAAGACATACAGTAAAATTAACCATACTGCACAATGTAAATGCAGATACTCCTCACTTAACTACATGTTTAATGACCACCCAGACTTACGACCAGCTCTCCAGTCAGCCAGTATTGTACACTGTACGAGAACTTTGGCCGTGGAAACGTCAGCGCAGCAACTCGGCGTCAAGCAATTATGCAAATTAAAACAGTTATCCCGTATTTACAGTATGCAAACCTAAGTAATGTATATTAGAGCTGATTTCCTCTATTCTGTTTATTTCACTGTACGATGCAATACTGTATAAACGTTTATAAACAGGGATGCACATAACTGACACGCAAGTGCGCATTCATCTTTAAAAGTGATATTTATGGCAATAGATTATTGTAACAGCGCAAATATGCACATATGTGTATTTGTGCTGCTATGACAAGAAATTTAAACCATTATACCACAAATGAAGTACGAGTAGCATATGATGGTTAAAATGCACAATAATTTATTGTCATATCAGCACAAATGTGCATAAAATAAATCCACATTTGCGCTGTTACAACAATCGATTGCCGCACGTATCGCTTTAAAGGTAAATGCGTACTTGCATACCAGTTATGTGCATCCATGTTTACAAATATACTAAAAAGGTTATAAATGGTGCAAAGGCGACATTAAAACAATATCTAAAGATGTCTGACACAATCACACTACCAGCAGCCTACAGTATGCTTGAAATATCAGTAAGGGGCAGCACCTCACTTATTGACCAGTTCACTTAACGACATAGCCATAAGAATGGAACTCGTTCGTTAAGTGAGGAGTACCTGTATTGCAAAGCATCTGTAACTCAGGTGGCTGGCATGGCTTCCAATTTATATCCACATTTGGAAAGGAAACACAGTGACAGGTACGCACTCAGTTTGTCAAGAGCCAAGTGTCCAGTCAAAATTCATCCTCCATAGGAATCTAACGATAGCTATCTGGCTCACTAACCAGTATCTTATAATAATAATAATTGTTGTTGTACTTTATTAATTCCCATCTTTTTCACATGGCCCACCTTGGCCTCCAGAGAGGCACAGATGAGAGTTTGGGATCAGATCATAGGGTCAGTCAGCGTTCAGCACCTTTGAGTAGTTATGTTTAAAGGTCTGATTCAAGGGCCTAATGCTGTGATTGATCTTCTGGAAGTGGGAAGCAAACTGGCAATTTTTCAGACACAGTAGTCTTAACCCCCCCATTGTGAACATTTAAGCCATGAAATGCTCACAGCACTTGTGTTTCCACACTACAACAGTGACATCATTCTTTTGAGAGAGTCCCAATTGTCAAAGATATCATACATGGTGTGTTGCATAGTACTTCTGCCACTGAACATTGTATATGCACTTTATCTACATCGTGTGTCCTTTTACGAACATTTTAAAGTTTGTTAAATATAAAATCCTTTGAAAGAAATTCAGTATTTTATGTATAGCTTTGGTTCCAGAACCAGTTTTATACGCATTCATCAGGATACAGTCATGTTACAGTATAATTAATAATTACTACATAATGCAGTAGAGGTGTGTTTCTATTACCTTTGCAAAGCTTTTTTTTATTGAATTTTTTCTTAGTTGATGATCATTTAAAATTTATTTAAATTTGAAAAAATAGGTATTCATCTAGATTTCCTTTTATAGTTTTTGAATTCAGATTCATGGTCTAAGAATTGAACTTTTGTTTTTTGAACTCGGACTTGGTTTCACAGCTCCAGTAATGGACTTGCTGTACTGTTGGACTCCGTCTTGACTTGGATTCAGCCTAGGTGTACTTGAAAACAAAATTGCAGTGGAGTATGGAAAGAAGAATAGGCTGGAATGTCTCTGTCTAATCCACATGTCCTTCATTCTCCGCAGCTTCAGAGTCCATGTAGGGTGCCTCTTCGGGTGAGATGAGCTGATAGATCTGTCCTACTCCAGAGCTGATCTACGTGGGGTTTCGCACAGTTTTGTTGGGAATAATGCAGCGTCAATTAGCCCCCACCTTCAGTGGGACACCACGTAATACAACCCTGAACCCACCCTCCTCCCCTATTCCCCCAGGTCAGCCCATCAACCCACAGTGTCGAATCTACCCAGAGGAGATGATTCAGACGGGCATCTCAGCCATTGATGGCATGAACAGCATCGCTCGAGGACAGAAGATCCCTATCTTCTCAGCCGCTGGCCTCCCACACAATGAGGTGAAGAGTCTGGTCGCCGGGTGGGGTGAAGGAGCAGTGTTCCTGTTCAAAGTTTCAAAAACTTTACATACAGCTTTTCTGACTGGTGGGGGCCATGGAGGAGCTGGGTGAAGCTGGTCAAGGAGGCAGATTCAACTCTTCAAATACAGGATGCTGTTTATTTTATAAAAGTGTTAAATATAAATATACTCTTACTACCACGACAAACAGCTTTAAATGTTTTCTTTGACTTTGACTGCCTAAGGCTTATGGGCGATGCATAACCTCCTATACTGGGTAGGAATGAGTCGTCTTCCCTTTTTGCCTGTGTGTGGTGCGTGTCTTTGCATGAATGAATAAGGGCCAGTGATTCATGCCCACATCAGGTGACTCTCTCCCAGTCGGTCGTCTCCTGTTTCCTTAGATTTTCCAGACCCAGAGCGTCACTTGTGTCACCTGTTTGTGACGCAGCGTGACATGGTTTGTCACATGTCTCAATGTAGTGGCTGTCCTGAAACAGACTTATCCGCCTCTGCAGGACCAAGACTAAATAAACCTTTTAGTTTGTTCATCCCGGTCTGTTTATAACTGTATTAAACTGATTCGCTTTGCTGCTCCCCACTGTGACCTACTGAAAGCTTAATGTGTTATGTGAGGATCCCGCTAGGCTCTAATAGGCTAGTCCTTCTTGCACTGGGCCACAGTCTGTTTGAACTTTTTTTTCTGGCTTAGGCAGAGAAGTTTGTTTCTTTTTGTAGATCGCTGCCCAGATCTGTCGACAAGCTGGGCTTGTGCAGAAGTCCAAGGATGTGAAGGACTACAGTGCAGACAACTTTGCCATTG
Source organism: Gnathonemus echidnorhynchus (assembly GCA_026776725.1). Lineage (NCBI taxonomy): Eukaryota > Metazoa > Chordata > Actinopteri > Osteoglossiformes > Mormyridae > Gnathonemus > Gnathonemus echidnorhynchus. The sequence goes on along the minus strand of JAODJU010000062.1, from coordinate 18,230,058 downwards.
TATTCGCAGCCATGGGGGTAGGTACTCTGTCTGTGTTTCTGCGTACATGTACATGAATATGTGTGTGTGCGTGCAAATGTGCATGTGTTAGTGTGGTCATGTGTGTTAATTGGCCTTTTTAAACATGATTCCCATCTCATTCTGGGTCCTTGGCCTGACTAAGACTTTAATCCCTGTAGCCACCTGCACCTGCAGATTCCATATTCATCGCAGGTGGAGAGCTGCCCTCTTGTACAGATGAGGCTGAGAGCCACTTCAGAGTTTGGTCAGGGCTTTGTACCTGGATTATAAGCCCTCTAGGACCCCCCCCCTAACCACCACCACCTGTGTACAGAAATTTAATGGAAAGCAGAAACGTGGTTTGTCATGGCCAACTACCAGATGTCCTTCTGTCCAGATGACATTTAAGAAGTTGACTTCTTGTCCTTTCAGTGGTATTTAAGTTGCACTGTGATGTCATGGCAGATATGTGACATGTGCTTCTGTGGGTTGACCTCATGAATTCCGCACACACTGGGCTCCCATGTTCCCCCTATTGTGGTTGTAAAACACGGCCCCTGCCCCCAGGTGAACATGGAGACTGCCCGCTTCTTCAAGTCTGACTTTGAGGAAAATGGCTCCATGGACAACGTCTGCCTGTTCCTAAACCTAGCCAATGACCCCACGTGAGTACCTGAGCATTGCCTTCTGTGCTGGGGTGGGACATGAACTGTGAGACACTGTGGCTGTAAGTTTTTTCAGAAGCCGCATTGATAAGCCTGCAAATGTTGGCCATGGGCACTAGCTTGAAGCACACAGAGCTTGTGAACCTGGCCCGTCCGTGCTGATTGGGTTTCAGTATTTAATCACTTCCCTTGTTTCGGATACACTCACATGGATGTGTGTGGCTGAGTCCTCCCCAGGTTCTCCTTGAACATGGAAAGATTCAATCTCACGTCTGTACTTCATATGTGTTTCTGGTAGCTCTTTATGGATATGAATAGGGATAGACGGATCCACAGTTTTTAGACCTGATCTGATTCCGAAACTGACAATACAGATTTTGGTACAAGAGCTATTTTTACTTTTCATATATATATATATATATATATAATGTGTGTGTGTGTGTGTGTGTGTATATATATGTGTGTATATATATATATATGCACACACACACACACACACACAAATAATATAACAATATATATACAAAACACCTAACGTACTGTTCCACTTTGTGTGTACATATTGTTTTAAGCATTTTTGAGGCATTTTACAGTTCAATTTGAATATCTTCCAAGCGAGGACATGCAAGTGCTGAATGCCTAAAATGCCCCACAATTTTTCTCCCACTGGCAACAGCGTCACTTCATTGCGATAGGAGCCCCTCCTGTATCACAAGCTGTAGCATGTGTGCAAGACAACCAAAGCTAACAATTACCAAATCATCCATTGCTCTTTTCATATTACTTACGTTGTCTCGCACAATTTCGTGCATTTTGTTTAGTGGGATTTTTAGTGGGAAGTAAACGCTACTCCCACCTCTCAAAACTTTGTTTTTATAAAGATTGCAAATTGCTGTGCTACTAGCTGCTGTTAAAAGCGTAAAATACTTCCAGATCGTCACCTTCTTATCTGGTGTTCTTGCGCTCCTCGTACTGCAAAGGGTATACACATGATGTCACAGCAGGCGGAAGTCTGTAGCCAAAAAAAAACTGAGTGGCAGCATTAGCATTCAGCTCGAATGCTGTAAAAACCACATCTAAAATGGGGAAAGAGCTGTTGTGAGGTTGATTATTGAAATAGCTCCTATTTCATATTAAATCTATCTTTTTAGAGACTGCCAAAAACTAAATAAGTAAGTATTGGATGTGGATCGGTCACGTATGACCGATACCCAATCCGTCAAATAGTTCTGGATTGGTGCTGATGCTGATCCAAATATCAGATTGGTGCATCTCTAGGCATGATCTTATAGCACTTAGGTTTGTCATTTTTCTGAACACTAAAAGTTAGATTCCTCACCAGGATTGTGCCATACCTTCTGCCCAGGCCACACTGGCTGTGTTAGGCCCTCTACATTTAAATCCAAATGCAGGCCAACTGCATATGTGTTTGACCCCCTTGAACTGATCATTTCCTGTTCTCCAACAGCATCGAACGCATCATCACCCCTCGCCTGGCACTGACCACGGCCGAGTACCTGGCCTACCAGTGTGAGAAGCACGTGCTGGTCATCCTGACGGACATGAGCTCGTATGCGGAGGCCCTGAGAGAGGTGGGTGCTGGCGGCACCTGGGTGTGTGGAAAGTGAACATACTATGCATTCAATAGCTGTGATGCAGCTAAAATAGAATTATATTATTATATTTCAATGTTATGTTAAACGGATACAGAATGAAATGAGAAGCTGTTATCTCAAAATGCCTCTTAACCTTCCCGATCTGTAGGGCTGTTAGGCGCTCCTCGTCACAAAGGCAGCCAGTGATGACTTGATTTTCTGTCTTTTAATAATCATAAACGAACAAGGTGGTAAGGAAGGGCAGGAAGAGTATAGAAGAGAATGTCTCTGAAGGAAGAAGGTTAAAGAGGGTGATGGGAGGGGGAGAGAGAGAGAGTGTGAGTGTGAAAGACAGAGAGAGAGAGAGAAAGGAGACCTGCAAAATCGCTGCTTTCCCAAAAATCACGTAGGCTGAAAGGTGGACTCGTTCACATGGCTCTTGTCCCCCCCGAAAGGAAGGATAATATGCGCCTTTCACACCTTTAGGGAAGCCTCAAGTTCATCATTTTGCAAAGTTCAGCTCAGAAGAAGAGCCTTTTATGAAGCCGCCTTTTTGATTTTGCTGGCGTCGAGTCAGACCTTGTCGCCCCCACCTCCATGCCGGCAGTCATCCTTTTGTGGCCCAAACATGTTTTGATGTCTCAATGTGCCTTCTGCACACGCTTCAGCTAGTTATGTGTGTCTGAAAGCATGGCTGTTGCACTCATTGTGTGTCGTTAACCTTGGTACACACATGCCATATTTATAAAGTCCTTTTTTGGCATTTAACCACGTACAATGAGCGGTCGGGACATTAACGTTTAACTTCTTTTCACATGCTTGAAGGTTGCCTTTTGAATGTAATCTAGCGTGCACAAAGGTTTCTCATCCAGGGAGGGGCATTGTCGTAATGCCGGGCTACAGGGAGGGCTGAATGCGGTGGCCCGTCTGCCCACCCAGCTGTTTAGATGTGTATCTTCCGTCTTTTTGGACAACATCAGATGTGTAAGAACTTCCTCTTGACAGTCACAGGTGGTTTGTGAAGCAGCACCGTTTCCTGCCGCATCAGCTTTGTCCCTGTTGGCCGCAGGAGTAAATGATGCTTTGAATGGGTAGAGGGCAGGATGAGTGAGGCGGTTCCCATGGTGGCAGGAAGGGAGAAGAGATGACGATGAGAGGAGTGGCGTCATTGTACTGTACCGGGTCATCCAATGCCTGAACATGGATGCGGCTGTAATGCCTCGCATGCTCATTGCTGGGTTCTTCCATTTGGTACAAATGCAAATTTTGCATTAGGAAGGTTAAAAACTATTAAAGACTGTCCCAAGACTGTTAAAAGTTGTGCTCATTTCACAGGAAAATTATCCACTTTTCCTGACTTTATTATGACCATCTCCGACTGTCAGTGCTCTCATGGGCTTGTGGAGTGACCCCTGATCTGTGATCTTTCGTTAGCATCGGACTCTTGCTTCTGTCCGCATTTGGTGCTGGCTGGTTTGAATAACCGCTCGGCCTTCACACAGGTATCCGCAGCCAGGGAGGAGGTGCCGGGCCGGCGAGGTTTCCCAGGGTACATGTACACAGATCTGGCCACCATCTATGAGCGAGCTGGCCGTGTGGAGGGCAGGAATGGATCCATCACACAGATCCCCATCCTCACCATGCCCAATGATGGTAAGGTTAGCCTGGGACAGGAGCCTCCAGGACCTCCCTGACAAAAGAGGGGGCATCCTTCATAGGCTGAGAAAGTCATAGAATTTTGTACGGGCCGGTATGTAAAACTTCTACATCCATTAAGCTTCAAGTGTGTTAAATTGAACTGAGAGGAATTTCTCCGGTACTATTTATTTCACAAAGTCGTAAGAGGTCAGGAGAGGTCAGGGCAGAGATCTTCACCTCATCATGTTGTCCTGGGTCTTCTGTGCATTATTGCCAGTGCCCCATCGCTGCTCACTGCCCCTTGCCCTGTCATCTCATCACAATCACAATCACTCTTCCCCCAAGCATGTCTGTTGTGGTGAAGCTGACCGTGTTTGTGACGTTGTTCCACAGATATCACACATCCCATCCCTGACCTGACAGGGTACATCACTGAGGGCCAGGTCTATGTTGACAGGCAGCTCCACAACAGACAGGTACAGACTACCTCATGAGCAATGATCATGGGTCTTGGGACGGTGCAGTGGCCTGACCCAAAACGCTCATGCGGTATGAGTGTCATGACTTGGTTCGACTAAAACCAGAATGCCGTCTGATGGCTTTTCTTGTGCAGATATACCCGCCCATCAACGTGCTGCCATCTCTCTCTCGACTGATGAAGTCTGCCATCGGAGAGGGAATGACACGCAAAGACCACGCTGATGTTTCCAATCAGCTGGTAAATGTTACACCACTTGATCACACAGCGGTACAGCCACACGCACACCTCCTTGGAAGGCTCTTCTTGCCACAATAGTGTACAAACACCTGCAGTTCCCTTGCAGACTCTATCCACTAATATATTGTTATATTGTTTATACTTTAGTCCACAGTGTGTGTAAAACTATAGCACCTCTAATACATGGCTAAACCTTGCAAACTTGCATCTGAAATGTCCTCTTTGTCAGTAATTTTTCCAATGTTGGCTGCCTGTGTGATTCCTTGAAACAAGTCTGGTCTTACTGGTATCAACCTCTGTTTGTTGTGGGAAAGGTGCATCCATGGTACATTAGGGGGTATAGCACTTGTTAGGCTTTTTCCCAGTGACGGGTTCGATGGCACTTCTGACACCCCCACCACCCCCATTTGCTGTGTGTGTCCGCAGTACGCCTGTTACGCCATTGGAAAGGATGTCCAGGCCATGAAGGCTGTGGTGGGAGAGGAGGCCTTGACCTCTGACGACCTGCTGTACCTGGAGTTCCTGCAGAAGTTTGAGAAAAACTTCATTGCTCAGGGTGAGACACATTTACTGGCTGCTGGTGTCTTTAACATGCCTTAGGAGGCTTCATCATTGCCTGGGCCTTCACATGTCCCAAGGTCATGAGAAGGGTGGGAGGCTTTTTGCGGTCAGTATTTGAGGAGGATCAGCCTGCTTAACAGAGCAGTTACACAAAGTGATGTCATCTTGAGTTTGATACGTCAGGAATACAGGTGCCTGCAGCCACTAAATCAGGAGTTGTCCTTGAAACAAGGGAATTACCAGCCTGACTGTTGCACTGATAATATCTGCATGTTGTGCACATGATAGATGCAACCTTGCATTTGTGCAGCTCAAAGGCTAATGGGATTATTGAGTTAACATAATCTTATCATGGGTAATGTCCTTAATCAAGTAAATGAAAAAATATTATGTTGCTTTCAATAGATTCCCCCTTGGTGCTAATTAACGCTTCACACCAAAGACCCTGGTGTCTTTCCACTTGTCAATGGAAATGGAAATTAAGAAGAGGGGCTTTTGCAGATGATGTTACTTTATTTACAATCAGACTTGTCCTGGGGATGATGTGTTTGCTTCAGAATGTTTGACAGTGTGACACTATATTAGGATGACCTGTAGAGTCATGTGACCATCAAAAGGAGCTTCAGTTAATGCTGCAGAGGAGGTTGCAATTTTATTACATTACCAGTCAAAATGAGATGGATGTTGCTGTTTTTATTTTTTGGGTATCAGGAAAACCTGTTTGTGTATCATGCGAATCATGGCTGAATGTGAACAGGGGAGCATCAGTGCTACACTGGCCTGTAGTCATTGACTGCAGACCCTGGCCATTGCTGCAACACAAACTTGCCTGCTTTTCAGGTGCCTACGACAACAGGACAGTGTTTGAGACCCTAGACATTGGCTGGCAGCTTCTGCGAATCTTCCCCAAGGAGATGCTGAAGAGGATCCCGCAGAGCACTCTGGCTGAATTTTACCCGAGAGAGGGCACGGCACGCCACTGAGATGAAGCGCTGCCTGCACCCCACTCCAAGGAACACAGCAATAACCTTGGCCCTTTTCCTAAGTAAAAATGTGCTTAACTGTCGTGTGGGTAGAAATCTTTTTGTGTTTTTTCTTTTTCTGGACTGTAACCTCACTTCAGACCCAAAGGACAGTCCTAATATTTGTCTTTCTTTTGTTTTGCCCCTGAGGGTATTTAAAGGTTTGAGTGCAATGCAGATCTCTCACCCCTGACACAAAAAGATTGATTCAAAGGGAATATACATATTTTCTCTCATGTTTGCTGTGGTGGTTTACTGTCCTTTTGATTTCATGAGCTCTTCCAACTACTTGCCTACATAACGTGCTTATGTTTTTCTTTTACCATATCTAAGGACCCTTGCAATTGATAAATAAAAATAACAGAAATGTACACGTACACGAACTGTGATCATGACGCCTCAAACATTTTACGTTCCTTAAATTCATTTGGACATAACTGCATATTTGATATATATTTTATTAATATCTTAATATTTTACAAAAATTCAGCAATTGAGGTTATTTCAATCCCATTGAATATTGAAATAAAAAATTTTCATGGAAGCTTAACATACTAATTCTTGGTGTAATTTCTTAAAATATCATTTGTCAAGCAAATTACCTTACTGTATGTAACTTAAAGCAAACTGACACACCAGACAAATAATTTGGAAGCCATTATGCAGCTGGACATTGTGGTATTTCTGTTTTGGCAGGATTGCTGTTCTCTCTCTTGCGCTGAAATTGTATTTAAATGAATCGATTTTGAAAAGCTTTAGTTTTCCTTTCTGTGTTGAGTGTAATTACAGTAAGTTGTTTACAATCTGTTACGTTGCATGTGTTGTGATCAAATTACTAAACATTCCCGCCATTCTCTGTAGAATTTTTTTGTCCACAAATCAAATAAATTATATTAATGTATTCTGCCCTTTATTTACTTAACACTATTGTAAAGTCGCAAAATACATGCAACCTATTCAGTTCATTGTTCCTGAAGGTCGTGAAACTGCACTGTGCAATATTATTTAATACAACTGTCTTGTCAATTATATGTGTGCGTTATACAGTCCGGTTTAGCCTGATAAGCTTTACATAAAACTTATGTCGTACCAGATCGACGGAAACAGAGGATCGTTGTTTAGTTTCGTGAGAATAATGAGTCAGGAATCTTGCCTGGGACACAGAGGCCAATCCCTTTGGATTACTGTTACAGAAACGGTGTAACTGAATAAAAAATGAGCCACGACATGCAATCCAAAAGAAAGGGCGACATCGGCTTTTAGTGTTTCCCAAGTGTGCAGAAAGGGTATGAAACTACGTTGAGCAGGCCTGCCAACTTACGCATCTGGCGTGACACTAATGTTTACAGACTCACTCGCAAGAAGTCTTACGTCTAGTCTACATTATTCAACTATACACCCAAAATTAACTACATCAAAACCGTCAGGGGTGTTTTCACACCCTACAGATTATTTAGAAGGTAACCGAACTCATACATGTAAAGGTGTGTAGAAATAAAAATCTCGCGCCAGCCATTTGACGTAAGTTGGCAGCCCCGGTTAAAGCATTGCATAAACTTCCACAAGGCGATCACCAGCGTATCTCCAGGCATTGCCGGTGTTACGGTCGAGAGTGTTCAGGTGGGTAGGCGCCCAGGTGAACTTCCTGTTCAGAGCATTGCTGCTCAATACGTGCACAGCCTGGAAATGGAGGTCATTACAGAGCTGTCCGGTCGAGGTAAGCATATAGTCGGTCACTTTTGGAGCTCTGTGGAGTTTCAGGTAAGAGCGACGTCGCAGTGTTTAACTCTGCAGTCCGCGGGATAAGGTCTCTTTAGTTTCGTGTTCGCGTGTTCACTTTAAACAACCCCGCTTATATCCAAAACGTCCTAGACCCACTAGTTTTCATTTAATACAGTGTCGTGGAACTGAGTAATGAGCCCCTCCCAACCACTATATGTATGGTATCTTACCCTTGTAAAGGCAGTACGAAACTGCGCTCAAATCTTGGAATTAAAATACTCCCTGAGAAGTGAGCGTACTACACGTTGACTGGCTATAACGTGGCAGTTTGGCCTGGTTTTTACTCCATTTTCTGCAGCCGAATCTCATATCCCAGTTCTCAAGTTACTTAAGTCCATCGCCTTGATTCACCGGCCTTCGAAACGTCCGGAAGTCGAGCAGTGAAGTTTAACATCGGTCTGCAATCTGACAGTCCCCGGTAACTCCGGGGACTAAGCATTAATTTCTGTCTCGTATTTAGTCCAGTGTAACTGCAGATTTCGTTATTGAACTTCAAATTTCAGATCAAATCAACGTTTAAGATTTTGCTTTTCAACACCAGATTTTTTGTTTTGTTTGATAATTGTTTACGTACCGTGTTGGCTGTCTCGTTAGGTGTCTATCTTGCTTATACCATGTTAAAGAGATATTTGTGATGTGACAGAGAACACTGACAGTTAGTTACCTGTCACCAGCTTTAACGTAATCATCTGTAGGCTTATTTTTTCTTAAATGGCAAAAGTATAATAGCTTGTGCATTAACATGAGGAACCCCCTAATTAGAATTATGACGGTAATAACCAAGCCCACAAGAAGTAACTGTGGATGGGCTTCCACATAGACACACACCACTGTTGCTGACTTGCAGATTGCCTGATTGTCAGGCTATTTTAGCCTCACAATGAAACACTGTCATGAGCCTCCTTACTCAGTTGATGAGCCATACTTTTGGCTGCAATCCTTTGACTTACAGTGAGTTTCCAAAAGTTGGATTATGTGGTTTAAAAATAAAGAAATAAATGATGGAAACTCACTGGCAACCCAACCGCAAAGTAAAAAATATGTTTTGCCTTTTAGGAACAAATGAATGTAAAAATGACAGGTTCTGTGTGTTTCGACAGCTGTCCATAAGTATGAAGAGCTCAAAGAAGACTGTGAGAGGTATAAGATGGAGGTCAGTAGTGCTGTACTTACTACACTTTGATGAATTTCATAATGTAGTTTTGTTGAGCTGATTATTATTTTTTTTTGTAAACTTGAATCTTTAGATGTTTTTGTGGGGTATTCTGCATCTTAGTAAATGCTCTCTGTCAAATGTAACAGGGGCAAAGGGCTGATTGTCAGGATTATAAATTAACTTTTCTGCTTTTGTGACCCCATGAGTCTCTCTAATTTATTGTTATAGTTTAATAGTAAGATTAACAGAAACTTGTCAGCATGGGAATGCAGTACAGACTTTCGATCTGTGTCAAAGGTGCAGTGTGTCTTGTCAGTAGAGTCGATACAAATTACAGGCCTGAATGTAGCGCATAATGGCTTATCAACGGCTGTGATTCTAAGGACTGCTTCAGACCTGCAATATGACATACCTTCTGTAGCTGTCTGTGCAGAGTGAATCTGGTTGACACTGAACTGATGTATCATTTTTAACTTCTAAACTGAATTCTGGGCCCTCTGATATTTATTTATTCAGTGTGCATTAGCATGTATGTTAGCATGTAGTGGGGGCATTGCTGGACCCCCAGAATTTATTTGTCTTCTGCTGTAACAACGTCAGGAGTTTAGTTTTCTCTTCTCTGTGATCTTCGGGGATTTTCTCTCATGTTTTGTGCTTGATAGTATTAACTGCTCTGCTCTATAGCCCTAACATGCCAGAAGGTAATTAAATGTATAGACAGTGTTATACCTGTGCAGTAATTTCCTTAAGCTAAGACATACCAGCCTTACTTACTTACATACCCTTATTTATTGCTAGACAGACTAGCACTGAAGATGGAAAAAGGAGAGTAATGCAGCTACTATTGCTATTAGCACTACTGTCAATAGTATAAAATAATAATGTTCTTTACTTATTTCTGACAAGGTATTAGTAATAAATCCTCATTTATGTCCAACAGACATCCATCACTCATAGCAATGTTATGCAACTTTGCATAACATGCCACAAAGAATACCATTACCTTCTGAGCAGTGCATTGTAATGTTCCACCTGACTTATCTAAACATCTAAAATGCATCTTCAGCAACCAAATGTCCGTTCTGTTACAGTACATGCTTAATTCTGATAATGATTTTTTGAAAGGTTTATTCATTACTTTATATTGGTGTTTCATTAAACAGTATGATTATGCAAAAGAACCAGATGTACTCTATAATAATACGTATCTCTCTTTCTGGTAGTCTGATGGACGTTTCTGGGTTTGGCAGATGCCTGGAGAATGTTATCTGGCTGACTGCAAAGTTTGGTGGAGGAGGGATAATGGTATGGGGTTGTTTTTCAGGTGTTGGCCTAGATCCTTTAGTTCCAGTGAAGGGAACTCTTAATGCTTCAGCATACCAAGACATTTTGGACAATTCTGTGCTTGAACAGTTTGGGGAAGGCCCTTTCCTGTTTCAGCATGGCTGTGCTCCAGTGCACAAACTAAGCTCCATAAAGATATGGTTGGGTGAGATTGTTGTAGAAGAACTTGATTGGCCTGCACGGAACCCTGACCTCAACCCCTTTGAACACCTTTGTGATGAACTGGAACAGAGATTGTGAGCCAGGTCTTCTCATCCAACATCAGTCCCTGACCTCACAAATGCTTTTCTGGATGAACATGCAAAAAATCCCACAGACACACTCCATAAACTTGTGGAAAGCCTTCCTAGAATAGTGACAGCTGTTATAACTGCAAAGGTGGGAATAATTCCATAGCGATGCCTATGGATTTAGAATGGAATATCATAAAAGGTCCTGTAGGTATAATGGCCAGGTGTCCCAATACTTTTGGCCATATAGTCCAATATGTTACGTCATATCAACTGTTCCTAGAACTGTCATTTGTTCATGTTTTCCAACTGGATGGGTCTTACTGTGTGTTTCGTTTCAACTAGTCAGAAATTTCAACAGGAATGCCCCCTGAAGTGAAATATACTGTTTATTACCACTTATATATTATTTGTTTCTTATTAAATTGGTCATACACGCAGTACGCAGTATTGCTAAATCGCTTTTCAACTTGTAACTTGGGTGTGACGTTATTTCCAGTTCTGAGTTCAGAGGTAAATGGAACATAACATTAAGTTCTGCTGGAATTGTCCCAACCAAGCTGCCTCCTATAGGCCATGGTGGGTACTGTGATTGGTAGTGAGTGTGTGTGTATTGTATAGCCTTTTCTGTGTGATTTGTAAGGTAAAGTGGTGGTGTGAAGGCAGGGGACCTGACGGAGGTGGGATTTGAGAGGTCCTTTCAGATGAGGTCGCCTTTCTCCTCTTTGTTAAGTTTTTCAAGTTCAGTCCACCCCTCCTTGGATTGCCATCTTATCGTGGTGGAGGGATTTACATGTCTCAGTGACCCTGGGGGCTATGTTGACAGGGGCAATAGCCCCTGGTAGGGTCTCCCAAGGCAAAAAGGTCTCAGGTGAAGGGCCAAACAAAGACCAATCCAAAAAAACCCCTGATGAAGAAGAATAATAGCAAGGTCTTGTTTCCCTCGCCCGGACTAGGGTCACTGGGGCCCCACCCTGGAGTCAGGCCTGGGGAAGGGGCTCGTTGGCGAGCACCTGGTGGTCGGGCCTTGGCCCACGGGGCCTGGCCAGGCCCAGCCCGAAAGAGGTACGCGGGATCGTCCCCAGATGGGCTCCCCACCCGCAAGGGGAATGTCAGGGGTTTGGTGCATTGTGGATCGGGTGGCGGCCAAGGGACAGTTAAAGAGCTATGTGGTTGCTGGGTCCTGGGGGTGGACGAGATTCACCCGGAGTACCTAAAGGCTCTGGATGTTGTGAGGCTGTCATGGCTGACATGCCTTCTCAACAGCGCGTGGAGGTCAGGGACAGTGCCGCTGGATTTACAGGCCGGGGTGGTAGTCCCCTTATTTAAGAAAGGGGACCGGAGGGTGTTTTCCAACTATAGGTGGATCACACTTCTCAGCCTTCCTGGGAAAGTCTGTTTCGGGGTACTGGAGAGGAGGGTGATATTAATAGCAGAATCTCGGATTCAGGAGAAACAATGCGGTTTTCGTCCTGGCTGTGGAACACTGGACCAGCTTTATGCCCTTGCAAGGGTAATGGAGGGAGCCTGGGAGTTTGCCTGTCCAGTCTACATGCGTTTTGTTGGCTGTTGGCTTCATCTGCTGGGGACCTCCAGCGTGCTCTGGGGCGGTTCACAGCCGAGTGCGAAGCGGCAGGGATGAGGATTAGCATCTCCAAGTCCGAAACCATGGTTCTCAGCCAGAAATGGGAGGATTGCCCTCTTCAAGCCACGGAGGAGGTACTGTCCCAAGTGGAGGAGTTCAGGTATCTCGGGGTCTTGTTCACAAGTGAGGAGAGGCAAGATCGAGAGCTGGACAGACGGATCGGAGCAGCGTCTGCAGTTTTGCAGGCGCTTAACTGGTTCATTGTGGCTTAGAAAGAACTGAGCCGGAAAGCAAAGCTCTCAATCTATTGGTCCATCTTTGTCCCTACCCTCACCTATGGTCATGAGTTATGGGTAATGACCGAAAGAATGAGATCGTGGATACAGGCGGTCGAAATGAGGTTTCTCCGCAGGGTGTCTGGGCTTTCCCTTAGAGCAAGGAGCAAGTTGAGGTTGTTTGGACATCTGGGACCTCATGTATAAACGGTGCGTACGCTCGAAAATGTTGCGTACGGCCGTTTCCACGCTCACATCGAGATGTATAAAAACGAAACTTGGCGTACCGCTGCGCACA
>JAODJU010000062.1:18161917-18196232 GCA_026776725.1 Gnathonemus echidnorhynchus | reverse complement strand
AATATCCCCATTTTTATACGTATCATTTATTCGTATAAATACGTATACGTATATTTATCTGCCACTCCTTAAAGGCCAGGCCATGAAAATAGTTTCTGATATTAAACCGGTCCGTGACGAAGTAAAGGTTGGGGACCACTGCTTTAAATTATTCGGCGTGAGTAGCAACAGTGTGGCGGGAATGTGCCAGGCTACCAAACGCTTCTCACAATGAGACCACTGATTCAGCTTCCATGCTGCCACTGTCTTCCCCCTTATTCATATGTGACCTGCCTACCCACTTTGGCTGGGCATGAAATGAGAGGCTTTTTTTTTTTTTTTTTTAACAAAATAAAGTAATTTTGACACTGTTAGATTGATATTAGATAAGACAGTCAACCAAAACACCAGTGAAAGCTCTTTTCTTTCCTTTTTTTAGCCTGCATCACATGCATGGCCCCAGAATTCCAGTGCAGGAGCTTACACAAGCCCTTTAAAAGGCATGACTCGTAACGATACACCAAGTAGTTTTTCCTCTTTCATTCATCAATACATCAATTCTGTGTGTTTTTTGATCAAATTCAAATAAATGTTATCTATGTTTTGCGTAACACCTGTGTCTCAGTGGTAACACGCAATGCCACAAGTGACCCTTTCCGTTATTTGGGGGAATCTTGTTTCGGTGAGAGACAGCTGAATGTTGGGTCAGTGAAAAGGTGACACGTCCCCGCAGCCACAGCACTGCCGAAAGTGTACAGTGTGCAGACTGCCAGCGCTGCGTCCTCCACACTCACAGAACTACAAAAACCAGCTTTTATTTCCTGTAGTCTAATTATCAAGGCCTATTTTTTCATTCCCCAGCCGCTCACACTGTGAAGCATCACAATACAAATTAAACATTGTAGTAACCAGTCTGAGAAGTGATTTTTTTTCAAGTATTTAGATTTATGCAGCTGATAAGCTGTGACAGAATTGCAACTTTTTGTTTTATTTAAAATGTTGACTTGTTGTGATGAATAGATTAATCCACATGCAGGGTTCCCCACCTTACTACACCAATTGCAGGATGTACACCTCTATTTATTTGGTGAATGTAAATACTTGTTTAACTGCCGTGTTACACTTATGTGACCAATATAATAAAATATATTAAACAAAAAAATCAGACTAACCTGAAGGTGGTAACATATTTTATTTAAAATCACTAGGATTATCACATTCTTCATAAGTTATTTTTGAAGTAATCATTAATATTTAAATATATTACTTGTATACATTGATGTTTATATGTATAAAGAGTTGTTTTGCTTCATTTTTCAAAGCCGTGTTTGTCTTTTCTGTAATTTAGTTGTTAAGTTAGCAAACTGAAGCCAAGGACACCTAAACGTTATTTTTATCATGTTGTTTAAAAGTGCAGAAAGTTGTCGTCCTTGGGTACAGAGCAAACAGATTCATCTGGAAATCGCAGAATCCTTTGAGAAATAACACCCTTTATCCTCCCTAGTTTTCACATTATCCTTACTACAGAGTCAAGAAAGCTGCTGTTAGCCCGGTCTGTAATGGTCGTTTTCATGACTGTAATTGCATAGTAGCATTTATTAATTATCTGAAAATTGAATTATTAATTATGACAAAATCTATTTACATTGCCATAAACGTAAACTTTACCTTCACAGCGAATAGAAGTATTATAATACTACATCAGCTATATATGCAATGTTTACGTAAATATTCACTAATATTTGTGTTAATTGGATAATTATTCCAATAACAGAGTTATCATTCTGTTTATGCTGTGAATTACAACCAAATGGAAAGCTTCTTTTACATATCAAACCGCATTTTTCCAGCAGCAGGAACCACTTCACACCTGCTGCAGCACACGGTTCACGTGGAAAAGGACAGCAAGTAAACAGACGTACCGGAAGGTGGGAAAAAAAAAAAACAATGGCTGGCCAAGCCGAGAGCGATAAGCCATATCCCGCAGCAGCCGCGATACCATTTACTCACGGGATTCATCACAGACACTGGATTTGCCGATATGATGGAAATAACGAAATGTAACAAATTTCTTATTATTCCACGTAAAACGGATGATGACGGTATGTGTAATTGACTAATTTTGTTTTTAAGAATGTGCTGTTTTGTACAGTATACATTTTTAATGTACCACTAGTGATTTGGTTTTTACTCTGTTGTATTGTTTCCATTAAGTTCTACTTTTTGAAAATACAGTACTAGGCTGTGTTTCTAACAGTAACTTTATTTGTACTTGTATGAAGCATATATAAAATTGCCGTAGGTGTAAATATTGGAATTACTTTAAGTGACAGATTACTGAAATTATCAGGCAACTGTCTAACCATACATGAACAATGAGAAATTTGTTGAGTGTTTGGTAGATTGTCCTGCTCTCATGTTCCAAGTGAATTGGGAAAACCAGTTACCTCTCTTGAACCTGTTGGGGAAAAAAAGAAAAAAAAAACATTGAAAAGACTTAGGAGCGGCACCCTTGTGAAGTGCTGTCATACAGTTTGGTGTTATGACTGTAATGTTTGAAAGCCGAGAGTCTCTCAAGTGACCATCATAGTGGAACACACCCCAAATTAGCAAACGCTCCCCTCCCAGGGCAGTACAGGCCTCACGTCTGCCTTTGCTGTAGTGCAGAGGTTCATCCTTTATTTTATATAAAGATGAACTTCCTTTTCAGGGCCTGTGCAGTGTCCTCACCCTTTTATGTGTAATTAGGTGGCCAATTAAGAGAGCCAAGGCGCATCCAGACAGATCCTTTCCTTATGATTCCTGACACAGAGTTCTTTTCATAGACTAAAAGAGATGCATTCTCAGCAACTGGCCAATTCCTATCTCTGCACCCTGCGCTTTGTCCACTCGCTTTTCTGCAAACTGAAAGGACAGACACAGAAAAAGCCATACCCAGTATTCCCTGCTGGGACAATTCCTCCTCTATAGAAATCAGACGGTTGTATTTAGTCAGCCTCTCTCCACGACTCAGACCTCCCAGTTTGACAAAATTAACACCCAGTCCTACAGCCTGAAGGGACAGACACAATACGGGGGCTTTTACTGCCACAAAGAACTTGCGTTTATCCATCATGCATCTGCAAAATTAAAAGAGGAGTATCATTTCTGTTTTTACAAATGTTTACAAGCTATACTCTAGTGGTATCACAAACCCTTTAGCTTTACATATTGCAGCAGAGTAAAAGTATGTTTTTTATTCTGTTACAGACACAGATTAGAGAATCACATCCTGAAAAACCTCCATGAAATGTACAATAAACAGCAGTTATATTAAAGTTCATCCTTCTGGTTTAAACAAATTTTAGGATCCTCTTCAAGCAGTTTATTTCTGTTTCTTAAGAATCCAGTATGAATGTAAAGATAGGTTTTGGTTTCATCAAGCCATCTATAAGATTTTCAATGATTGTCCCAGTTAACTAGCCTGGTTGTTCTGCACGTTCCATGATATGTTCCCTCCATAGATATTCCAAACATACTCATATCCTACTAGGGCATTTGATGGGCTCTTACCAGGTCTGACAAAGTGTCACAGCATGGTTCTCCACTTGTTGTTCCAAATATGGTCACTGTACCTAATGTACAGAAACCAGGAATTCCACTGTCAGTTACCTGTCTGACCACCCGGTCATTATGAGTGTGGAGTGCATACAGCAATGCCAGACACCATTTACTCATGCTGAGAGGCATTTACCACACCCAAAACAATGGACAGTACATCTACAACTTTTGTCACATACACATTTTATAACATGGCTATCTAATTCGTCATCTATAAGCAAAATAGAGCCTTTTGTGTATCAGTTTTTGAGAGGTCAAATATAAAAAATATTTAAATATCAATACTTTTAGCAGTAGCACAAAATAGAGGATAAGGGTATTTTTTTTTATCATAAATTGCATAAAACTTTTCAGGGCTCAGGTGATGTGTGCTGATTAGACTGATGTGATCCTAAATGACCTGTTCTAAATGTTCCTGCTATACAGTTTAATTTACTTTTACTTTGATCTGTTGAACCCTAAAAATACGCAGTGAGTTCGATGTGAAGCCAGTGAATACATTCCTTTATATGCTGTGCTGTACAATAAAGTCCACTAAATCTATGCATGGGGGCATCTGTCACATAGTATAACCCTTGTGAGTCCCTACAAGTTTGTAATCTGCAGCAGGTAGGTCATCGAGATGCAGCTGGCATAGTAGTCAAAGGACGAAAGTCAGTTTTACCTCTCTCACATACACTACCAGTCTAAGGTTTTTGCACACCACAGGTTTTTACCACTTTTCCATTTATTTCTGCAGATTTTTATTCTTAAACATTGGAAAGCTGAGTGAACAAACAGTGAGTGTCTGACATCCTATTAACTGGTTGTGTGGTGAAGGCATGGTTAAATTCTAGGCTGCACTAGTTAACTGTTTCATTCCATGAAACAGAGCAGTATTTAATGTCCCTTGCAGAATGAATGCCTCAAATTTTCCCTGCTGTTATAACTACTAGAGGAGGTTAATTTGATGAATCAAAGATATGACATTTCCTTGCTAATTAAGGTACTCAAATGGTGAACTTGCTGTAAATGTATTTGTTGGCAAATAATAGAGTATATTTTTAGTAAATGTTAAGTAACGTGCAAATGTAAATCTCAGCGTGCGCAAAAACCTTTGACCGGTAGTGTATATACCACACCACTAACATATTGTGCTGTACATACTAAAAATGACAACCACCCAATAATTAGATTAACCAGAAACATTGGAACTAGGTCCCCTTAATCACTGAGTAGTCCCATACCTTCTAGCTGCTGAGTGACCTGAATTAGGTCAGTGACGGTGGTCTGATTAGTCTGCTTCAGGATATAACCCCTGATCCCTGGTGTGGACAGTGTGCCCTCTGTTAAAAGGGCAGTTGTGGGTCTGAATGTAGTGTCACAGAGCAGGTGGCATGTGGGTCTTAGTGCTCTGCACAGTGACTGCCATTGTTCGTGATCCTAAGGAAGATTGTGAATGAAAATTCAAGATGCACTAGGTCACTTAAAAAATAACAATCAACATTTTCTTAAGCAATCATTTAAAATATCTGTTTTGTACTTTGTGAATTATGAATGGATTTGCAGCTGAGTCTGTCTGCTCCGCAGTCCATGTCCCCAGAATGGAGCCAAATTAAATACAGATGCTTCCCGTGTTATGGTATTTCAGCTTTACGATGAGCAAATGTTTTTCACTTTCAGGATATTATTCAATAAATTACATGAGATATTCAACATTTTATTATAAAATAGGCTTTGTGTTAATGCTGTTTCCCAACAGTAGGCTAATGTAAGTGTTCTAATCATGTTTTAAAGTAGTCTAGGCTATGATGTTTTTTAGGTTAGGTGTACTGTATTAAAATGCATTTTCACCTTTATTTTTGCCTTACGATAGGTTCATCGGAATGTAACTTCATCGTTTCCTGGGGAGAGGCTTATTGGGGGGTACTACACTAGCATTTCCCAATAAAATCCACTATATGCACACTCGCTTCTGCATTCCAAGTCAGCCAGCTGTTTCACTTCTAGCAGCCGTACACTATAAATTGATTGACTATAGTTTTGTTCACTCAGTTGTTTCAAGACATACCCAGACTTTTGGTCAATGACGTTAGTTGCATTATTCAAGCATCTTGCCATACCTCTGAAACTAAAAAAGGGGTTCAAATTATATGTTTGAAGCAGAGACTTCATTAGACTTTCTTGTTATCCTAGGGTGACGAAATGTCCTTTTCAGGACCTGAAAATGCCTGAAATATCTGGGATTCTGCTTTGTTTCATCCATCCATCCATCCATTTTCTGCCACTTATCTGGGGTCAGGTAACAGGGGCAGCAGTCTAAGCAAGGATGCCCGGACCTCCCTTTCATCAGCCACCTGCACCAGCTCCACCAGGGGAATACTGTACCAAGATGTTTCCAGGCCAGCCAAGATATATAATCTCTCCAGCATGCCCTGGGTCTGTCCTGGGATCCCCTCCTGATTGAACATGCCCGAAACACCTCGCCAAGGAACTGTTCAGGAGGCATCCTAGACAGATGCCTTAACCACCTCAACTGGCTCCTTTCGATGTCTACTTTGAGCCCCTACCAAATGTCCTAGCTCCTAACCCAATCTCTAAGACTGAGCCCAGACACCCTGCGGAGGAAACTCATTTCTGCCGCTTGTATTCATGATCTCATTCTTTCAGTCACTACCCAGAGCTCATGACCACAGGTGAGGGTAGGAACGTAGAGGCTGGCAAATCAAAAGCTTTGCCCTCCGGCTCTGCTCCCTCTTCGCCATGAAAGAATGGTATAGCGTCCGCATTACTGCCGACGCTGCACCGATCCGTCTGTCAATCTCCTGAATCCTTTTTCCCTCATTTGTGAACAAGACCCTGAGACACTTAAATTCCTCTGCTTGGAGTAGCAGCTCATCCCCCACCAGGAGAGGGCAATCCACCTTTTTCCGGTCAAGAACAAAGGCCTCAGTCTTGGAGGTGCTAATCTGCATCCCTGACGCCTCACACAGCTGCACACCACCCCAGTGCATGCTGCAGGTTACTGGCCGATGATACCAACAGGACCACATTATCTACAAAAAGCAAAGACGTGACAGTTGCTTTCTGCTCGCTTTCTATATATGAACAATGCAATTTTACGAAATTAGACAATTACAATTAAAATATGAACAAACCATTTGCCCCATAACATTAGCTGTGACTGGCTGATAAACATTATCAGTATTACTTGCTTGTCCTACATCCTCCATTGCACCAATACCTTATTTTTTTACTTAGACTGTCAACTCCATCATAATTATTGGACTTTTTAAAGAAACTTCAGACACTCAGCTGCCATGACATTAATATGACATTAATATGCACACTCGCCACCAACCTGACAGGGGTGTGAATTGCTTAAAGTTATGTGATACACACTTATTTTTCTGATAAATTTTTGATGAAAACAGTATTGACAGTGGATTTGATTTAGCTGGCTGAGATTTTACTGGAAATACGTCAGCACTCCCAATGTGCATATAGCAGATTTACCAAGGGTATTTACGAATGAGAATAACACAGTATACGATATTGCCATAATAACACCCAAGCTTAGCCAGTACCCCTCCCCCACCCCACCCCAGGTTGTCCCTCATCCACCTCCCTGGTGGAATGTCTGTTAGTTATTCTCATGTAATGCAGCTTTAAAATTTTGAAGAGTATCAGTAAAAACAGATCATTTCCATGATGAGACCTAAGTGGGAATAGTGGTACCCTCATAAACAAAACAGTTTCAGAAATACAGAAGCACGACACTCATCAGTAACCATCACACTGGATGGAAACATGACAGTATCATGACAGATCTGCAAGAGCCATTTTGAGAGCTTGTTGGTGACTTTTATACCACTTCCTGCAAATATTCAAAATCGGCATCATATTTAAAAAACAAATCTTTTTGCTTTTAAAAGAGGAATATGGCCTTCCAAGATAATCAAAACAACATAATATGCATCTCCAGTTTCCCTTTAGTGTTTATACGGTAATGAGGGTTTATCAGCTTCCAGCTTTTATGTCATAATACAGCATTTCAGACTTTTGCACCACCGATCATCAGACTCTTAATTTTAATAGGTGAATCGCTTATTTGAAGTCTGCTTGACTCAAATCTACTGTAAGAAATAAAGTTGATTTCTAAGATATTAACAGCTACATTCCAATGAGAACTCTTGAAAACAGCTTTTCTGATACAGTGTAATTTGGCATTCACAGAAGGCTAATGGGAATAATCCATCACACATCGTGCAGGTAAATTACAGTCACCATTGTTTTACCTGCTTTCGCAAGGGATCTATCAGGGCGATAAGTGCGGGGTATCTGCGCGTCAGATTCTTGTACATGTCCACTAGCTCATCAGGAGTCTTTGCACTGCCGCTGACAACGTCATATTTACCTTTTTGCTGCATTTATATTAAGGAAAAATCAACATAATCCCACATTAAGCCAAATAAATATTATGTATGAAAACTAAAGGTAAACCTAGTGTGATAGTGAAAAGTGAATTAAATATATTAGATATTGTTTCTTTTACACTGCTACATTCATGCCACCTGTACTTACATAGTCCATTAACTCATGAGCAGCGCAGTTGATTGCGAAATGTATGTCGTCTCCCAGTGTCAGGCCAAGGTTGTTGGCTGCCTCTGTCAGTAGGTCTAAAGGCTGTTCAGGCTGGTCATATCCTACCACCATTGCCCCCATATCTGACACTGTATTCAACACAGGCTGAAAATGAGGGGAAAGAACAGGAGCTGTCACTTTGAACACATTCATTTTGGAAGTTCCCTTTTTTTCTGGACAGTGTTGACTATTGGCCTATTATATTTTGTCGGCAGATTCAGTACTTGATTATTTTGCATTGGAACAAGAACTGGAACAATGACCAAAACAATACTCAGAGATTAACCCAACACTGTTGTAAAATTACAGTCAAGGAAGGGATTGTGTGAATTTTTCAACTGAATTTGTACTAAATAAACCAAAACACTATTTTAAAAAGTGTTTTAAATTTCACACTTCTACAATATGTTGTTTCAGTGTGCAGATAAGGATAAAATGTCTATACATTTTAAATCCAGTTTATAATAATTCAGAAAATGACTCCAAAGGTACTTCTGCTAGACTATTTATATGATAAATACACAAAAAATGTACATGTAAGTAAATGTCTCCACAATTCCTCTTACCCCTGTCTTTGAGGCTGTATTCAGTATCTTTGTAATCTCTTTTTGAAGCTCAAGGACCATTGCAACAATCTGTTAAGCAGGTCATGTATCACATTAGAGAAATTTATGATTTATATATTTCTAAGGTTTGAAAGCTGAATGCATAATGTAGGTGAATTGAAGGTAAGTGACTGTACTTGTCTGACACTTTGTTTTGCTGTTGGGATAACAATGAGTTCCTCCATCAGGTTCAGCTTCCCTGGAGATGCTTTGCCACAGTGGAGCAGGGTTACCATAGGCAATGGCATCTTGACATTTCCCAGACCCCGCTGAAAACGAAGACGGGCATTGAACTGTTGCATCAAAACAGTGCATTTTACTGCTATAGTTTCACCTAGCATTTCCGTTTAGGTAAGACATGGCAGAGAAATGTGTATTTACTATTAGCTGTGATACTAAAAATACGCATGTGTCCATAACATTGTACTCTTTTTCTATGATAAGGCCTCATAACTCTTTAAATGAATCAGTCTATTGTTACAAAAGTACGGAGCCCCCGAAGTCCCATAGAGTGATTTTTGTTTATCTTGTACACACAAGAAAATAACTTGTGCGCAAAAGTTATGTATCTTGTGCGCACAAGATAGTTACAGTCCGTATGAATGGTCGCGACAGAGGTGAAGCGATATGAACAATACTTTTTTTTTCGGTCCTTATCGGTAATCATAATACAGTAATACACTATGATAAACAGGTAAGTAAATACATCATTACTTACACCTATTTATTGTATTTATTGAACCTGTTTATACCTGTTTTACTATGATAACCGATAGTGAAAGAAAAAAGTATTGTTCATGGCGCTTCACCTCTGTCGCGACCATTCACACGGACTGTGTAACTCAGCCTTAATGCCAAAGTAGTGCGCAGCATCGTTGCATTTACTCCTTCGAATAATATTAATTGCAAGGCTACTGTATCTTATTATATTGTACCCTGATGCCAGCAATGTTTCTTTTAGGAGAACGATTCGATTAAACAAGTGAGTAACATCGAACATACAGCAATTTGTCTATCTAATTATGTCAATGAAATCATTTTTGAGAAATCAGTAAACTCTTGAAAATTGCAAATGCAGCTTAACCTAGAGGTCTAGCAAACATAGTATGACAGCTATACACAGCTAACCTGTTCCTTACAAATATTAACTTGAGCACACAAGATACCTAACTTGTGCGCACATGTTATTTTCTTGTGCGCACAAGATAAAAAAAATCACTCTATGGGACTTCGGGGGCTCCATACAAAAGTGTGACCACAATGAAAATTGCTGAATGGCTAAATCTTCAGAGAACCTAGTTATATTTCAATATTACATATAGCAATATACACCATAACCTTGTACTGGATGGATGGATGGATGGATGGATGGATGGAAATGGATATGAAATACCTTAAAATTCACTTTCACGTTAGACTTGTACAACAAACTCTTTCTTGTACAGTTATTGTCTGCAAATGACCTAGATAAAGATTCTTTACAGCTCATGGTAATCACTGAGATATTAGGTGCCTTTGAATTCACATTCAGACTGATAAAATGAGGATGCACAGACCTGTTGGGGATGCAGTGATCTGATGTGCTGATAGAGTGGCACACTGTTTAACTGGGCTGCAGCCTTGGCTATTGCCAGGGACACAGAACCAATAGCCACGCTGCCAGGGATGATGGGTACCCGGGGCTCTGCAGGTGGGAGGGGCTTCTCTGTGGTGTTACTCTTTTTCCCTGTTATCAGGCATAGCCTATTTCATATGATATTTCCCTCAATTGGTACAGAATTGCTTATATACAGAAGACAATATATTTGCAATATATTCCCATAGGAGACCACTGATATGACAGTTCTTTTTTCAGTTTTTTCAGTTCTTTCAAAATTGTTTCTACATTTTGGTCTCAGTAAAAAACTATTAAAGTTTATTTTTAAATAGGCTTTACAAATAATTGTCAGATCCAGTTTATCTAGTAATTGTAATTCTTGCCTGGAACTTTGCAAGAGGTTTTGGACATCAGGTCTAAAGCCAACTCAAAATGACCTACCTTTTTTGGTATGGCTACCTGAACATGCATTTCAGTGCCAGCTTGGTAGTTTCAGTCAACAACAATTAATTAATGTATGATGTAAAATTACCACTAAAGAATGGTGTGATGTGGACACCACAGCATCTACCTTTATGCCCTGCCTTTCTGTGTCCTGGAGTCACTGGGGGAGGGGCTGGTTCATATGTAGGATCCGCAGCTTGCTTTTCCTCAGTTTCTCTGCTCTGCCTCTCCTGATATTCAAGGAAACGTTCCTTAAAAAAGTCACTGTAAAAAACATATATTTTGTTTTATGCAAAAAGCACCGGAGCTGTCAGAAACAACATATGCCAAATCAAATTTGCCTATTCAAACCTGTATAAACACAGGGAGAACAGGCAACACTCACCCCTGGAGGTGTGAGGCTACTGTACCCCTGGAGGTGTGAGGCTACAGTGTTAGCTGCTGAGCCTTTGTGTCACCAAACAAAATCCATCCATTTCTCAGACATCGAAAATGTTTGTTCATATTTATAACAACTGCAAATTATTTGTCTTCTAGTTCTGTATTACAGCTTTACTAAAATGAGATCTAAAATATGTCCACAATGTTCAGGCTGATTGGAAGGGAAGAATTTTAGGAATTATCAGCATGAATGTTTGGTCATGGTGGGGTGACCACAGTTTTATTCGGGGATTCCTTTAGCCCCTGTTCCCTGGTAGATTGTAAAGATGTAGATTGGAAGATAGAAACACCGCTTCTATAGCAAATGTAGAATTGCTACTTTGGTTTATATTTTTCACTTTTTGTTTTATCACTCTAGTTTTGACATTGATATGACACCATACAAACGTAGCAGCAATGTTTGTTTGATCTGATTACAGCACTTTACAGACAAATCTTGCAACTCTTGTTTGATTTTATGTATTTTTATTCAAATTTTGAATTCAAGCTACTTGAAGTTTTGCACTTTGCAATTTATATTTGCAAAAGTTTTTGTTTTTGTATTAAGACATTTTAGCATTTATCTCAGAGCTGCCTTTCTTATGAGTGGATTATAGGAAAAATAATAACTCTTACTCAAGGTTGGCACTGAGTAGTAGTAAACTACATTTGATTACATGATTTTTTTTTCTTTACTTATTAAAGTGTCTTGAATTGAGAATCGATTTTTAATTGAATCCTGAGCCCAAGAATTGAAATTGAATCGAATCGTGATATTTTCTGAATCATGCAAACCTGTTGATGTGACCACTGTTTTTTGTAGGCACAGTAATTTCATGACTATGTATCTTGTAGAGGGAAGTAATAAATCAGATCTCATATTGACTGGCAGAAAATCCAGCACACTGTTTACATAAATATGGCTGTGTAACTACCTGTAATGGGACTGAGCAGTATAAGCCACAAATCTGCTAAGAGGCTCGCATCCCTCTGATCAGAGCATCCAGGGACCTTAAATCTCATAAATTGTGTCTTCTACATTATATATTACATAGAATAGAATAGTCACTTTTATTGTCATCTTATATATATATATATATGTGTGTGTGCGCGTGCATGTGTCTGTATATATATAAGAATGACAATAAAAGTGACTATATTGATATATATGTCCATATATATATATATATATATATATATATATATAGAGGGCCTGATATAACCGCAATGCGTACCAGTTATGTCAATCCCTGTATATATACATACACGCCACATACACAAACCCCGGCCATGCAGCACCCTGTTGACAGATACACAAGCCTTATCATTTTGGAGATCCTCTGACTAAGTCATCTGGTCATGATGGTTCAGCCTTTGTCTAAGGGCACTTTTCCCATTGCATCAGGTACCATATACCTTAGGTATGGCACTTTTTATACTTTCCCTTTTCCACTGACTTCTGGTCAAGTACCAGTACCAACAGTTCCAGTACCCAAAGTACCAAATATATAAAATGCATGTATTACCTGAGTAGTTTATCCACTGCTGTTTGGTCAGCCGGATCAAAGCCCCTTAGCATTGTGCTTAATGCTTCATCGATCCAGTGGAGTGCAGCCATCACACAATCCTCCCTTTTATCACTTCCATTAATGGTGAGGTTGTATTCGCTGGAGGTAACTGCAGAGCAAACTCTCTGATGTCAAAATATATAGTGAAATATTACAACTTTGGAGACATAAAGGACAATGAAGACTGCATCTTTATTTTGTACAGTCTATACACAGATGAGAAATAACACCCCCATCTCATAAAAACAGTGCATGTCAAGGTATGGGATATATTAAACGATAAGTTTAACAGTCAACATGTTAACATGTTTCATGGAGCCCAGCTGCGTATGTGGCTACACCGCCATTGATCTGACTTGTCGGTCAAACACACCCTACAGATGCTCGACATATACCCAGCCTACAGGATGCAACAGGAAATGGGAATTCATTGGATCAGATGACTGTTTTCCATTGATCTAAGTCTAATCTCGACACTTGGATTGTATGTGCATTTCATAGTGAACAGGGGTCAGCATGGGCACTGTGACTAGCCTGCGGCTATGTAACCCATACAGAACAGGGCTGAATGCCCTTTGTGTCGTGACACGTTACTCTCATGACCATCATCAAAATTATCTGCCATTTATGCCACAGTAGCTCATCTGCTGGTTCGTGTCACACGGAACAGCCTTCATTCACATGCTACATCAAGAAATCCTGGCTATACAACACCCTGCTGACAGATAGTGGTTTTTCTTTTATTGGACCACTCTGTGTAGGTACTCACCACAGCTGATTGTCAGCACTACACAAGCCTTACCATTTTGGAGATCCTCTGACTAAGTCATTTGGTCATGATGGTTCAGCCTTGATCGAAGGGCACTTTTCCATTGCATCAGGTACTTTCCCTTTTCCACTGACTTCTGGTACCAGTACCAAAACTTCCAGTATCCAAAGTACCAAAGCAACTCGGATACTTTTTGGTATTTCAGTACTTTAGGGTGGGATTTGGAAACGTGCTCATTGTCAATCAGTTATGCAAATAGCCTACTAATACTATCACCGTATTGAAAAATGTTACAAACTCAGAAAATGACAAACTATTTTAGAAAAGTAATAGTAATGTCTGCTTGGAAAAATTAAAAGACCCTTATTTACAATCTGATCACAAGAACCATAAGAAAATCTGGAGGGCATTACAAGAAATAAAAACGTATTTGCTATACTACAGCTACACTATACTGGAAAAGATCAAATATTGCAATGCGATTTTGTTGTAATAAATTGGTGTATATATAAAGCAAAAAATAAATTTCTCACAAGCCTGTCTAGTAGTGATTTAAATAACAAGGATGAAAATGACTGGTTGTTTCCAAGAGCACATACAGAGCTCAAGGAAAAGCAGCAGCAGTAAACTTTAAACTGATTTAAAAAAAAAAAAAAAAAACATATAGTAGATAATCATGAAAGGGAACAATCATTAAAATTGCAGAGCTTGCAGTTTTGATTTGTTTTGTTTTGTATGTCAAAATAAAAATGTTTTAGTGACGCTTAACCTCACACTGTAATATCCAGACACTATAACCGTATGAAAAAACTTCATCTCAACCCAGTTAACTATTGTGTCATGTGCAATGTGAGAATTGAATGTGCATAACATATGATGTTGGTATTAATATCACTCAACCCTATAATATACAATAGCCATTTTTCAAATTCAGTATAAAATACCCCACCTCACATTATGTCATTCTGCAGTAATACCAGAGTTCATGCCAGTGGAAAACCAAAACCTTTTTTCAAGTACCAAAAGTACAGTACTTGAAAACTTTGCACTGGAAAAGCGCCCAAAGTCACTCATATTTTTATCCATGGCCATTTTTATTCTGTATTCAACATGACAACTACAAGAATTTAATGTTAGCTTACTGTCTATATACCCCAGACCAGGATTCCCCAATTCTGGTCCAGGAGGGCTAGAATCCAACACAAGTTGCATATTTTCCTGCTGAAATACATCTTAATCAGCTAATTCAAGTGAAGTGAAGACAATGTGACTAGTTGTCATTGTTGACACACCATTGAACAACAATGAAATGTGTTCTCTGCATTTAACCCATATGTGACATTGTACCAGGTTTAGTAGGTGCATTTGAACAGGGAAATCTGCAGACTGTGTTGAATTCTGACCCTTGAGGACCGAAATTGGAGAACCCTGGCCCATACTGTGACATGCATCATTTTTACTAGATAGTCAACACTATTCACTTCATGAAAAGGTGGTCATAATATTTTTACTTTACTTGTGATTCTGATTAAATGCCTATAAATGTGAATATAATCACTTTCAAACATTAAACACACAGAGCACTGAGTCCTTGAGGGGTGGCTGGTTGAACTGTAGCTCCATACTCTCCACCGGTGCCTGAGGCAGACTGGAGCTCACTGACAGTGATGAGATGGTGGCTTACTGCTGTCCAACAGTATGGTTAGAGGGTGGAGTTTCTGGGTTAATATACAGTCGTGTTACATTTCTTGCTTGCCTATATGTTGTCTGTCACTGTAGATTACTATCAGATGTGCCAGTTGAACTCACTGTTCATCTCATGGCATGGCTCTCAAATGATGACACTCAGAATTTGGCATAGCATTAACAATATGAGCTGATCTTGGCTTCATTATGACATGCTTGTGGTCTAATGGCAGTGTGCGTTTTCCCCTCTATCGAGGTGTTGTTGCATTTTCTCATCCCCTCTTGCTGTCATGGCCTTTCAGCAACATATTTCACAAAATCCGAGAATTTGCACTGTTGTCGTTTTCTTCCCCGTTTCACTGATTGCTATAGCTGTCCCCTCATATTATATAATCTTGTTTGACTCATCAGCTCAGTGTAGTGTCATGTCCTACACTTAAAGACAATGAAATTAAGTTGTTTTATCACTTCTTGTTTTCTGTCCTTGTTTTTAGTTCATGTTTACAAACTGCAACTATAATAATTAAGGCATTCAATTTGGAAAATAAATGCTTGACCTTTGTATGGACTCATTTGCTTTCATACTTAAGCTGAACAACTGAAATCCTACATAGTTTTGTGCGTTTCTCCATTTTCCGACATTTGTAAAAGTTTATTGAGATCCCCTATTCAATATCCAAGGCACATAAAACTGCAAACATAAGAGTGGCTATTACCTTTTCTTCATTTCTGACAGTGCACAAGACTTCTGTTTGAACCGTTAGCTGACCCTTTCCATCGTACACTTTGCTTCCTTTTAGCTTGCTTATCACTGGCCGTGTTGAGAGGCTTGAAAAATAGTTTGCCTGGAGAAATTGGAGAAATTCATATAATAGTAATCTAAACACATTTAGAAGATGTGTTCTTATAGCACTGAGCAAATGAGTGCTTAAATTTTCAATTACTATTGGGCATCAGAGCACTGAGGTGAATGTTTCAGCTTTAATGTTTCTTTGGAGTTATACAGAGTGTAATATTAAAGTAAATATTGTTATAAATGAAGTTGACTGAATGAAACTAAATGTTTTATTACCGAAAATAACATAAAATAAGGCTCCCCGTTACAGAAAATCAAACGGCATGTCAGAATTACAGTACTGGACTCATCTGGAGGTGCTTCCTGCTTTTTTGCTTTTCTAATTATAACTTGTCTGTCAATAGGAATACAAACAGAAGAATTTCCCCAAATATCACCAGTAAATAGAGCCTACATATTTTAAGTATTAGCCGGTAAGAAATTATTCCTTAGATAGAAAATACATATCTCCTAATGAAACAAAGATTATCAACTTTTTAAATAGCTTCTAGTTTCCCGACAAATGAATAAATATGAAAATGTATTTCATACCAAATAACCGTAAACATCATCCGGTTTTTCGAAAAACATGGAGTTCAGTGCCGCTTCAAACTTCTGCGGAACTCCATTGACCCTATAATACTCAGCCGCTCTGTGTTTCAGGTCGTAAAATTCTTGATCTTCTTTAGAAATTCGAGTAGTCTTACCAAAGAATCGCCCATAAGACATGTTTGTCATGGAGCAAAGCGATTTCTTCTATTTCATTAGAACTTCTTCACAGCGACGCAAAGCATAAAGCTTCCCAGTTTTGGTCAAAATTGACTGTTGCGGTTGCTTAGTAACCAAGTCACATTATGTAATATCGCGAGATGATAAGTCACAATGGTTGGCTGTACATATCTGAAAGTGCTACAATGCATTTTATTCCGGTCGTAGATGGTTCTTCTCCTAATTCTGCTTAGTGCATAGAGCTTAATTCATCTACAACAGTGCATAATTTCTGTATTTGAAATCGATTGCCAATGTGAAGTTTTCTTACTCATTAGACTTTATACAAGATTTTTATTTTGATATATTTTTAAACCAGCGGCTGTAATTTCATGTAAACACAAACGCACAATTGCCATTTAATTATGCAGCAGGAATTGACGTCATTTTAGTGGGAGGTATGATATTTAGATGCACAGCTTTGTTTCATTGTTCTGTTTCATTCTTGCTGTAGGAATAATGGGTAGCATATTGGGAAACATTGCCAATAACAGTTCAGAAAAGTCCAGAAAAACTTACTCATGCTGGGGAAGAAAAGGCATCCCTCATTTTATATTATACATCTCCCTCATTTAATCTGCTATTTAAATGCATTTTATTGAAATTTTAAGTATTGATTTTATTTCACTGTTTTCTGGATCAGCTTTTGACCCCATGTTGTGTCCTGGTTTTGTTTCAGTTCTGGTTTATGTTTTAGTGGAATTAAACATTTATCTATGAATTTTGTAACAGGGCTGACGTTATCCATTCATCTTCCCACTTGATATTCTAAAGCCTAGGAAACAGCAAATGTGGGCAATTTTCACAAGCCTCTGCCTTATTCTCATCTTCTACAGAGCAGTGGATAGGATTTAGCATCAGTCCTATTAAGGGCTGTTATTTGTGCAGTCAAAACACTAAGCACTGAAGGAATTGGCCACAATGAAACTTGGCTGGGCCACACAAAATTTTTGGTGAAACCTATGAAATTGTCAGCAACTACAGTCATGAAAGGATTTGTGGTGTCTGAGACTGGACAGGAGGCAGGGCTGCCGACCTTGTTTTGTAGGAAGTGGGTTTTAACACAGGCTGATACTGATTTATCTGATTGTGGGAAAGAACAATGGAATTCATGACACAGCAGCAGTAAAAAGGTGTGAGAAACTTTAGGTCAATTATTTGTGGTACTTGCATGGTCAGTCACCTTGCATTGCTTGGACAACATATGCACCTACCTATTATAATATGAAGCGAAGCATGTTATCTGGTAATGGTGCTAGTGTAACCACCGAGATGGAATACAATAACATCTAAAACTTTCAGATTTTACTTTGTCATATAAAGCAGAATTATTGTTCTTGTCCTCAGACAAAAATTACAACCTGAAATTAAACCAACATTTTTTGGATGACTCCTTAGTTGTAAAGTATTTTAGGTGCACTTCATTATTGTACGTTACATTAGTTATAATTAATATATATAACATATATGGCAACCTGTACAAATTTGAACAGGATTGTGAATACACTAGAAAAGATTATCGCGAAATATCGTTTAAGAGTAATGATACAGGCTAAAGAAACTAGGCAGGAGTGAATTTAGGACTTATAGTGGCATATCTGTACAGACCTTAGCGCAGGATTGCAACAAATATGTTACACGATCTCAGGACGTAACATTCCCTAAACAACACGTCTACAGGCCGCATGCGTTTTTGCTATAGGCCTAATTATTATGTATTATATAAAACACACAGACACACAATATTTCGCAATATGTTGCAAAATATTGCCAGAGAATATTCTCTTCATTTCCGGGTAATCATTTTAAAATTGACGGTAATTATTTTTGAGGAGATCATCTAAGCGGTGCAACGCGATATATAGCCAACATTTACTCAAAAACACCCCACACGAAATCATTATTATCGATTTATAATACTTCACGAAACATCCATGTGCTCCATGTAGTAATCTTGCACTGGGGCGTACTGTGTATTGGTCTGTGTTGTGGTTTTGTGGATGGTCTGTTTGTATTATGTATTGGTCATTGTCTCTGTGTTGGTATCTGTTTTTAATGTTCTATTCGTTTATTTATTTGCTGAAATCCTTTTTAAATGCCTGGCTGCAACTTAAATTTCCCTGGTGGGATAATAAATCTGACTTGACATAATGAAAATGCGACAGAACGCTTACCAGGAAAAGAAACAAAAGGTTGCACGAAAGGGAACTGGATGAGTTTGAGTTCAGAAGCTACTATGAAATCCTCGTTATGCTGAATACATATAAATGATTCCCGTTAAAAGTACTGAGAACAATCCGAAGTTTCGTTTTAATATAAGAATAATTTTATTTGCTTGGAACTTATTTAGCGATGCTGTAAAATGAGGTCTAAATGTCTAAATTTATTTCCACTACGAAGTAAACTGATTAACTCTCAATATAGTGTTGCGACGTGATATTAACATTGATTTGAAATAATCTTCACCCTTAATCAGAGTGGCGACATTTAGGCATAGACATACTGACTACACGTACATTTTGCCCGCTTTTACATATCTTACTTCCAGGTATCCAGATAACGCTGTTAATAACAGATAATAGTTTTGTTACCCGTGCCCATGAATTTTTAGTTTATTGTTATTTAAAGGATAACGTCTCCCTCGTGCATACGGAAAATCCATACATTCATCCTATAAATTGTTTTGTAATGGATTTAATTTCGGATTTTGATGTATTTTTTATATTGTCTCTCTCATTGTGTACATTGAGTAACTTTTACTTCTAACTTTTACCGAATTCTTGTGCGATCTGCATGGCTTATAGCTTATTTTGCGTAGCCAGAATTTAAGAATGAATTGTGAATTCAGTTTAGTAGTACAAAAAAAAATGTTACGGTCTTTGAGTCACTGATTATTTATTTTGTGATACCGACTAATTTCTGGTAACTATGATTCATATGCTCGTCACCGAAAAATAACAAGAAAAAAATCTGTATTTCTCTGTACTTAATTATGAGTAATTTACCAGAAGACGATGTAACTAAACACAGGGGATCATCATTTATCCATTTTGGGGACTTTGATGTACGATTGCTGAAAAGTAAAGACACTTCATAAAATACGGATTTAGGGTAAGTGGTTGCTCAAAACAAATTGCATGTTTTATACAGGTTACATAAAGTGTACCTATGGTGAATTGGTGGGAAAAAACAACAAAAAAATAATTGTATGAGTTTCTTTTCTCACATCAGGTAACTTCACTATAGGAAGGGTCGATCGTTTTTCAGTTCTATCAGTTCTGATATTTTCCGGATTACGCAGCAATGGATAATCGATAATCCTTGCTTGCCGTAGCCTAATCTCTAGGCTACATAAAATCTCTTTTTACAAGCCTGAGATTCAACGGGTGAAGACTTGCTGTTAATTTTCTTCCAGTTTTACAAATGTCATCTGGGGATCTTGATTGCTTTTGGATAGTTATTTATGACCTATTAGAGATCAAGTTCAACAATAATGGATCATCTTTATTGGCATATAGGCCTAACTATAATAGGCCTCTGTATTGATATTACAAACGCCATTTTTGAAAAAGCAAAATATTTATATTTGCTGGTTTCAGGGGGGTAAGCAAGAATGTCAAAAGACTTCAGATAACCGCATTTTTATGAAAACTGGAATCTTAATGCTTGAACTCTTTGTTAGTAAACACTGTAACATATTTTGTACCGGACCCTTCACAGACACACACGAACATTTTATATGAAACATCCGCTTTTAATAGTACTACAATCGTTTTGGCAGGCGGCCATAGTTCAATGTCTCTGTGCAGGGTCGAACAGGGGGCAGAGGTGAGATTAAGCTCAAGGTAGTCTGCTCTCATTTTCTATATTAGGGTTCTTCATGAAAATTGCATACTACTGTTTACTTTTAAAAGTTAAGTGTTCTGTTTTTTTCTTTCATTTTAATGGAGGCAGTTTCAATGTCTGCTGCCTAATTGTAGTCACTCCGTGTAAGGTGTATAGTGAAACGCCGAGCAATGTTTTTCTTTTCAATAATATGGCACAGATCCCATGAACAAGATTGGATTAAAGCGCAGAGAGGACTGGCATTCGATCCCCATAGGTAAATCATGTACGCTTTTATTTGTAGTTACACGTATTATGTTATGGATGACGAGAAGCGCGGGATCTGTAGGGGAAATGGGGAAGATAATGCCCCTTGCCTATCATGTGAATATTTTACATCGATATAAGATATAGGCTATTGAAAACCTTTAAAATAAATACGTATTTAATATGTAATTCCAGAAAATATTTTGTATCGATAATAACCTGACAATAGCTTTAAGTATAGTTTTTCAGGTCATTTTCATATTTGCACTTACCTTGTATATTAATTTATTTTTGCGTGTAATAGTTTATTGGCATTTTTTTTTATAATCATCGAGGGGACCACTTGAATCCAGAACAAGGCTATTGATCGGCAATGACTAGACAACTGAAGCTTGCAAAAACCATAGCTTACGTTAAAATGAGTCTGGTTACCGCTCCTTTCCCCAAATCAGTACTGTAGTTTACACTGTAGTTTAGACTGTATCGCTCGATGAACACGGGCCGTGGGATTTGTGTAACAGCTCAAGCTTTTATGCAGAGTTCACTCAAAGGGCGGCTTGCTCCAGGACACGAAGTCAACGAGAGGGCACTAGCATCCGACACGTCACGGAATCCACAGAATCCATTGGCCTTTTTCCAGGTTGTGACTGCTGTCCAGACACTAGTGACAAATTATATCTGACAACAAAATCTGGCCCCTAAAAGTCACTATAACATTACCTAAACATGCTATGATTTAATATAAAGAATAAATATATTTCCAAAACTGAGTCTGCATTGGCACAGAAATTCAGGAAACTGATTTCTCTATGGGCAAAAGCTTTTGACAGCACAATGATCTAAATTTGCCGTGAACAGCATCTATTTAATTATCGTTTTCTTCTCAACGGGATAAAGCAATAGGCAATGACCTTCATGACCTACATTTTATCACAACTATTTATGAAATTATTTTTTTAGTCGAAAAAAAATCCAAAATTGTCACGGCGCACGTTTGTATTGAAACAAACAGTTATTAATACAATAAAGTCGGTCTACAACCAACGCTGCGGGGTCTGAAAGTTCAAGCGCTTCATTTAATTACATGTAAATACTGCCACCATCTGGACGCTCTGCGTACAATCTTAAAGTTTAATTCACGGAATAATGTCTTCATTAGTTACGAAAAACGAAAAAGCCTTTTGATTCTGCTGTCTGTATGTGTGTGTGTGTGTGTATATATATATATATATATATATATATATATATTTACGCCTACATGCATATAAATCGTTAGACATTGTACAATGTGTTCGTTAAGTAATCAAGATATCTTTTAAACAAATATACTAATTAAACCAAATATGTAAAAATGTAAGTAAATGTACATTTTGAAATTATATTTGTAACATTAGAGATGCTTTAAATGCACGTACGTATTAGAAAGAGTATATCCTTTAGCAGCTTCCTTATGAAATAGTAATAATAATAATAATAATAATAGTAATAATAATAATAAAATCTGTAAGTGCTTTTCAATTGCAGTGACATTTTCGAGCAGTTCATGATGCTTAATCTTTGCTCTGCTTCTTTACATGTAATTATAACATGATCTACAAGGCATGTGCATTGAGCAAAGCAGCGATCAAGTTGAAGCTTCGAAAAGAAAAGACTCATCTCATTAAGTGGATATGCAGACTGGTACATGACTACTCTATAGTAAAAACAACTGTTCTCTTTGCCTAGATGCCGTTAATAGGCCTCACCTCCCTCATATTCATTGTGGACTAGGAACACCATTTTCAAAAAAAAAAAAAAATGTGTTAAGGCTTGACGGGGAGTCCAAGCTTTTCAATACTCAGACCAGCTGGAAATAGAAGTAGGCCTAATACCAAACAACCGTACCGTGCGAGACATGTGACTGGCAAAGGTCAGAGCAGCCGCCTCCCATTAAGTTTTAGAGTTGTACATGCTTTTCTCCTTCTGACAAGTTGCAACTATTCGGTTTCGGCGCAAGGGAATTCAGGCAAGGGAGGAGGTGCGTGAAGGCCTCTTTCTCCAAGTATCCGTTTTCCTTATTCTCTGGTATAAATACATAACAACGCTGTATATCTGTCGGAACTGTAGATAGAATTTAATACAATTATTGTCTATACATTAAGAATATTCAGTTTGTATGAAAGATGATGATTCCTCAGGCATATTTGGTGCTGTAAAAAATAGGGTATTATTATAAACTCCACACGTTGGCAACGGCAAGTGTGCTGGTATTGCACTAGTCCGCATATTCTTTATGGTTGTTACTGTTGTAAATCTTAGCCATGGTTACCGCTTTGCGTCAAGGAGATCATAACAAATACGCCAAGATAATAGGTTTCTGTGTGTCTGTCAGGCCTTACTTAAGATCTACGGGTCGTTCATTTACATTCACACGTCTTAATAGTTTAACTAATGATGTTAAACAGCTTGCCAAGGGTCTCGGTAGGTCACATGGAGGAGTGCCATTTCTACCTAATTAGCGCGTCTTTTCCAAACGACAAGCTGCCAGATGCAGACCCGGACGAGCTGGAGGCTGTCATGTTTAATTGCCTTCGACGGGAATGCCAGGCCAGCCATGTTTTCAAACTTGGCCAGGTGTTATTTGAATGGGTCATTGCAGATTTCGAATATTATTCTAATACTCTCTTGTAAATTAATATATTTACCGTTGCAGAGGCCAGTTAATTTCATGGTATTTAAAAGCTTAAGACAGATGCAATAAATAGCCGAGGTATTTATTTATTTTTGATAATAAACCATTCATAACAATGTGTGGTTGTTTTTTTAAAGAATATAGATTGACCCATGTTGCAATATATGTATGGTCTATTTTAGATGTAATGGGCCTGAATTTTACAACGCTGGTTCAGTTGTTAGTGTGATAGTTTGCCTAATATAATGGGGGGAAATTATACTCTAATACCGAATGGGAATACCCTAAAGGGAAGTATTTTGAAACCTGTGCATTATATCCATACTCAAAATAGGATTCCCGGTAAATTCACTGAAATGTCCGTAAAATACGGACAGAGCCTTGGTTCTTTTTATATCACCCACTTCAGTGCGTTTCCAATAAGACATCGCTTTATGCTTTCAGGGGATGTTTCAACACTGGTGAAAACTGTGCTGCGTGGTTGTGCTCCTACAATACGGATAAGCGCGTGTTTCACGCAGCTTTTCAGTCCTAGCCGCGATTCGGTCAGTTCAGAGAACACTCGTTTGGTAACTGCAGAAGATGTGAATAACAAGCATTACTTTGGCCTTAAGACCAATTGTGCGTATAGATCTGTTTTATATCCAAGATTATGGATAAGCGACAATACGTTTTATCAAAGCACAGAAAGCATTTAAAATGATGGACATAATATATTGGTCTCAATTTACACATTTCAGTCCTACAAGCTTTATCCTTTTGAAGTAATTTCTTAGTAATACGCTCATTATTTGAGTGTAGCCCTAGGTAAGCATCGCCTTTCTTTGAACCGGTGGGTGGTATTACCTGTTCAAGGACCTTTTGTTTATTAATTTGCATTTGAAGGTCCTTCATGCCTCTCGGGTTGCCATTGCCCTCTTCATTCTCCACGAAATGGACGTCTAAGTTGTGTTCTAGTTGCGAGCATGCGGAATTTTATTCGGCATTCCTGTGTTAAAATGCGCTCCAGAAGGTCAGCAGATATTCATATATATTGAATAAAGATGTTGGTGCACGAGGAAAGAATGGATTCCAGTTCAATATAAATCTCAGAGTTATCTTGGTAAATGACCGGTTTTGCACGTCCCTTTCACAACCTAAATAAATGCTCGACCTGCTCTAAACTCTCTCAATGGCTTAATAGAGTGATTTGAACAAGAGCTCCGGGACATATAGCCAAGTTTTGCCAGTGTTAGTTTTAAAAAAATCTCGAATTTCTCTTTTTATAATTGCGCAAAATAATTTATAACGCCTGCTTAGTACTGTGCGAAAAAGTTGCCAAAGCGCGTACATTAAATCTTTTTTGTGTGCTATTAATTATCCTTTTGGTACGTGTGTTGTGACTATATCCAACTCTGTTGGCTCCTCTGTGTACATGAGTAAAGATTCTGAATAATTGTCACAATGTGCAGCAGGTATCACTGCACTGCAACGCGTACTTGAAAGATCAGTAAAATGCACATTTGTCAATTAAGAGCCAAAAATATAACTTTCCATTTAGTTTCTAGGTTCTACCTCAATACACCAGTACTTTCTACGGTGTTTTAGCGTATCATTGATGTGTGTTACATGTAATATAGCAGCAAGAATAAACCCAGTTTAAGTACTATAATTTTAATATATACTTTAAGATTTATTCATTATTCATATATGACTGCATACTAGACTGAATTTCAGCTTTAGAATGATTCAGATTTTAAAGTATTCAACGTTGCGTATTTTTCAGCATTAACTTAAAAAGTCCTGGTTTTATTTATAATTAGCAGTTTTATCTATATAAATGCAACGTAAAACGAACGTATAATTACTTGAATTTCAAAATACTGCGCATTTTTTACGTCTTGGCTCCGTGGCTCACTGCAAGAAATCAGATAAATTATTTGAAGTAGCCTACAAATTCTGGTATGTATTTTGTTTATTTTTTGTGCCTCTTGCATGTTGATATGAGCTCATTGTGAACACAGGAGAGTATATTATCACATAACAGCACATATAATACTACACATAGGTTAAATAAGAAACATATGGAATTATCATTGTTGTCATGTTATTATTTACCAATGCACAGCTAACAGCAAAACGATACAATTAGCATCTTTATATTGTTGTTAGATTTTTCACCACCTTAAATTATCCATTATTACACTATAAACATATTAAAGTTGTTTATTGGTTCCCTCGTTTTGCATTATATCTGCTTATATATCTTGTCTGATGCCTATGATTTATTTATTATAATTTAGATATTATTATATAATGCACATATTTCGGTTTATTGTTTATAATGTTTTTCACATAAGGCTGATATCGGCTTAGTTATTTTGTAATGTTTTTTGTCATTGCGAAATATATATGCTCAAAGTTTACGTAAATTGACAGATCCTCCCGGAAAACTAGAGCTTGTTTATTGCAATCTTTTTCCCCCCACAGAGCTGTATCACTCCGTCGTTCATTCGAACATCCATAATGTGGTACAGCGTTATCTACGAATTCCTGAAGGAAGCGAACGCAGATAATCAGGAATATTCGCGACAAACTGTTTATTCCAATTAAAGCAGCCTCAACTGTGTAAATTTTGTGACCTATTATTGATATTTGACAAGAGGTACCTGAATATATATGTGGTGAAGGTTTTAAAGGTTATTTTTGCCGAATGTACAGCGGGACTCGATGCAATTATGGTGTTTTAGGTCATTTTTTGCGACATTCAAATAAATGTGCTACGGCTGTAGAAGTGGCGTATACGCTGTACGTAGTGCACATTAAATAGGCCCACTGAATAACAGATTAGTTTGAATGTATACTCGTTCCACTTAGCAGTTTCCTGCACATAGGCCTGAGTCAAGACAGGTGTTAGCGGGCCTACTATGAGCTTCTTAATAATAAATAGTAGCGCAAAACCTATTATTATTATTATTATTATTATTATTTCTTATATGAAATTTACATTCATTTCTGATACATTTTTTTATCATGTTGTTTGTACTATTTAACAGATCAATCCAGGAAATATATATGCTTATGAATATATTTTTTCTAGCACAAAGGTAGAAAGGGGATGACTCCCTTCGGAGTAGTGCTGTATATAATAAATGAAGTACCACATTGCATGTTTTATATTGAATTGCAGCAATTCAGAATGAAACCAAATAACTTAGATTCTATAAAAATGACCTTGGCGTTTGTCATTGACTTAAACCAGCTAAAGGAGACAAATGTCACATTATTTACTTAACTTAATGGTGTTGAAACTGAAAATAAAAGCTTAAAAATCAACAAGTGTTGAATGAGGGCTTTGTGTTCTGGTGGCATGT
This sequence comes from Gnathonemus echidnorhynchus, assembly GCA_026776725.1. NCBI lineage: Eukaryota > Metazoa > Chordata > Actinopteri > Osteoglossiformes > Mormyridae > Gnathonemus > Gnathonemus echidnorhynchus. The sequence continues at coordinate 18,169,222 of JAODJU010000062.1, read as the reverse complement.
TTCTCTATTTAAAGAAAATTTAATATTGGCATAATAAACATGTCATATGTGTAAGTGAAAACAAAACATTATTAGTTATAAATGTGAATTCTTATATTCACTACAGTAATGCTATAATTATGGTCCTGTTATGTATTATGGCAAACAGTAGCATCAGACCTTATTTTTTCCAGTACTGCTAGGATTTTAATAGTCTGTATTTGCTATTTATCTCTCATTTTGTTTATCACTCATTTACATCCATTTGAATGTTATTAGACCGTTTATGCCATTTCATGCCATCAGGACCTGATAATATAATAGGTTATATGAAAAAACAGAAAACCACCAATCTAAAGGCATTATATGTACATAAAATGTTTTATATCAACCATAATCAATTGTAAATAGATATTATAATTAGATTTTTTAGTGTATTTTAGAAGAGCATACTAAAATTCCAAAGTCATAATTATAAATGTGTAATTGCTAAAACTAACAACATATGTTTCAAAGGTTTTCTTGAAAGCTTGACATTAACTCAGACAGACTTTTGATTACTCAGTGGGGTACAATACACAAACAAGCATTCACCATTGTCTTGAAAAAGCCTTTATTTGTCAGATTCTGAAATTTGTTGATACAGATTCCAGATTTTTCTGTCACCATTCTTGAATGGTTTGAATAATAAAGCAGACTTCATGAACTACGAGTTTTAGAAATACCCCATATGTATAATGTAACAATGTGAGACCATGGCCTGCTCATATCAAATATCCTATTTATACACTTCATTTCTGGTGCGTATTTAAAGGCTGTAGCACTAAGGCCTTCCCTGTAGTTTGACATGATGCCTTCTGGTCGCACATATAGTTCCTTCCTCGTGCATGCTCTATTCATTTTGCATTGTAGCTTTACTTTTCTGAATCCTATTAATTTGGAGTAATATCCATTATATGTCAGTAGATTATGATAATGACCTGTAGCATAAGTGAAAACAAAGATGTGTGCACTTGGCACATGTCAGGTTAAACATAATGTATGATATTCCTGCTATCTTGAGATGTCCCTTTCAGCTACACATTTAGTGGTCACAAAGGAGGCAGAGAGAAGCTACCACCACCTGTCTGGGAGGTGAGAAGGAGGCGTCTGCTGGTGACCATATGGCATGTTTCTCAGAAGGCTAGCTTTGGGAATCTGCTGTCTGAAACCAGACTGAAAAGATGGATGGCAAAGACTTGTCTGTGTTGTATTCTTCCCCCTAAAAAAAGACAGTCTGCCTCTTAAATCTTTCATAGGCTGAATGTTTCTCTTTCTCTGATAATTAATAGGTATGACTGAAAACTCACTAGAATGCAGTGCCGTTACTGTGTATGATAATTCACCTTTCCAGCCTAATTGATTGGTTGGTTTATTGATTAATTGGTTTATAAGGTCTTGTATATCTTTGAAACTAGAAACAATGAAGGTACAACAGTTTATGGATAGTTTGGCAATTGATACAGGGTAAATTTTCTATTTCATAATAGTTGTACCATATTGCTTCATAACAGATAAAGGGATCCTAACCCAGATGAGCTGTAGAGGATGGATGGGTGGAACCCCATGTAGTATTGCCACCTTCAACTATAGTAAAGCACGGGTCAAGAGGACCTCTAGTGGTCAAAAGCTGAACTACTCGTGGATGGATTTAGAGGTGCGATCCAAAGTCGTGCTGGGGAGAACAAATGCGGCAAAACATATACATCTTTCTAACCGCGTATTCTGGTTAGTTGGTGGAGTCTGTAAGACTTTTGGTTTGCTATTTCTTCGTAAATTTAATTGAATTAAATTTATATTCTTTATTGACCATCATCATGCATAAATGATGCAGTGCCTAAAATACATTTAGGTTGCCAGTCAAATTGATATTACCATGTCAAGTTCGTCATTTTGACTGCTGTATTCAGTATATTTCCTTTTGCATTTCAGAAGACCCACACATGGTATTCGATTGGAAAATCAAATATAAATGGTATACTCGCTGACAGGTGTCACCTTTTAATAACTGATACTGTAAGATCAACTTGAAACGTGGGTTTTTTGCTTGTGGAAAATGAGGTTGCGGTTCACTGACTGAAATGGTCAAATCATCACAAATATGGGTGGTGCACGCACAGAAACTATGGTATCAGATAGCGCATAGGAAAATGCTTCAAGATGTAGGCCTATCATCTTATGTATGAAGTACAGGATGTACTAAAATACAATGAAATTCTTACTTTCCCATAATGCATAAACAAGTCTTATACCTTCTGAAAGGCAAGGTCCTTGGGTATTTACTGGCAAAATTTGGTCAAATTTTACTGTATCATTTTCAAGTAAATGTACTTTGAAATCCATGTCTTGCTTTGTTTTATGAGTTTGGCAGGCCATTTCTCAGCATTTTCACATAATGTATAAACAAGACTTACACCATACTGAAAGGTAAAGTACTAGGCTATCTCCAGATAAAATTTCACCAAATTTTACGGTACCATTTTCACATGGCACAATTTTAGTGTACCATTTCATGCAAATGTACTTTGAAATCCATGTTTTTCTGTCATATGAGTCAAGTTTGATAGGCCATTACTCATAATGCATAAACAAGTATTATACCCTCTGAAAGGTAAGGTCTTAGGCAGTTTCATAATATATGTGTGACTTGTTTATGCATTTCAAGTACATTTCATTGAAATGGTACAGTAAAAGTTGACCAAATTTTGTCTGGAAATAGCCTTAGACCTTGCGTTTCAGAAGGTATAAAACTTGCTTATCCATTATGGGAAAATAAGAATTTAATTTAATTTTTTTACATCCTGTACATATGATACATCTTGAACTATTTACCTATGCACAATCGCTTAATGAGTTTAATATGTTCCTTTGCCCAATATGATACTGTAATATTAAGTCTATGCGTGCACCACACATTTTAAGCGCCAGTGATTTCACTGCGTATTTTCAAAGTGCAGATAGCTTGACCCAGAGCGGAAGAAAAAACACAGAGTGACACTCCCATAGGGGCCCATTGTAAAAAAAAATGGTGGAGGAATTTTTATCCAACTTCCGGCTCATGGAGATGGTAAATAGTTCCAGACGTTGACATTTATGCATAGAATCACGTGGCATAGAATCACGTTCATTTCCGTTGCTTACCACACACTTTAAGTTGTATTGTTGATAACAGATTTTGTAACATTTAATGCTTTAGCTGTGACTAATATATTAAATACTGTTATTTTGTTTTTATATATGCTCAGTGTTAACTGTTAATGATTATCATAATTAATAGTTATGACTAAAGGTAGTTTAGCCAAATATCCAAGCTAACATTCCCTTTTCACTAATGAGTTTGTCAATAAATTAATTACTACTGACGCAAGGTAACTATGTATTAAGCTGTTTTGGTTATCAGCGGGATCATGATTAAAGTTAGCTGCACTGTTAATGTTAATGCACCTTATTAAAACATCAGTTTGCAGCTATTCTCGAGTTACATCGTTCATTGTGAATACCACCAAATTTATGGCAAAATAGCTAAAAATTATTTTATGGTAATTTATTTGCCAAAACAAATACTGGGTTGCAGTAAAGTATTTTTTAAAGTGTATTTTTACATGTGCTATTTAAGTGTTGCCTTTGTAAACAGCGTTCGAACAAAGTGTTTTTTCCATGTTATCTCTCTTAGTTTGAATTACTTAGAATATAACTGAAATAAATTAAAAACTTCTTTGTCCATATTGACTTATAATTTTTACCCTTATTAACCCCACTCCCACTCTTTTTGTCCCTAAAGTGCAAGGTGTGAATAGGACATTACATAGTGGTAGTTTTTGCAATGTTTGCCCAATTTAGCTTATTTTGTGGATAAAGAATGATAGTGGATTTTGATCACTGAACCCTTTTTTGAGATGGATGCTTTTTATATAAATAAATAAACAGGAAGACATATTTTGTCTGGCAGCCTTTATGAAACATTATACAATATTGTATTTGTACGTTATTTTGATCGGAAAATGGTTATAGGCTATACAATTTAACATTTCTGTAATGTTGATATTTCAAACTATTTTTCTCCTTATAAATTAAGGAATTAAGTTTTAGCATGCTACATACGGAAATTACTCCAGGATCTTATGTAATGTATGCTATTACGAAGGAACTCTTTCCCTCTGGGGAAAAAAACTGATAAACTCATTAAGCTGTTACTCCATAACCCAAGTGGCATGGTGGGTAGGGTGGTGGCCCTGAGGCTAGGGATTTGTGGCAGCACTCTGAAGGTTGCTGGTTCGAGTGCTGTGAATGCTAGGAGTGACCCTGCTCTATTGGGCCCTTGAGCAAGGCCCTTACCCTGCAATTGCTTAATTCTTCCTGGGTATGACGTTAATCTATATCCAGCCTTGTAAGGAGGTCTTACAACTTACATGGAAATTTTGGGGTTTGTGGCAGGGTTGGCACTCCAGCCATGGGAAAAAATTCACGCTGGTCCATTCTGAGGTATCACCCACTGCACGGTTGTACTCAGATTCTCATCCCTGAGGTGGTTTGTTCTGTGGTGGGTGTGGCAACATGCTGTGATCAGCACACGCCCTTTACCTCTACCACAAACTAAATTGACATTAACCTATATACAGTACATGAAAAGGCAGTTTGAAATACACAGAGATGGTTTAACACTCGCTGTTTAATAATGTATTCGCTGCTAATTGCACAAAGGAGAAATTGACAGCGTAGGGATTGTTTGGAACTATTGAAGGCTACATGAATCACATGATTGCGTGGCGCCAAAATCAGTCAGTATCACAATTCTCTCTCTCTCTCAGCAGCTCTGGCTTGACCGCAGTGGTTCCACTATGTTTAAAAGACAATAAACCACAGAGCACGCATCTTAAACAATGCCAGTGATCCCACCAATTTAATTCTTCTGTAGCGGGTATTAGGGGCATAATTGATTTCTATCGAATCACTAGAAGTTCTTGAATATTAAAGTTATTCGGTTAAATACCAATAAAAATCAAATGTGATGCTTCATGCTATTTTTGGAGTCAGTTTTGATTTTCTCTTGATTTTATCTGACTTGAAATTCTGGCCTGCTGCTGTGCATCATATCAACTTATCGCTGAACATACAAATAGTGCCTAAGTAAATAGAGAGGCCAACTGAAATCTTGGAAGGTCATATAGCAGTCAGTTTCAGGTTTTGAAATCATAGTGGAAGTATCATCATTGGTTAATGTATCAATTCAATTAGAAAGTAAAAATGGTTCTGAAATGTCCATAAAAAGACTTTAAATCAATGGGGCTAGCTGGCTGTAAAATCAAAGGTGACCACAGCCATGCATGCCTGTTTCCACCTCTGTGTAATTAGCAGCACTTTTAGTGTTTGCTGGCTGGACTATGCCCAGTGCTTTTTGGGATTTTAAAATATTTTTTTCTATTTAGCTAATAAAAATTGATAATAGTAGTGTTACAAGATTGCCTGAAGAAACTAGGCTGGTAACATCATTAGTGGGGAAAATGAATCAAACTACTTCAAAATGAGTCTGATTCATCCAGCTTTTTATTCCTAGTTTGAAAGGAGAGAAGGGCTCTTGTCCTCACAACAAATATAGACGTTTTAAAGCTCTTAAGTACCATCAGTGTGTTTATTCCAGGGTATGCATCATTAATGGCTGTTTTTTTCTTCTTTTTTATCTAAAAAGATGATTACACTGGTGTTTGGAGCCACTTTCCCAAGCCCCACACAATGCACTGCTGTGGAAACATGGAATTATGATTAGTTTAAAAAAGCAGGTACACAAATCAGGATAGCAGTTCTTTGTAGTAGCACACTGGCAGGCTGATTCCAAAGGCCTTTTTCCCAGTATATAAAGGCACCTTTAAATTTAAAAAAATTTCAACCAGCAAAACCTGTGTGATGAAGAAATACTTCTCTGACTTCCTTTCTGGCTAGGTGTCTCGCTTTTAATATCCTCTCTTTTGTATGTCTTGATAAAACTAATTTCTAAGTAATTTACTTCACAGATAGAGACAAGTCATTAGTAGGCTAAGACGACAATTAGCCCTGGTTGTAATCCATTGGTTTCTCCGTACAATACTGAGGGAGACAATGCTGATTATGTTTATATTGATAAACAAATTACATCTGTGTGAAGTGCTTGGCAGACAGTCGTCAGATTTCTGTGTAGTGAAGTTCTTCCTCCTTTGCTTCCAAGAGCTTTTATTGCTGACAGATATTTTGACCTAAGTGCACTTTTGTTGGGTCTAAAAGACAAAGTAAACACAGAAATGTGCAAACTGTTATGGCACCTGCACCTTTTTCTATATTTTCTCTTCACCTTGCACAGTTTTTTTATTTTTATTTTAAAAAAAAACTCTTCTATTCAAGTGCTTGTTAACCTTATAATCATAATAATGTTAATGATACCACCCTAATTGCAATATCTTTGTACCGCCATTTACCATAAATATTCCACCAAATTAAGTGTCAAAACCTGCTGCATCAAGATAGTTATCACTATTGGAGTGTTACCATTGTTTTTGAAAGGATACCTGGTGCATCACATGACTTTTACAGAAAATGCTTGCACAACTTCTCCCTGTAGTAATTTGGACATTGTTTTTTTATTATTAGAGGATGTGTTACAAGGCCTGGCTAAACTCAGAATTAATAAATGTCATGGCTCTTGTGGCATTTTACCTGTAGTTTTACAGGAGATGAAGGATATCATCTGTAGACCTTTAACTTGCCTATTTCAAAAACCTCTTTCTGCAGATGTGGTACCCTCAGACTGGAAGCTTGGTAATACAATGCCCATTTTAAAAGCAGAAGATTAAAGTGATCCCTCAAACTATAGACCAATTAGCTTACCTTGTGAAACTGGAAAATTGATGGAAGCAATAATCCAGGGAAAAAGGATTGAATACCTAGACACTAATAACATTCTGAGGGATAGCCAACAGGGTTTTACATAGGTAGATCCTGCCTGACTCTGTGTTTTTTGAGGAGGCCACAAGGGAAATCGATTGAAACATGGCCTATGATGTGATTTATTTAGTTTTCCAGAAGGCCTTTGATGTAGCCCCACACAAACAACTCCTGCTTAAGCTCAAAGCAGCAGGTATATCAGGAATTGTAGCAAATTGGATCGAAAACTGGTTAACCGACAGAAAGCAGCCTGTGTCCATAGTGGGGTAACTCAGGGTTCATTTTCAGGACCATTATTATTAGGGATGGGGCCGATCCGATCCAGTATCGGTATCGGGTTCCGATACCAGCTTAATTAACGGATCGGAAATTTCC
>JAODJU010000062.1:18112129-18126537 GCA_026776725.1 Gnathonemus echidnorhynchus | reverse complement strand
TTTCTGCTTTTTCTTTTGTTTGTGTTTTTTAATTTGCAGCGCATTTTCATTTTGTTTCTGCTTTTTCTTTTGTTTGTGTTTTGTCTCTAGGGGCCACCGTAGAGTTGAACTTTAAGCTGATTTTTAGACATATACTAGATAATTCTGTAAAGGAATAATCATTAAAATTGCAAAACTTGCTAAGTTTTCCTATGACAGAGTAAAAATGTTTTAACAAAACAAACTCCCTGCGCTATAGTATCCCTACAGAATTGAAGGTAATTAAAAGCCTGATCTTAATCTTAATGCTGACTAGCGATTTGAGAATTGCATGTGCATAACATATGATGACATTACTAATATTATGCATCGTCCAGTTCTATACTTCTATAATATACTTCAGCCATTTTTCAGATTCAACAGAAAATCCCCCACCTCGCTTTGTGATGTCATTTGATGCTGGTACCAGTTTTTACATCCGTGGAAAGCCAAAAGTATGGTGCCTGGTGTGGTGGCCACGTAACACATCACAACATATTTAAATGTGGCCACAATAAATATAATTTTTATCGCCATCGTTCTTAAAATATATGAAGGTGTGGCCACGCTATGTATAATTTTTAGTGTTATATCCTGAGTGGGCCATCTGTAGTTTCCATGGGCGGAAGAACTCACCGTAATTAAGCTTAAGCTTTCAATCACGATTATCGAATGCCCGGTGTATTTGGACTGGTTGATGGGTCTTTGTTTCCTATCAAAGCCCCCAGTAGGGAGGATGAGGCAATGTACATGGGCCGTAAAGGATACCATGCCTTCAACAAACAAACCATAGTTCAACTCATGATGCTTTCTTCTTTAACACAAGGTGGTGTATTATTATTAATAGCAGTAGTAGTTTTTTATTATTTTTTTAAGCATGGATGCTGTCTCTTTTTAAGAAAATCTAACATTAATGGGTTACAAAATAGCTCTGCAAGATTAGAAAAGTATCAGTTAGATGGTAACAGACATAAAAGTCGATTGAGTATTGAGTATTTAGGATTGCCTAATCTGAGATGATAGGATGAAGTAAGATAAGATAGGATTCCTAATGTGTGTTAGGATTTGCTTCTGTAATACGCAATTTGGAAAAAATCCTATCTTATATTCTTCCTATCTTAGCGCTTAAGAAAGGAAGTTTCTGCAATACGGGTCTAGTCTTTGCAGGAGTTTTTTTGGTATATGACATAATCTTGGAGTAAATCCTTCTGTGTTGATAAGAGTTTGGGCTGTATCGTCAAACCTCTAAAAGCCAGTCAGAAATACACTGTGAACCAGAAGCCTCGTGTGCATTAAAGTGTGGCCTCATATCAGTCGATGACTCTGGATTGTGTATGTTGCAGGAGCTGAGTGACCAGACAGGCGCCGAGTTCAACAACGCAGATGTGAGGTGGGTGATCACAGTGCCGGCCATCTGGAAGCAGCCGGCCAAGCAGTTCATGAGAGAAGCGACATACAAGGTGAGGGGCTCTGAAGGGAAGACCAGCCAGAATATAAGTCAACAGGATCTACTTGCTCATCCCCCAGCTGTGATGTCAGCTTTCCTCCCTCTCATCAGAGCTGTTTTAGTGCTTTACTGGAAGGGGCTACATTTTAAATGAAAAGTTGGTCCTTCCGAAATAAGAATCAGAATCTTTTTATTTGCTAAGTACAAAAAGAATTCATTTTGGTGCAGGTGACATGAAGCGTACAATTAAAGATAAAATCAAGACAAAGTATAAAAAACTGAATATTTTTTCTTTGAACAGAAAAACATAAAGATGATCAATGTGCAATGAATAAATAAGGACTGACACATAAGTAGAGGTGAGGCAAGCAGATGTGGGATACAGACACCTCTTGGGAATGTGCAGATACACTTATGTAGTGGGGGGACTCAAATAGTGAACTTTGGTCTGCTCCCAAAGCACAATGTAATCCAGACTGCACAATCAACGCCCCCCCCCCCACCCTTGGTTTTGTGCGGCTGGAAAAAATAATTGAATAGCCTTGTTATAAGGTATTGCATTGTTATATTTTAGCATTTCTGAGACAGTAGTGTCCTGTCAGGCACTGACTGGTTAAATCAATTTGGCACACAACTTGGTTCCTATTAGAACCAAGCAGTGATTATCTGTTCATGATAATCTCACCCACTGCAAATGATATACCTTTATTTCTCATTAGGCATGTGTTGAGCTCAGTGTATGAGCCTGTGTGAGTCTCCCTGTGCTCCTCACTGTCCCCTAGGAGACTGCAGCCTCAGATCGATTAAAATGGGGTCCACTTTCAGGACAGAGTATCCCTTTGTTGTGGTACTGTTCCATAGCTCATCCCTCTGGTGGTAGATCAGTGCTATTGCAGCTGCCTGGGCACAGTAAATTTGCATTACCACAGCTTCTCTGCAGAGGGACCCATCAATAATGCAGGAGCACCATATTAATAACATGGGCGTGGCAGCTCACTGCCGTGTATCTATCCCGCAGAGACAGGAGGGGCTGGAGGAGACCAGTGAGAATGCTGGGGTGGGGTAGGGAATGTGCCCCCTGCAGTGGGACCTTAGGGAGGTGCAGAGGAGGAGAAAAGGGGGTTGTAGAGGAGAGGGAGATGGAACAGGAGGGAGATACAGTGAGGGTGATAGTGCTGGAGGTAGGAATATGGAGGGCAGCCTGATGTGGTGTTGGGGGAGGGGAGGTGAAGTGCTGCAGAGCGTCCTGCCTCCTGACATCTGCAGCACTGGAACAGGGAGGGTTAGTACGTCAGCAGTGACTCAGCACCTTCACTGAGGCATTTGCGATTCTAGACAGGAAATCGGAGTGCAGATGCCCCCCCCCCCCCCCCCCCCATTGTCACTCTATCTCGCCTCTGTACTTTCTCACTGCGGTAGTCAGGCTACATTTTCCCTGTGAATGTAGCTCAGAATAAAAAGCCTGCGGGCACCCTGTGGCTCCAGACTCAGAGCGCGTGTTCATTTTGAATGGTGGGCATCCCTCCATCGAGTTTGTATTCACTTGTGAATTAATGTTTACATTTGCTGTGTTATGGAGCAAATACTCAGCAGGGCTGTGATTGCCACCAGCATACGAATGTTTGCAATATGATCCATAGCAGAACATGAGGGAACTTTCTGGGTTACAGTAGCAGAGAATGATGTCTGTATGAATCGTCTCCTGCATTTGGTGGTCGCATCCCACAGAGGAGTCTGACCTCTGAACTTCCCACTATGAACCTGACTCAACTCTCCAGGCTGGCCTGGTTTCCCGCGACAACCCCGACCAGCTCATCATTGCCCTGGAGCCGGAGGCCGCTTCCATTTATTGCCGCAAGCTCCGTCTGCATCAGATGGTTGACCTGTGCTCCAAGACTGCTGTGAATGGTTACAGCCCCACTGAAAGCGTGGGGGCAGGGATGGTGCAAGGTAAGCCCCACCCCCTCCCCGAATTGACGGTACACACTGCACACCAGTCACAGCTCCTGTGAAGCTCAACCCCCCACCCTTCTTAGCTAATTAAAGGCTTGATGGGTAGTTTATTAGTTAATTTTTCTCTGAAATGGTTCAGAACCATTGTTCTTGACACAAAGGCCTTTTCAGAGATGATACTGAAGGCAGTCTTAGTATGGTCTCTGGGTTCTCCTGCTGGGTCATTGTTTCCATGAGCAGTCCTGTAATGTTTTGACAGGACAGTTGGAAGCCCTGAACCAGGGGGGTGCTGTGGTAACTTAGGGGAGTTCATCTTCAATACTCTGGCTTGTTTAGTCACTTTTAGCTCAGCAGAAAAGATTTAACGTTAAACAGGATGCAGCTATGGAGGTGGAACGACACTGCTTGGTTGTCATTCCAGAATGTTCAGTGACTCTTTGATACAGCCAGGGTGGAGTGTGAGCTGACTATCCTGGTTTTGACTGCACGTGGGTGTGTCTGTGAGAGAGGAGACTATGTGTGAAAGTGAGCAGCAGTATTGACTGCTGTACCCCATCTTTTCCCATTTTTTACTTTCAGTGTTTCATGTTCGTGTTGCCGCCTGTATCTGATGTACATGCCTGCCTGTCAGAGGTCTGCTGTTGCTGCATGGTGATTATGAAGGCGCTTGTGTATATCCAGAGATCCACATCATTAACAGATCTGGCTTGATATACGCAGCCTGTTTTCGTTTCTCAGTTCCAATCCTGTAAATCTGGTTTTCCAAACTTGTCCCTTGTCATGTGTGTTTCATAGCTTCTTCTATATATGCATGCAGGCAAAAAATTTCACCCTTGGGACCTCGTACCTGGGGAGATGCTGTCTCATGCCACCATTTTGTTCTGCTTGCTCTTGCTACTTAACCATCGCACATTAGCAATGGTATTAGTGTCTCTGACATACAACAACAGCCATGATCCAGTTTGGCCTGAATGTTGCACCAGTGCAGTTGGCGGCAGCTACGAATCAGCAGCCGAAAGGCACACACATACTGCAGATTTATTTCTTACTTAAGTAGCATTTCTTGCATTTTTGCACACAGATTGTTGCATTCTCTGACTCAGTCCTAATCTGGACACGCGTTTTAAATTTTTATGTACATTAGTTCCAAATGGTGCCTCTCTCTGAGAGACATTCAGTCCAGTTTTGCCAGCAGCCAGTGAAGCAGCAATAGCAAACCAGTGCTGTGACAACCCCCATGCATGACACCCCCCCCCCCCGACACAGACACACAGCATCAACTTCCTTTGTCATTCTTGCATATTGTGGGACTCTTGTCTCTCCACAATAATGGACTGACCCATAGAGGGTGCGTTTTCCAAAAGCATGATGAAGGCAGGTCGCTCGATGGAGCTTGGTGACACGGCACCTCGTTTCTCACATGTCTTCTCTCTTCTTTCATTACCTTACTAATGGTTTTTATGGTAGTCAGGCCACTGCATGGTTGAACGGCTACGTTTAGCTCTGACATATGAAGGTTAATTCATTATTTCTGCAGGATGCATATGAGGCCTTAAGCTTAATAACTGAATTGAAAAATTCCATGTGATGCATCATGCTGCCTTTTGGGCAGCTTCTGTAAAGTGTACAGTCTGCTTGACTCTAGTGCTTCAAATCTAATTTCTTTTTAATAGCTGTGTATTTTGCTGCCTATACACGATTCAGAAGACATTTCTCATCTGCATTAAAAATAAATAAAAACAGTTTTGGATGTTGGTGATGTGTGGTTCAGTGGGTTATGCCTCTGTGGCTGTGATCGGAAGGTTGTCTGTTTCGAATCCCATTGTTGGCAGAATAGTCTTGAGATCTTGTACAATAGTTTTAACTTTGCAAAATGCTCCAGGGGTGCCAGATGAATCGCTGACCCTGCGCTCCTTTGTATTTGTGTGTATGTCATAAAAGAGAGCGAGATGGCATATACCAAAACTAAAGAATGTACCTGTACTCGTGCTTGGTACAGATGGAAAATAAATCATCATTTCATCCGTTTTCCATAACAACTCGCCCAGCACTAGGTATTGGTGATTCTGGAGTCTGAGGCAAAGACCACAGTGTACAAGCCAAAACGATGACCAGGATGGGCAAGCACTGCATTGCAGCACATGCACTCCCATGCTATGGACATGTAGAGACAGCAGGTCTCATAAATGCATGCCTTGGGACTGACTCCAGTGCTGTATTTGGGATGCGCAAGTGCAGTGCTAATCACTGAGCTACCCTGCCGTCCTGGAGTATTTACCCTGAATACATTTGAAGAAATTCTTAGTTAAATGGTGGGGAACCAAATAGTCTTTTTTCGTTAACTGTATGTCAGAAAAAGGCAGGGTTAGCCTTTGTTTCTGGGGGAGGGGTTATTTGTGAGTTTGTCTGTCTGTGTATGTGTATGTGTGTACGTGTTTCCCTACACTGTGATAAAAACCTATAACCTTTTACCTTGTGGGGACAATTTTATGGTACCCACATGGATAACCTAAATTTTATAAAAATCTGTGAATTAATCAAAAAATGAAAAATGTCAAACGTCTTGTATTTTGTTTGGTTATCTTTGGTTAAGGTTAGGGCTGGGTAGGGGTCAGGGTTGTCATATTTGGGATTAGGGTTATGGGGTTATGCCCGTAAAAATGAATGGAGAGTCCCCATAAAGATATGAATGAGTGGACTTCATGTTTCATTTTCATAGTAATTTATAAGTTTTCATGCTTTTAAGTGTAAAATTGGTAAGAAAAATGTAGTTAATCAAGATTCTACTGTGTTTTTGGGGAATACAATTTACATACATTCAGTTTAAAAATCCCTTAAAAACGTGGCTTTCTTATGGAAACGTTCCTTTTTATGTACATACTCTACTGTACCTTTACAAGATGTGAATTCCATTTGCAATGTTTATTCCCTTTGGAACGCTAATGGTTACATAAATATTAGAAAATAGTTAATTTACTATTTTGTAATAGTAAGTACACAACGTAAATTCAACGCACAATTATAAATTTCTTGAAAGGTGCTAATGTTTACGTATATAGCAAATTAGTCCCTGGTTTCCCTCTCAAGACGCATTTGCTATAAACACTGAAAGCGTTTACTCATTTTACCTTACTGTGAATGCAAAAGAAAACTGCAGCCAATGCCGTGTTCTACGAATTAGTAGGGGTAACATTAGTATATTGTACTGTAAATGTACTAATGTGAGAAATATCCATTAGGCGATACTGTACTCTATTTTTACATCAAACATTTGTTTTTTTTAAAAAAGGCAATGTATTAAGCTGCATTAAAGCGTTTTTCGAGCATGACTGGGGTCATATTTAGGGTTTAAACTATAGAAATAAGCACATATTACCATTTTTATTGACTCTACCAAACATCCGCGAATCCTCCTCATTCGCAACGGGTTCTGGAACATAACCTCTGACTGTATATTAATTACATTGTGGGGACCAGATGTTTCCCACAATGTAATAAAAATCTGTTATGGGGGTGGACCATTTTTCAGGGCAGAAATATTTCATCATCTCCTCATCCAATACATAATACATTCTCTTCACTGTTGCAGTCTAGCCACTACTTCATTAATTGCAAAGATTGCATTTTAGCCCTATCTGTATATTTATAGGTTAGAATGAACAATATATTAATCTTTGCTGACGATTGGCATGGCCTTGGCCTAACATATAAATGTGCATCTTGTGTATGGTCACCCAAAAGCTGCTCTAACTCCAGCTGTCCTCTTTGAACAGCTTCGGTAGCTGTGGATGTTGCTCATTAATGATCCAATTTAATGTACAAACAATGGACACTTTGTCTTTTGGCAAGGCTTTGATAAAATCTTAGAAAAGTGTTTGTTGTTTTGATTGGCACAGTTCCTAATCAACGTAGCTGTTGTTCTTCAAACAATAGGAAACAACAAAAGAGCTCTCATCTGCTTATATTAAAGTAGAAGGTGACAGCCAGCTGTCTGGATAATGAGATTATGGGTCCGACTCTACTGAGTTTTCACAGTGGTTGTCCCTGTGTTCTTGGAGCTAATGAGTGATGCTGCAGCACTGGGATCAGATGAAAAATGGTCATGTACAGAGTGAGAGCTGGGTTTTATTGACACTGTGCTGCATGGGGCACATCTGGCAGGGAATCCCATTCTTTCATGTACCCCTGCATCTGGAGCTCTCTGTCTGCCTGTTTAACTCAGCACAGCACTGCAGCCAGGAAGGGCAACAGCGCTGTTCACTTAGCTGATGTTTAATGAATATCATTATTACTTTAAAAGTTTTGATTAGTTTGGTTTTCGAGCTGATGAGTGTAGAGGAAGACTCATATTTTCACCACTAACCAGCATCTGAGCTACAGAAAACAGGACTCAAAATCTCTCACACGTCCTAACCCATACACACTTGCGTGCATTTCCAACCCTGCTGCACTGTAATGTTAGGCGCTATATCCTCCCTTCCCCAGCTGCAGGAATAGTCCTCAGAGCAGGCCTGTAGGGATTGTGCCATAAGCGGGGCCTCTCAGTGGCATGGACATGCGAGGGCCCCGCTATCCTGCTGCTTGCCTTACCGCACACCAGCCAGCCATGCCCAGCGCTTTGCCACCTCACGTTCAGCTTACCTTCTTTCTTTGTTAATGACCAGCAAAGGAGCACGTCCGGCGCAACCGGCAGAGCCGCACCTTTTTGGTGGAAAATGTCATAGGAGAGCTTTGGTCGGAGCTGGAAGAAGGTAGAGTCTCTCACTCTTTCTCTTTCTCTGGTCACCTTCTCCCCTGTGCCCCCACACTGTTTGCTCTTGCTGTTTCTAACACCGCTGGCATTATTCAAGTGAAATGTAGTAGTAGCTGCTAAAAGGGACTTAGCATCTTCCCATCTGTAGGTGTTTGGAGTGTCTTTGATCTCATGTTTTATGTGATGGCTGTTTCTTTTGGGCAGGTTGCAAAGCCTGTCATTTTTAAAATGGGTTTTGGACAATCCATAAAATATGACCTCATCTTATTGTCTTATCATCATCTATTTTCCTGCAAGAATGGAGTATACGGTTTATAGGGTTTAAGAAATCAAAATGACCCCCCCCCCCCCCAGTGCATTCTTGGATTAGCAGATCCCTCAGTACTATATTGTCGCTCGTTGGTGGCCTTAACATGATGTCAGCTTACGGTGCACATATAGGGTGGGATTTATGATTCTCGGCTTGAGCATCAGAGGGGGCCAGTCAGTAGCGTGCAGTCTGCTGAGTGTTGGCTCACCCCCACATCCCTGATGCTGACTCGCTTGGTTCACCTTTCCAGGTGACCGCTATGTGGTGGTGGACTGTGGTGGCGGCACAGTGGACCTGACTGTTCACCAGATCCGCCTGCCAGAAGGACACCTGAAAGAGCTCTATAAAGCCTCAGGTACAATTATTGCTCAGTGCACAATTATTTATAAATGTGGAAGTGTTATTGGATTCGTGCATAGGTACTGTTTAACACAACAAAGGTAGTTCATTGTGAAAGGTAGGATGTTGTGCCCCTCAACTGAAAATGGTTTTCTCTGGAAGTAAATTTGACATTTTGCCTTTTATAATGATGCTTTTTGGCCTCCTGGCTAACTTTGTAACTGCTATATGCCATTGAATAGACTCTAACTTTAACTGCTTGAAAGTGTGCTGTTTGCACCTTTTCCAGGTGGCCCCTATGGATCTATTGGCATCGATTATGAGTTTGAGAAGCTTCTCTGCAAAATCTTTGGGCCAGACTTTATTGACCAGTTCAAGATAAAGCGTCCAGCAGCCTGGGTTGACCTGATGATCGCTTTCGAGTCACGAAAGAGGGCTGCAGCGCCGGACAGGAGCAACCCTCTGAATATCAACCTGCCCTTCTCATTCATCGACTACTACAAGAAGTTCCGTGGCCACAGCGTAGAGCATGCGCTGCGCAAGAGCAAGTGAGTCTCCTGAACCTCTACAATACTATAACATCAACTCCAACAAGATATCTAGTACACGTGAAACAGTAATATTAGCATAAACAGATAGATAAAGTACTTGTGTCTATTAAGATGTGGTAGTTAGTCTTACATACCTGAAAAGGTTCCTGCCAAGAGTCTCATGGTTTAGGCAAAGTAAAGGTTTGTCAGGAGAGTTTATTTATATGGGAGGTGCCAGTCGAGGATATCCTGCATAAATTGAATCAAACCTGAACATATAAAAACTAGAGCTCCTCACCCTTTCTCTAAGGGAAAGCCCAGCCACCCTGTGGAGAAAACTCATTTCGACCGCTTGTACTCACAATCTCGTTCTTTCAGTCACTACCCATAGCTCATGACCATAGGTGAGGATAGGAACGTGGATCGACTGGTAAATCAAGAGCTTTGCCTTCTGGCTTAGCTCTTTCTTCACCATGACAGACCGATGCAGCGCCCGCATCACTGCTGACGCCGCACCAATCTGCCTGTCTATCTCCCGTTCCATCCTTCCCTCACTCGTGAACAAGACCCCGAGATACTTGAACTCCTCCACTTGGGGGAGGACCCCCTCCCTGACCCGGAAAGAGCATTCCACCCTTTTCTGGCTGAGGACCATGGTCTCGGATTTGGAGGTGCTGATTCTCATCCTAGCCGCTTCACACTCAGCTGCGAACTGTCCCAGTGAGAGCCGAAGGTCACGGTCTGATGAAGCCAAGAGAACCACATCATCTGCAAAAAGCAGAGACCTAATCCTGAGCTCACCAAACCAGACACCCTGAACACCCTGGCTGCGTTGAAGCTATGAACAGAATCGGTGACAAAGGGCAGCCCTGATGGAGTCCAACCCTCACCGGAAACGAGTCCGACTTATTGCTCTGACACCGGTCATCCAGGGACCGAACAGCCCTTATAAGGAAGCCCGGCACCCCATACTCCCGGAGCACTCCCCACAGGACTCCCTGAGGGACACAGTTGAATGCCTTCTCCAAGTCCACAAAACACATGTAGACTGGTTGGGCAAACTCCCATGAACCCTCCAAGACCCTGCTGAGAGTATAGAGCTGGTCCACTGTTCCACAGCCAGGGTGAACACCACACTGCTTCTCCTGAATCTGAGGTTCGACAATCCGACGGACCCTCCTCTCCAGAACCCCTGAATAGACCTTACCTGGGAGGCTGAGAAGGGTGATCCCCCTATAGTTGGAGCACACTACTTAAAGAGGGGGACCACCACCCCGGTCTGCCAGTCCAGAGGCACTGCCCCCGATGTCCATGCAATGCTGCAGATGTGTGTCAACCAGGACAGCCTCACAGCATCCAGAGCCTTAAGGAACTTTGGGCAGATCTCATTCACCCCCCGAGGCCCAGCCACTGAGGAGCTTTTTATCCACCTCAGCGACCTCCACCCCAGAGATAGGGGAGTCCACCCCAAAGTCCCCAGACTCCTCACTAGAAAGTGTGTCGGTGGGATTGAAGAGGTCTTCGAATTCCCTCCGTCAGAAGCACCCCATTCCCATGTTGCACCGCTTTCCTGCCCTGAGATGCTGGATGGTGTACCAGAATCTCCTCGAAGCCTTCCGGAAGTTGTTTTCCATGGCCTCGCCAAACTTCTCCCATACCCAAGCTTTTGCCTCGGTGACCGCCGAAGCTGCATTCCGCTTGGCCTGCCGGTACCTGTCAGCTGCCTCTGGAGTCCCACAGGCCAAAAAGCCCAATAGGACTCCTTCTTCAGCTTGATGGCATCCCTCACCACCGGTGTCCACCAGCAGGTTCGGGGATTGCCACCGCAACAGGCACCGACCACCTTACGGCCACAGCTCTGGTCAGCCGCCTCCACAATGGAGGCACGGAACATAGCCCATTTGGACTCAATGTCCCCCGCCTCTCCCGGGACATGGGAGAAGCTCTGCCGGAGGTAGGAGTTGGAGCTCTTCCTGACAGAGGATTCTGCCAGACGCTCCCAGTAGACTATCACTATATGCTTGGGCCTGCCAGGCTTTGCCGGCTTCCTCCCCCACCAGCGGAGCCAACCCACCACCAGGTAGTGATCAGTTGACAGCTCCGCCCCTCTCTTCACCTGAGTGTCCAAGACATGTGGCCTCAAGTCTGATGACACGACTACAAAGTCGATCATCGAACTGCGGCCTAGGGTGTCCTGGTGCCAAGTGCACATTTGGACACCCTTATGCCTGAACATGGTGTTCATTATGGACAATCTGTGACAAGCACAGAAGTCCAATAACAAAACACCACTTGGGTTCAGATCAGGGGGGGCGTTCCTCCCAATCACATCACTCTAGGTCTCACTGTCATTGCCTACGTGGGCATTGAAGTCCCCCAGTAGAACAAGAGAGTCCCCAGGAGGAGTGCCCTCCAACACCCCTTCCAAGGATTCCAAAAAGGGTGGGTATTCTGAATTGCCGCACAGCGCATAAGCGCAAACAACAGTCAGGACCCGTCCCCCCACCAGAAGGCAAAGGTAGGCTACCCTCTCATCCACTGCTGTAAACCCCAATGTGCAGGCACCCAGCCAGGGGGCAATAAGCATGCCCACCCCTGCCCGGTGCCTCTCCCCGCAAGCAACTCCAGAATGGAAGAGGAGACTGGTTACAGAGCCCAAGCCGTGTGTCGAGGTGAGTCTGACTATATCTAGTCGGACCAGCTCAGGCTCCTTCCCCGTCAGAGAGGTGACATTCCATGTCCCTAGAGCTAGTTTCTGCAGCCGAGGATTGGACCGCCAGGGTCTCCACTTTTGGCCACTGCCCAACTCGCACTGCACCCGACCCCTATGGCCCCTCCTACAGGTAGTGAGCCCACTGGAGGTTATTACATCTCAAAATAAAAACAAAAAATACATAATACATTTATCAGTGTTTCATGGGTCATTTTTTTCCTCTATTTGTGACTGCACTCAAAACAGAAAATGAATGTTTAGGAATAAAACAAACAACTATATAAGTCAAAAGCTATTTGTCAAATCGCTCTAAAAGAAAAGTTTGACAACTATTGAAAGTACACTTAATGAATAGAAAGATACTCATTTTAAAATACAGTGGTACCTCAGAACTCGAACTTTATCCGTTCAGAACTCCAGATTGAATCTTCAAAAGTTCGAGTTCTGATTGAATTTTCCCCATAAGAAATAATGGAAAACCAATGAATTGGTTCCCGTCCCCAAAAAATTACACCTAAATATGTTTTTTTAGCATTTAAACACAAAGAGAACCAGATAAAACAAGAAGAGTATATACTGTACTAAACGCATCTAAGCACATTTATCAAAACAGTAATTTGTAAAGTAAGAAAATAAATGTATCCAAGCAATGTGTAAAGTTAAAAAACAATGTGTCCTGCCCCGATCATCCTCTCCTTTCGTGTGCCATGCCCCCTCGTTAACCCCGTGTGATCAGCTTTTTCTGCTTGTTGTCATTAGTCCTGTGTATTTCGTCCGCGTTTCAGTTTGTTTCCCCAGTCTGGCCATTGTATTGTCCGTCTGCGTTTTGCCTGCCTTACCTGTAATTCCCTGACGTCTGCGCCTTTGTCTCCGTTCCGTCCCCGCTCGGCATGACAGTATTATTATAATTAAATGTATTAATGGTTTATTATTAATATTAAAATAATGAATAAGAAATCTTTATTTTAAGATGTATTTTATTATATAATAATTACTGTTACTGTCTATCATTGTCTAAATCTATTTTTACTGTCTAAATATATGTATTCAGCTAGTGTAAACATGCACGATGCTATCACAGCGAATGCGAGGCTGAGACTGAAGCGCTACCCTTTGTTTCCGCTGAGAGACGTGCCACGTGACTCATTTCCCCGTGCGTACAGGTTATCTTAAGTCGGCGTTCATGGTTTGATTTCTGAGATTCATATCGAGCTCTAGGTAATTTTTTTTTAACTGGTTGGTTCGACTTTTAAGAAATTCGAGTTCTAATGAGTTCGAGAAATGAGTTACCACTGTATTAACCTTTAATAAAATAAAACAAATATCGCAAATTGAGAGAGTTTTATCATTTGAGCCATCTGAAAATTTTAATAGGAAATGAACAAAGTAATAATGTTTCCTCACCTTTTTCCTCCATCAGCCATCTGGATGTTTTGATTCTAGCTGCGAATTCTAGGAATATGCAATGCCATGAAGCTCATGCATTATTTGCAACCAGGAAATGCATACTGTTCTCCCATTAGGGTATCAAAGTTAACACAAAGAAATAATGCATTATGACTCTAAAATTAGTGTTAACGCATTAACTTTGACAGCCTTAAAAATAAAAATACAAACAAGTAAATGACTAAAATTTAAGTGACTGTGGGTTACTGTTCTCCTGCGAAAGGCCTTTTCAGTGCTGGACACCCCTCAGTATATTACTAGATCAGTTTAAGTGTGCTGCATAAAAGTAGCTCTTTAAATGAACTTCTTAGACACAAGTGATACTAAATATGGATAAAATGAACACTACAGCTTGTGTTCCTCATTTACAGTAAGTGGTCTGTTATTATAAAGAATTGCTGGCCTGTTACGAAGTAGACAATGGTTACCAACAGAGGGACAAATTAGGTTACACAAGGAGTGTTTTCAGCTACAGTTGAACTTGAATCAGTGCTCTGATTCTGCAGTTCAGCCCATATATGTCAGCTCCTGGCAGACATGTAATGATGAAGTCAGTGTGTTGGATGTCTGCCCAGAGAAGACACCGGAGAATGTGGTCCATCATTCGAGGTTTCTGATCTGATTGTGGTGCTGTGTCTATTAAGGAACAGTGTTAGACAATATGGGGAAATGGAGAAACCACCGGAGAATTCAGGTTCTAGAAGGCCAATAGATACCTTTGGTCTGTATGAAATCTGCCTAGGGATCATAAAGCTACAGGAGACACAGACTATAGTAATATAGTGGTACCTCGGTTCTCGAACTTAATTCGTTGCGGACTCTGGATCGAATCCTAAAAAGTGCGAGTTCTGATCAAATTTTTCCCATAAGAAATAATGGAAAACCAATTAATTGGTTCC
>JAODJU010000062.1:18097607-18112029 GCA_026776725.1 Gnathonemus echidnorhynchus | reverse complement strand
TATCACCAACAAGCGCTGCTACTACAGCAAATGCGAGGCTGACACTGAAGCGTTACCTTTTGTTTCTGCTCAGAGACATGCCGTGTGACTCATTTCCTGGCGCGTACAATTTATATTACGTCAGCGTTCATGGTTCGATTTCTGATATTCAGATCGAGTTCTAGGTCAAACTGGTTTGTTCTACTTTCAAGAAATTCGAGTTCTACTGAGTTCGAGAACCGAGGTACCACTGTAATTGAAAAAATATTGCCTTTGTGGGGACTTAAATTCCACCTATTGACAAAATGGTGGTATTCTCCCAAATGTACCCTGGTAATAGAACATTGTACTGCGAGTAGTGTGCAGTGGTCAGAGTCCAGTATAGTTACAGATAAATAGAGTGGGGCAGGCAACAAATCTGTGGCTTTGGGTTAACCTTTTAATCCAAACTGGCAGTTGTTTTACAATAATGTGAAATGATTGAGATCCTGGATACACTTTAGTTAGAGGAATTCAGTGAAATTTGCATGTCAGCTGAGGATGGGGACTGAAGCTCACCCTTCATGCTTGCAGTGTGGATTTTGTGAAGTGGTCCTCCCAAGGAATGCTACGGATGAACCCAGATGCAATGAATGCCCTCTTCAAGCCCACCATTGACCACATCATTCAACACCTCAGTGAGTTAAGCTGCCGCCTGCACTGATCATGTTCCTCTGGAGTTTTTGCTCAGTCTCATCTTGAATGTGGCCACCAGGTGGCCCGGACTATCTCAAGGTGTGCAGATGAGAGGCTTTAAAATGACAACCACTTTGTTTATGCAAGATGCGTCCATGAGTCCACCAGTTCTTTAATTAGTTCAGGATTAACAAATACCTCAGAAAGACTGTCCCACACATTGAACTGACAGTAAATGATATCAGCAACCAAAAAAAACGGTGTGAAGTCTTTTTTCTGGATCTTGAACTGAAATGGTGTTCTGTTGGCTAAAGAGTGTGCATGAGGAGATGTGCTGTATGGATGGTGGACACTGTGTTGTTTGTGGGAGGGAAGCAATACTACAGGCAGGGCAGCAGCACCCTAACCACCAACAGGCCCATCTCCAAGAGCCCAGTCTAAAATTAACTGGTCCAGTAATTCACATATTACCTGAGCACACAAAAACCAGGTCATGCAATTATGCCATAGTCTTTGAGACATCATGATTACGGGGTACTGAGGCCTTTTGTCTAAAGATGATATTGAACTCAAGTCCTTTCATTCATTTGCTGAAAAATTGTGCACAGTTGGCAGAGATGTTGTATAAGCAAAGAAAAGCCATGCTCTAACTCACCCCCTGATGCCCCTCAGGTGAACTTTTTGAAAAACCAGAGTTGACGAACATCAAGTTCCTGTTCCTGGTGGGTGGCTTCGCAGAGTCACCTCTGCTGCAGCAGGCAGTGCAGAACATGCTGCAAGGCCGCTGCCGCATCATCATCCCACACGACGTGGGCCTGACCATCCTCAAGGGGGCAGTGCTCTTTGGCCTGGACCCGGGTGTCATTAAGGTGCGGCGCTCACCACTGACCTACGGGGTGGGTGTACTCAACCGTTATGTAGAGGGTAAGCACCCACCTGACAAAATGCTGGTCAAGGACGGCACGCGCTGGTGCACTGATGTCTTTGACACCTTCATCGCCGCCGACCAGTCAGTGGCACTGGGTGAGACAGTCAAACGTAGCTACACGCCGGCCAAACCTTCCCAACAGGTCATCGTCATTCACATCTACTGCTCAGAGCGTGAGGACGTGGCCTTCATCAGTGACCCCGGGGTCCGGAAGTGTGGCACACTGCGCCTGGATGTGAGTGGCACCGAGAGCCCAGCCACGCGTCGAGAGATCCAGACGCTCATGCAGTTTGGGGACACGGAGATCCGGGCTATGGCTGTTGATGTGACCACCTCCCGCAGTGTTAAAGCCAGCATCGACTTCCTCAGCCAGTAGATTGGAGGGGGTCACCATGCATCGTTCTCCCAGCATTTCCTGGCAATGGTGGGAGGGCGTTGCTTGTTCACCTGGGTTATGGCCAGCCCGAGCTGTACCCTGAGAAAATCCTTAAGTTCTGGTTCATAGAGCACTGCAATAGATTGTTTAGAAAAGGAGCAAAAATCATGTTTTGAAAGTACTGAGATTTTGAACAGTGAAGCAGTGTATCCTTAATTTCCTGTACTGGCATTCGTAACTCGATTGTCAGTTAAGTTAAATGAGCGAGTGTTCCTAGGTGTTGGATAATTAATCAAGAGTAAGTATATTGGTCATTCAGAACCATGGTCGGAGTATGTGTGAAAGAAAGATGAAGGGCTTGTTTGGAGCAATTACATAATAGTTCAGTTTGACAGTAATCAAGCAGTAATTCAGCCTGAACCTTGTAAAGTCACCAGTCCCTGTGACCTGGTAGTCAGTAAAATTCACAAACCGGACTGATTACAGCTTTCATCATGTGTTCCCACAAGCCTGAGAAACCAAAAACTAAGTAAATGATAAATATCACAGGGGATTTCTATGAAGTTGCATTGAAAAGATCATTTTGCAGTTCCAAATACTCATTGTGGTGTCTTTTTTCAACTTATTTCATGAACGAACATTTTACATATGGTTCCCATATTCTCAAGATATTATGGTCCATTTAATACTGGATTACTGTAGTACTTTCATTGTTTTTGAGAAACTCCAAGGCCCTTGCTGTCAGAGTAGTTACTGCCTGCTCAACATGATAATCTGTACACTGTTTGCTAGAGAGAACAGACTCATCCACTGCCTGAACAATTGGCTTTATTGACCAGTGTTCATTTGTTCACACAAAGCTGCAGTAAAAACTCATGTCACTGGTATATACGTTGCGCTGAAGAATAAATATAAATCCTAGAATGTGAAATGTTACTTATCTATTAAACAGCTTGTTTAAAAAGGCTGCTAGCTATACAGTACACGCAAACTGATTTCAGCAGAGCAATAGCAATGTGCCGCTGCCTTTGTTCTGTTACGCCTGCCATGCTAAATGGGAATGAAGTCACGTGTTTGATTTTTTTTAACGTTATGTTCAAGAGACCACAGTGAAAAATCATAATGATAACCTTTGGGATTTGTGAAGTACAAAGGCAAGTGTTTATTTCTGTAAATACAGTATTTAAAAAGTTGTACAGTTTTTTAGCATTCTTGTTTTAGCAGCTTTAGAATGGAAAGTGTGCCTGCTTTTTGTGGATGCTCTCTCTCCATTTTTCAAACCAGCTTAGTGTATACCCTCATGGTGAAAGCTATTTGGACTGATGGGAAAAACTTAGCTGTTATTCATTCTGATGTGTCAGAATGCCTGTTACCCTAACCTTTGCAGGAGGATGTATGACTTGGCAGAGAGTTGTGTTGTCTTTATGGGATATTTGTTTTCCAATTATTATGAATACCATGAAAAAACAGACTTTGCAAAGTTTGACACTTCCAAAGATTGTCAGATGAAAATGACTTTCCCCCCTGAATACCTTCACTCTATAAATGTAGCAATATTATTATTGTAATGCAGTCTTAAATACTAATTTTCTCAATGTTATCCTTCCAAATAACGCAAATATAACAATGTTCTATACTGTAGTGTGCAGTGGTATGGTTGACAGTATGTTGGGGCCACCACAGAACTGAGAAATATTACTTTTTATTTTATGTATACTGAACACTTTAACACTTTTAGTGTAATGTAACATGGTAAGTAAAATAACCAAATAAAGAGATCAAAAATCTGATGTTGAGAAATGTGTTCAAAAGAATCAGTATTCAGCGTCTACCCAATGACTTTGAGTCAGTACAAAATTAGATCAGCTTCCTTTGCGTCACGACTCAGGACTTCAGGGCTAAGCTGTCTTTCTTGCTATGAAGTTTCGTAGAGGACAAGTTAGATTTTTCACAAGGCCTTTATTTAAAGGTGAAATGAGACCTTAGGTTTTGCTGTCACAGTTTTGACTCTTTCAGGAAAATAGTTTTAGTGACTACAAAAAGTGTGTTTATCACCATGTGATCCTGTCATCTCTGCCAATTCTAAAGCAGTAGTAATTTCATGTCTCACTGAACTAAAAATCAAAGTATAAGAAGATTTGTGTTTGCGTGTTTTAACATCACTGAGTCTCATTACCAGTTTCAAAGTCATACAGTGCATTCCGTAAGTATTTGTACAGTGACACATTTTTAATAGGATCTAAACCGTCAAAATATGTTTAAAAAGCAGACTGTTACCTTTAAGGTTATGAAAAGCTGCATTAAGTGAATTGTGCAGCTATTATAACTATTTTTATACATACTGCCACAGAAAAAATTGAGACCACTTTATATTTTTAAATAAATCTGCATTTTGAAAACCTGCCATAATCGTGGTTCTGCTGGCAGTAGGCTACACTGAGCAGCAGGTTGCTTCCAGGTTCAGAATTTCTAAGACAGCAGTCCACAAGAAAAAGGTGAAGCTGGAGACACTGAGAATGACCAAAAACTAGTCAGGTCGAGGGCGGAAGCAATTTTCTGCTGCCAGAGATGACCATTAACTTATGCAACAGATTCTCATGAATCAGAGGATGACATCAAGTGACTTTCAAAAAAGAAAGGCAAACATTAAGTGCAGGTGTGACGTGCACTGCTAGGATAGTTTGCATCAGGCTCCTAGAAGCAGGACTGAAGTCCCATAAAGCAAGGAGGAAGCCCTTCATTAATGATAAACAGGGAAGAACCAGGCTTCAAAAAAGTATATATTATTCACAGCTGCACACACATAAATTGAGAAATGAGTGAAATGTGCTGTGGTTTCATTTTTTTAGATTCCCCATTTTAAGGATCAAAGGAATTGGGACAAATTAATATCTTATAAATATCTTACAGGTCAAAATTGTCATGTTTAATACTTGATTGCAAATCCTTTGCAGTGAACAATAGCCTGAAGTCTGATACCCACAGATATCCCAAGGCACTGAGATTCTGCCCTGGACATGCTCTACCAGGCCTGCACCACAGCCATCTTTGGCTCCCTCTTATCTGGTGGCCTTTTGCCTTTAGTTTTATCTTCAACAAGTGAAGTGCATGCTCAATCGAATGCAGGTTCGGACATTGACTGAGCCTTTCAAGAACATTCCACTTTTTGTATTTGAAGAACTCTTCGGTTGCTTTAACAGTAGGCTTTGGGTCATTGTCCTACTACAGTGTAACATGGCATCTAATGAGTTTTGATCCATTCTTTGGAATGTGAGATGTCTCTGTACACCACAGATTGTATCATGTAGCTTATATCAGGAATCATGTCATCAGTAAATGCAAGAGAATCAATTCCAGTGGCTGCCAATCATGCCCAAGCTGTAATACTACCTCCACCATGGTTTACGGAGCACTTTTCTCTGTCCATCGCTGTGGTACTGGTGAATCTGTCTGTAAGACATTATTCCACAACTGTACTGGTGTTTTGCTCACCAGTACGTTTTCTTTTTATTTATATACGAAACAGTTGATTTTGGCACATCAAATGTTTTTGCTGTCTTAGGTTTTTTTTCCTGATTTTTCAGTCTTTTTCAGCGTCATTGTGCATGCTTTAATGGCATTGACACCTGTTTTGGTATTGACACCCTTATGTTGATTGACAATATCAACCTTTTATCAGCTTAATTGTGCACTATATGATGATACAATAACACACATCTAGCGAAAGAACAGCCAATTATCCAAGTTTCCAATTTTGGTCCCTTAAAATGGGAGGGGGTGTCTATGTATAAAAATGGTTATAAATCCTGCACAGTTCAACCAATATAACTGCTCATATAAAGCAAACAGTCTGCCTTTTAGGCACATATTGAGAGAGTCATTTCAATTCTATTGTACAATTCAATTGTGTACAAAGCTAAAATTAAAACAATGTCACTGTCCAAATATTCATGGACTGTACTTATACAGAGTGTTAATAGCACTTGGAACAGCACTGCATGATGAACACACTGCATCATTTCTGAAAATGTAAGAAATTCCCCCATTTGATTTGGACACCTACATTTATTAAACCTTCAGTGTAAGCCTTGAAAATAATTATCAGTCAGTCGCCAAAACACTTGAAATTAGTTCTTTGTATTGCCAATAAATTATACAGAACAATTTTAATGTTTGAGTGCTAAATACAGTGAATTGTCCTTTAGTGATTGTTTAATATGATAGAAAAAAAATAATGATGATCATAGGTGGAACTACTTTCAGTTACTTTCAGTGGCAAAGGAGGGCAAAAGAAAATTTTGGTTCAGAGACATCTCTGCATGTGGGTTTTTGACATTTTTGTCATAGCGGTGGGGCATGGTGCAGGCATAAAGCTCCAAGACAACAGAGGGGTTTATTGGGGAAACTGAACACACTGGGTAAACTACAAAACAAAAGGACTACATGGGGTCAAAAGCAAATGAAACAAAAACCAACTACAAAAATATCAAACAAATAATAATGAGGGGAAAAGGTCAACACACAATAACTTTATCACAATGATGCACTGAAGAAATGAAAACAGGCAGGAATCACACAAACGGAACTGGGTAATAAAGAAGCAGGAGTGAAACATGAAACAATTAACCAATCAGAGAGGGAGCAGGACAACGAGCAATTAGGTAGAACAATAATGAGGCACAGAGAGACAGGAAACAGGTAGATCTAATAAATATAATCACAGAACTAAGAGACTAACAGGGAAACTAGGAAACAGAATCTAACACTACAAATATAACAAAGACAAGTAATACATAATCATCAACTAGGAACAAGAAAACTAATAGAATAGAGACACTGGGCAACAAAAACCTAATAAATACAAATAAACAGAGGAGGCTGGCCTCAAACACATGACCAATGGGTTTACAGCCACACACTCAGCCCATAGAACTATGCAGCAGTCTGGGGAGCTGGGGAAACACACTAAGAACTTAAAGAACACTAGGGAGGAGGACAGGATGGCCAGCAACACCTACTGGCCAAATGGGGAGGAGACACGAAAGGAAGGTTAGGATGGGTGCTGACCCTGACAATTTTTGCACGTGATTGTGTGTTTAACTTTTGCATGTACTATTTTACTTTTTTTTCTTCATTTTGTGACTTTTGCCATTGTCAATGATAAACATCAGTAGTGAAGGAAGTAGTTTTTAAGTTAAATAGGTAACTTCTTGTATTGAGTTGGGCTGAATGATTGATTGACTTTGAATTTCGGTCTAAATTCATACCCCTTTGTAATGACATTTTCAGGCTTGCTGATTAATCATGTTTTGGATTGCAGTCTTAATTCTTCAATTCCTATGCAATCTCTTTCTTGCATGACACTGATTCTGTCATATTTGCATTACTGAGGAGATCTGTTGCATCAAACCAAGTGCTTCCTTCACAAGTTCTGTGATGCACTCACTGTTAAATGTCTATTCCTGACAGATTGTTCACACAACATACTCATATCAAACGCTGCCAATCTCATGCTGATATGCACACTTAATGCACAAAAGTACATTCCAGAATTATGACTGCTTGACTGATACAATACTTGCACATTATTGAACATTTGCACATATCTTATTTAGCACATATCTTATTATTTTCTTGTGCTGTCTGCTTAGGTTTAGATCTAAAGATTATATTTCTTTAGTGTATTCCCTTGTTGTTCTGTGTACTCTGTGAAACTGGAGCCACGTGGTCTCATCTCTCTGTATACTTGTATACAGCAGAGATGAAAATAAAGTTCACTTTGGCTTTTGACTTCTTATTTTCTCCCTAAGCTGTATCAACGAATGACAGGACTGCATTACACCACAAGATAGGAATAGGGGGTGGGAAATTAGATTCCCTTTAGTGACTGTCTAGCTTGGATGACTGATCCTTCTTGCGAATAGGACAGTACACCCAAACAGGGTCCCTGATGTCCTGCTCATGGCTTTGTGCACCATAGATGAGCTTCTTTTGGGCTGTCACCTTGGTGCTGTTGGGTCAGCTCATGCACACCACTCAGACAGGTATTCCATGCGCTAACGGCGCATGCTCTGCTGCGAGGGCACAGTCTGTCTCGTCTCCACGTACTGTAGGTCTGCGTTCTGTTCTGTTTACGTCTACCATATCTATTGTATTTATCACGCATTTATAACACCGACCCTGAATAACGTTTTCTGGATTACATTCACAATCCTTTGGATCATCAATGGAAAATGGCCACAATCCACTCACCTACAGTAGAGGGGAGCTTCTCCACCTGCGGTCGTCTATTACTTCAAGACTGGCGGTTGCTCTTCCTTCGGAGCTTCGCCCGAGGAAGAGAGATAGATGAGGAGGTGTACACTCCAGGCTGAGGAGGCGACCCTTCAGACCACCACTTCCCTCCATCATACTGGCCAATGTACGTTCACTCTGGAATAAAATGGACTTATTTCATGCTTAGTGTTGGGTGGAGCGGTCCTTTAGGGACGCCTGTGTTATTGCCCTGACCGAAACCTGGCTTGATGACACTGTCTCGGACTCTGAGGTTAGTCTCGACAATTTTATGATCTGGAGGGCTGACAGGACGCCTCAGTCAGGCAAGAAGTGGGGTGGTGGGGTCTGCATCTTTGTCAATAAGCGGTGGTGCACAAATATTAAAGTACACCGCATTGTTTGTACACCTGACGTGGAGATGCTGACTCTATCTGTACGCCCCTTAATTCTACCTTCCACGGGAATTCCCTACTGTAGTAATCAGCTGTGTCTACATGCCACCAAGCGCCAACACCAAGGCAGCAGCGGAGCTAGTGGCTGAGGACGCCAGCTTCACAATGGCAAGATATCCTGATGCCCCGGTGTTTACTGCGGGTGATTTTAACAACTGTAAACTCAACACTGTTCTGCCATCTTTATATCAGTATGTGGATATTCCCACTAGGAATCTTAATACTCTGGACTTATGTTATGGTAACATCTCTGACGCCTTCATCACGCGTGTACATCCTCCACTCGGCCACTCTGACCACAATGTTGTCTTCCTGCTACCTCACTACAAACCGGAACTGAAGCGCATCAAACTGCATGTGCACCTTGCCACCCTCTGGTGGGAGGAGGCAATTGAACGACTACAGGGTTCACTTGCACAGATTGGGACATCTTCCAGGGTTATCTGAACCATAAAATTTCTGTAATTATGGACTACATCAAGTTTTGTATTTATTCCACTATTCCCACCAGAATTGTTAGGAGATATCCTAACTCCAAACCCTGGATCACTTCCCATATTACCCACAGCTTGAAGGAAAAATGCAAAGCATTTCTATGCAAGGACTGGTCTTCTGTCCATTCACTCAATAGACAAGTAAAGAATGAGATAATCAATGCCAAACTCAAATATAAGGGTAGACTGGAGCAGGAGTTCAGTACAATGAACACCAAACAGGCCTTCCATAAAGTAAAGTTACTCACTGGTCAAATACCATGCTATGACCTTCATCCCATAGGCACTGACCTTGCCACCTTTGCTGACTCCTTAAACTCCTTCTATACACGGTTCGACAACCAGGACTACTCTGCTGTCTATGAGGAGCTGCTCAATGCCCTTCCCTCTGATGATCCTACACATCCTCCCTTTACTGTAGAGGACGTGAGGCAGCAGCTGAGTAGATGCAAAGCTAGCAAGGCAGCTGGGCCTGACAGTATACCAGCTAAATTACTGAAGCTATGTGCCACAGAACTAGCTCCCATCCTCCATTCCATCATCTGGGACTTATACAGTTTGGCGACTATTCTTACAATTTGCAAAACACCCACCATTGTCCCGGTACCTAAGAAACCTCGTGCCTCTGAGCTAAATCATTACTGGCTGATAGCACTCACATCCATAATAATGAAATGCCTAGTGAAACTTACACTTCATATAATCCAGCCAGCTGTCAGACCGCAGCTGGACTTATACCAGTTTGCCTACTGCTGTGGCATGTCTCCTCCACTCCCTTCTCCAACACCTTGAATCTCCAGGCACCTTCGCTACTGTCCTCTTCATTGACTTCAGTTCCGCTTTTAATATTAAAATTCAACGCCACTAGATGATCAAGAAGCTTCTTCAATTCGACATATCGCCATCTCTCATCCGTTGGGTCCATAATTTCCTCAGCAATAGACCACAGGCTGTAAGGATAGGCACAGCCAAATCAGCAACCGTGATCAGCAACACTGGAGCCCCTCAGGGGTGTGTCCTTAGCCCCTTCCTCTTCACCCTCTACACCAATGACTGCATTAGCCCCTCATCTATCACCACCTACTACAAGTACTCTGACGATACTGCTATACTGGGTCTGCTCAGTGACAGTAATTCAATTATAGCCTATCAACATTCTGTTTCACACTTCATACAATGGTGCTCTGACAACTTCCTGGAACTTAACGTGGACAAAACAAAATAACTGGTCATTCATACCTCTCACAAATCACCAACAGGATGGACTCCCACCTCAATTCACAACAGAATGGTTGAACAGGTTGAACATTTCAAATATCTTGGACTCACATTAGACAAGCAACTTACATTTGATCAACACATCATGGACATTCAGCAGAGACTACATGTCATTCGCAAGCTTTGTGCTCTCTCCTTGCCCCCCGTCTCCTCTTATTACTGTATAAGAGCATTATCCAACCAATCCTGCTGTACTGTTCTCCCTGTTTCTACAGCATGCTCTCTTCATCTAATAAAAACAGACTTACCAGGATCACACATAGAGCAGCCAAGATCATCTGCCTTCCCATTCCAAAAGTATCTGATGAAAACCACAAAGCTGTCATTCGCCTCGCAAGAACCATAACCAATGACTCTAGTCACCCTCTTAACATACAGTTTACTCTGCTGCCATCAGGACGCAGATACAGGACTCTGAAATGGAAACGGGCTCGCTTTGGCAAGTTTCATTCCTACTGCCATAGCTGCACTTAATTTATCACATTAATCTTGTTCCCATCAAATTTCCATTACTATTTGGATGTATATTGTGTGTACATGTTTATGTGTGCGCTCTATGTATTTGGGTCTAACATATTTAACATGGCAGAGGCCTGTAATGTACTTGTGTTTGTGGTGATCAGACTGTGAAGACAAATATCCTTATAGGACAATAAAGGCTATCTATCCCTGGCCCCTTTAGGACTTCTGGCCCGAACACCAAGTCCAATGCTGTGTGCAGCTCTCTCTTGAACATCAGTGCGACTAGCATGCACCATGTGCACACCTAGGACTCACAATTCTGCCCCTGGTCACTGTGCTGCTCCTCTGGCACACTGAAGTGACAGAAAAAGTCCTCCATGAGCTTTTTGGCTGTGGTTATTGCACTTTGGTTGAAACCGCATATGCCTCAGGCCATTTGCTGAAGTAATCTATGGCCACAAGCACACTGAGGTTCCAACATTGCTGCAAGGGAAAGGGCTCAGTATATCCACCCCAATTCTCTTCATGAGTGCCCTTCATGGGTGCATCCTGACTATACATCACTGTGAGTAGAGGGCCCTGGTCTTCTGGTGAAGAGCTGAGACCTTCCTCCACTCTGGCCACCTCACTGCCTGTAGCCAGTCCCTTACTAGGGCCAGCACTAGGTTGCTCACCTGCTCTACCTATAATCACTGGTGATTGATGGTCTTGAGTCCCTCACCACCGTTGTCCTGCAGTACCATCACCACTGTTGCAACCCACCTATGGTTGTGCTCCTTCGCACAGCAGTAGTGATGGCAGTCTTATGTCTGGAGAGATGTGGCGAGAGAGGGTATTTACATTCACATGGAGCTGGTACTGAACCTCAATGTATACCCCTGCAGAGCCTCCAGCCAGTGTACCTTGGGGTTGCAGAAACTCAGCAACCAGATGAGGTATGTGTAGTCATTACGCAGTTCACACAGTCCAGAGAGGTAGGGGTGAAAATGACAACAGGCTTGGACAACGGCTAGAAACTCACTGTGGGAAAAGCAATAGTTCCAGGTGGCTCAGCATCCGACTGAAGTATGTCACCAACCTCTTATGTACACTAAACTCTTAGGCCCCACCTGGGACAACACCATGCTGAGACCCTCACTGGTGGCATCTGTGTCCATTATGAAGGGACATTTCAGTATAGAGTATACCAACTCTGGGCCCTCCGGAGGTGTTTGAAGGTGATGGTGCAGTCTTCACAACTCTGGGCCATCCTTTCTCTGTGAGCCAGTGGAGCAGTTTGGCAGTCCTGATGAAGTCCTTAATGAATTATCAGTAATAGGAAGCAAGACTCAGGAAACTGCAGTTTGGTGGCCCTTTGCAGGGTGGCCAGTCCCTTACCTCTGCAATCGTCCCTGAGTCTGACACCATGCCCTCACTCCTCACTATGTGGCCCAGGCATTCTGTGTGGCCCAGGGAGCACTTCTGAGGGTTGAGGCGCAGGCCAGCTTTCCAGATGGCAGCAAAGATGGTATGCAGGTTAAGTCAAACTTTTCATTCAGTATCATACATATCATATTTTTCATTCAGTATCATCTTAGGTTTTAGCATACAAACAAGATGTCTTCAAAATACAATCTATACGGAAATTCAGTGTAAGAATAGAAACTGTTCATCATATAGATGCCAAAGATAATTTTAAAAATATTTAATTTCTTTTTAGTCAGAATTCATCACACATGTACAACTTTCATTGTACATATGCCAGGTTTTATTGTTTATATATTTGATTTCATTGTATATATACCAGTTGTCATTTTGCCTTCATTCCATATCTTATGGGTTTCACTGTATATTTAACGTGCTTTCAATCCATATATTCCAGGTTTCAATATAAATAGTGTTCATTCCATATATATCAAAAACTTTTCAGTTGTTGTGTGTGCCTTTAAGTGTGGTTGTACTCAGTCCTTGCCTGATCGTGTGTATTAGCCATTGTGTATTTTCCCGTCATGTGTGCCTTACCTTTGTGTAACTTCCCTTTGTGTTCCCCTGCCATTCATTGTATTGCTGTGTTGTTGCTTGTGTGCTTTCCATTTATAGATTGTGATTAAAAAGCAACTTCATCTACACTCATATTTATTCGCCACTACCATTATGGTGTTAGAAGTGGGATGCCAGATGTAGCCCCACTGGTGCTGCTGGAGCAGATGCTTCTCAACATCTTCAAGCAAGTCTGCTCCAGCTTAGGAGACCTGCATACAATGGTAAAGCAGCAAACCAAGAAAGCTCCAGGGAGAAGATACCTCTGGAGGAAAAGCTTGTCTGCTATTTCTGCTATTACTGCAGGAGGAGAGGGCACCAGGCATGCTACTGCCCAGATGCCAACAGCAGAGCCACCAGTGGACAAGCGACGGACAGCGGAGTGAGAGAGGTACTGCCCTTTCCTGCCTACAAGCCCTAGACCCATGCAGTGCAGCCTGAAGCCGCTCCTGAAGCTGGACCTTCGTCAGGGACAACACCGACGAACAAGAAAGGCGGGCACCTAGGTGGACTCCTACTACATACCAACCATCAAGGGCTCCCCATTCATCAGCTGCAAGGCGCTATGGTGCAATCCCACCTGTTAGCATGACCAGCAGAGGCAGTAGGCAGAGGCTGCTCTGTTGGAGCATGAGGATGCATGTCACATCTAGAAGACCTGGTTAGCTAGCAGCAAGCTTGATGAGCTGGACCATCAGGACCAGGAGCAGCTGCGGGAGTCCATGTAATAGGAAAGGCAGGAGCTGGAACAGCTGTGTGGCAAACTGGCCAGCTGGGACTAGGAGTATGACTGCCAAGTTTGTCTGGCCGAGGCAGCAGAGGTGGCCACAAGATCGCACTGCAAGACCGGTCTTGTGGCCATTATGTGGCCACAAGACTGCACTATTCAGCCTGGAGGAGGCGAATTATAGGCTCAGCTGGCCCAGAGGTACTGCGAGCTGGAGGAGGACGTGGAGCAGCTCCGGCGCAGTATGGAGAGGTTCGGCGAGCAGCTGTGACGCGGGTGTGACCTGGAAGAACAGGAGGTGGAGGCCGCTCTGTTGGAGCATGAGGAGGCATGTTGCAACTGGAAGACCACAATAGCCCGGTATTGCATCAAGCTGGAGAAGCAGCGTGACCAGAACCTGCAGAACCTGCACAAGGCCACCAGATCCAGAGACTAGGAGTGGCAACCAGCCCCCTCTAAGGGGGAAGGCTTCTATATATAGAAGTGGTGTGAATCAACTAAAAAAATAATCCAGTTAATCACAATAATAGGTTGTGATTAATCATGATTAATATCAAGTTTAAAATGGTAGTAGGTTATATGTATGGGCTGATATTTGTGCCACTAGAAACTGAATAAATAGCTAGTTTTGCGTTAGTCTACCACAGGGGTCTCCAACTCCGGTCCTGGAGAGCTACTGTCCAGTAGGTTTTCTGTCCCATTTGGCTTCTGATGAGCCACACCTGCTCCTGGTATTTACCTGAGAACAGGTGTGGC
>JAODJU010000062.1:18074151-18085333 GCA_026776725.1 Gnathonemus echidnorhynchus | reverse complement strand
TATGATATTGAATGAAATGTGTGATCATGCCCCAGTCAGTGAAAGTGTGTTTCCTACCCCTAGACTCCAGAGGGTTAAGAGAAACACCAAAAAATATGTATATATTAAATAAAGAACAGACCGTATCAGGTCAGGTCAGATTGGGGAGCATGCACTGATACAGCACGTTACCATACCCACCACATGGAGAAACTACTTGGGATCCCAGCCAGCGACCCCCCCCCCAGCAGACACACGGTCCTGTCCCACCCTCCGGAAATGGTCATCCATCTGCCGCAGTTAGGTGTTACATGGATGTCCCCTTGGCCTGGTCCAGTTGCTTGGGTACCCAGCATTGAGGATTCTACAAGCTGGATCACCCTTCGGGAAATGCGCCACATAGCCGTAGTGCTGTAACTGACGCTTCCTCACAATGCAGGTAATGTGCCTCATTCAGGACTCCTCTAGCAACTGCTCATTCAACACAAAGTCAAACCATTGGTACCCAAGGATATTCCAAAGAGACACAGTACCAAAGGAGTACAGTCTTCTTCTCAGCTCACTAGCACAGCCATACAGCAAAACTGGGAGCAATAGGACTCTAAAGACTTGGACCTTCATCCTCTTGCAAAGATATCGGGAGCGCTACACACCGGCAACTTCATGACCCTCCATGCTCTTCCAGTCCGTCTGCTAACTTCATAGGATGAATCACCAGAGACATGAATGTTGCTGCCGAGGTAGGTAAATCTCTGTGATCAATTGATCTTTGCTGCACCACCAGTATTGGATTCCCAAGTCCAATGATGTGGCTCAGGGTGTTGGAACCAGGATCCAGTGACTCGAAGCCCTTGGCCATTTGCAAAGTCAAGGAACATGGAACCACTCTCACCCCCATCACCAGACCCATGGGAACCAACAATAATCCTCATAGTTAGCCCTGTCAGTCCAAGTGGTTGCACTGAAGTCACGCATGACCAGAGGTGTGTCACCACAAGGGCACCCATCAACCACCGAGCGAAGTTGTGACTAAAAGGCTTCCCTCATCACTCACCACGGTCAGAGCATACACAGAGACAATAGACAAAACACCCAAGGGGTGCCTTAAGCTCATTGTAAGGAGTGAAATCAGACACCATTGGGAGGAGCTGATCCGCTACAGCAGGGCTATTCAACTCACGGTCCTCAAGGGCCGAGCCCTGCTGATTTTCCAGCCTTCCTTCACCTATGAGCCAGGTGTGAAGCCTCTGACCAATCGGAATCAGTAATTATTAAACTAACTACCTGGGAGAACTGAAAACAAGGCCTGGATTTGGAATCGAGGGCCTGAATTGAATAGCCCTGCGCTACAGCAACAGCTACTCCCTGAGTATGGCAGCCATCAGACTGACCAAAAGTAGTGGTGCGTTCCATTTGCCCTCGGAACTCGGATTCCGAATCAGATTCTGAGGTTTGAAGCCGGAAGTGACAACATGCACGCTCCCATTTCTCGGAGATCCAAGATGGCTGTGCCCTTTATCAACAGAAGGGAAAGTTGTAGTTCAGGGGTATTCAACTAAAACTTAAAGAGGTTCAGTTAGAGAAAATTTCTTGAAGCAAAGGTCTGGAAGATCGTAATGTCTAACTATTTAGTGTGATATATATTTAAGTAGCCTATTAGTCGTTTCAGTATTTCATGTAATCAGTGCCTGATTGTCAAATCAAATTAATTCAATACAATTCAAAAACGTTTTGACATTATTTATTGTCATGTGACATAGATTTTCAATTTGAGATGTCTGCACACACGTAACAGTTCTTACCTTGTAAATAGTCTGCTTTTGTATTTAATCATGTAAATACTTCTTTGATGTAGCTAATTTTATGTTTTATAATGGAATGATATAGATTTCTAGCGTGTCATGCTAGATGCTTGAGATTTGGCAGCCATGAAAACGTACATTTTTTGTTTCACCTGAGTTTATTTATATAACAGATAACATTGCTTTATACATATGTTAAAAAGCAGAAACTTCAACGAACATGAAATCAACAATGAACTACATCTATTTATCCAACATATTATATAAAATACATACTCCGGTTGAAACTGTCAGGTTTTAAATCATAGCTTTTCTGTTTCGGCTGTCGGTCCGGGTCTGTATAGGACAGCTTCTGGGTCCGGACCCAGACCGCGGTCCGCCTGTTAGTGACAATCTGTTGTACTTTTATCCTGTTTAAGCACTACTTCTTAGGCCTGTTGTGATAAACGATAAATCAATTAATTGTACAATAATTAAAATGAGGTCGATAATTTTTCTGGCTGCGATCATTTTCATTTGCATGCTTGTTTGTTTTCCTCGTGTCTCTCTCTACCAAATGGGAATATCGGCTCTTTTTAGCAAACCGGCTCATTTGGCTCAGCTCACCAAGAAGAGCTGGCTCTTTCAGCTCCTAAACGGCTCTTTTTAAAAAACCCGCCCCTCTCTTCGTTTAACCTGATGCTGATTAACGTGACCTGATTTGAGCTTGTTAAAAATAAGACGCCGTCTCGTGGGTGGGCTTTTTCGGAAGGCAACATGTTCCGTCCACTATCGTCCTTAATGTTTAGGCAGCTCAAAAACCCAGACAATTCTATAAACATTAATAAAACGGCTCTTGAACAGGAGCTGGCGCCCATCATTCACTAAAAAGATTCGGCTCAAAGAGCTGTCTCGTTCGCGAACGACACATCACTAGTAATGAGGTGTGAACTCGTGTCAACGGGCTCTTTGCACGTCAGCTTCCACGTTCATGAAAATGCGGCTCACTCATTTCCGGTCTGTGAAAAATGGCCTTGGTTTATACATGCCGTTTACAGGACTTGCCCAAACTTATGATCAACGACATACATCGCTTTTGTAAATCCTTCTCCAAAGTACCAACGAGTAAATTAGAGAAGGGCTTTAAGATGTTTGCCTTGTCTTACATCCACGGATACGCAGGGGAGTCTTATTCGTTCAACTTTTTGGCTGGCATTAGCTATAGCTTACGCTAATAGACGTAACTGTGATAGTGATAGTGTATGCATGTGGCAATGAAGTAACTATGAACATCTCCAGTCATTCTAGCAGAGAATGTTTAACTTTTCTATATACACATTGCGTTAATCTGTGTTTGCTATTCTTAGTGTCAAACGGAAACACGGGAACAGGAGAGGTTGCTGCTTCAGATCCACGAAGAAGCACGACAAACATCATAGTGTAAAAGTATGGTGGCACTGGTAATTTGTCAGAGTTCTAATTAAAGCTGTTCAATATTCAGATTTGTGTTATATAGACTCATCGAAGCTTATGATAAACCACCATAAAATGAGCCATGGAGATGCTGCAGCAACCATTTTCAGACAATGTTGTGAAAATACGCTGTATAAATAAAATTGAATATTTAGGTACAGTATTATACTGTATTATATAGCATATTTTAATTATACACAGTTCAGTAATTTAATTTGTACAGTACTGTAATTTGAAAAGCGTTTGAAACGATTGTACTATATTTTGCAATCAAAATTAGTGACGCTGTCTGTTTTATTACCTATTATTCATGTAAGAAATATACACGTCAGTTAGACTGAGACATGAAGAAGAAAAAATCGGTTATGATGATCATCCGATTATAATTATCAATTTCGTCCAGGCTATAAGCAGTAAAGTAAAATGTAGCAATAAATTATATGAAATGTGAGTATAAATATGTTGGATTTGCCAAATTTCCCAGAGGTGTGCGTGGAAACTTAAAACTCGATTGTATTTTGAGGACGTGGTGCACATAGGAAATTATTATTATTGTTTTTTTAGCTTCTGAAACAGAAGTTTATCCTTTCTTGTGCTCATAGTTATTTATTGTTTTTGGTTGTTTTATTTGTTTATTTTGGATATTAAAAATGTCTTCCAGTCCCAGTGTTAAATGTTCTTTAGAAATTAAAGTTTATTGATCGTTGAAAGGGTATACTTCCATTAATATGCCATTATCATTACATAAGTTGAAAATGGTCTCACAACAACAATATTATTGTTTATCACAATAATTCCTGAGACAATTTATCGTCCAGCAAAATTTGTTATCGTGACAGGCCTACTACTTCTCATTTGTGGCTCTTTAAATCGGTTGCACACACTATATTGTCCAACTTATCTGTGGACATGTTGCTATGGAGTTTTATACATAAAGCACCGCGCATAATGTGTTTCAACTGATATTGCTAACAATGGATAATAACCAGGCTAGAATTGGATTTCATGATTAGTCAGATTATTTGTCGGATTTAAGGTAGTTCGGGCTAATTATAAGTGAACGAAGATAAAGGCCAGTTGTCCGGCTAAGCAAAAAAATCTTCAAAATCTTCCTTGACTTTGCAGTCTTTCATATGGGTCCATGGTATTGCTACTTCTGTGGTAAATGGAATGCATCCGACTCGGTTTTTCCCGAGTTTTTAGCGGATGTGACGTAATCTCGGAATCTGAAAATCGGATCCCAAGACTAATGGAACATACTACAGATATACCCACCTACAGAGATCTGGCCACTCCTCGGTCTGTGTACCTCAGAGAATGCTACCACCAAAACGCAGAGTTTACAAAGCTTATTGTATAGGTCTACTACAGTTTTACTCTACCAGTAAAAGATCTAAAATTATCTAAGTCAAATAATTCTCAAAACTGCACACACATATTGAGAATCTTTTTTCGCTGTACTGTGAGTAAAATACAATACTGGTTTTCAAAGCCATAAAATCTCACCTTTAAATTATGCTTTGTATCAAAATGGAAAAACAGTATCATAACAGTAACATATCATGTTACAGTCCATATGCAAGAATCTCCAGTTACAGTACCTGTTTTCAGTTCTAAACTGGCAAATTATGGAAGCCACAGTGAAAGCAGAGAGGCTGGGCTGCCCACAATGACCCGCTTCTCTTATGGTCAAGCCATGATCGATGGCATGGTGAAATAGTGTAGCTCAGCTCACATTTCATCGCCTCTGGCATGCCCTTTTTCCAGCTCTTCCTCTTCATTGCCATCCACCTTGGTGTCTTCAGAATTCAGGTTTCTGCTCATACCAAGGACATGTGCTTCATCTTGTACAAGCCCATTGGCTGAACAGTGAATGACAGGTGTTGCCAATGCACAAAACAGATTACATGAAATGGGCATTTCAATCCAGCTCTAAGTATGTGCATTTTATTCGGCGTAAAATGTCATTTAATTACTTCATCATTTCAGTAGCAATGACACCAAAGTGTTGAAAAAGCAAACACTTCAATCACTGATTTCGGAGTTTATAAAATTGGTGACTTTGCTGTTTGAAAAAGAGGCACATGAGATTTGTATTTAGGAACTCAGAACTATATGGTAGTTTGTGATACGGGTGTAAGGAGTATGTAATAAGAGTAAGCTGCAGTGTATAGTGTTTAGGAACTCTGGGACAGACAAAAGATACATGAGCTTGGAATTTTGGGAAACGTGTGCCAGCATGTGAAATCTGTGTAAGCAACCAAGTAAAACTGCAGTACGTGGGCTTTGCCTGTTCTTTCTGTGCACTCCCTTCCTGCAGTCCAAAGTGGTGAACTGTTTATCAAATGAAATAATGCTTTTGATTTGTCATTGGCAGAAATACAAGTACAGGTACATTGGAATGCATCTTTTAACCCATCTTGATCTTGTTTTTGAGACATACACATATACACATATATACAATCGAAAGGTCAGGTCATTTATCTGGCACCCCTGGAGCATTTTTTGGGATTAAAGATGCTCAAGGGCTCAAGGGAGTATGACTATTCTGCTGAGGATGAACATTGTGGGGAAAAGGGGAACCTCAATTTTATAGAAATCTGTAAATGCAATCAAAAAACTAAAAAGGCAAAGAACCTTTTGGTTTGGTTGTTTATGGTTAAGGTTAGAGCTGAGAATGGATTCAGGTTGTTGTAGTTGGAATCAGGGGAGTAGTTGGAGATGAATGAATAGGAAGTCTTTACTGGGGGGGGGGGGGGTGATGACAAACTATTCATGACTTAAGCCAATAAATAAACATTTATTTGGGGGGAGCTAAAAATATTTTAGGAGAGGGCTAAGAAATGTTTTGCTATTAAGTAGTACTACTGCCATCCAGTGGAGTTTTAAGAGATTGCAGATTCTGTCAATTTTTTTTGGTATATCCTGCCTTAACATGCTTGTGGCAGAAATCGGTTCTGTTGGGTCAGTTTCACTGGAAAATTTTTATTTATAATTGCAGTTATCTCACTGAGACTTGGGGTAGGATTGACTATGGTGGCAAAGTACTTTGAGTGAAATGCCACACTGCTGTAAGTGACTACTGCATGAGCAGTAAAGGATGCAGGCAATTATAAGATTTTGTAGTGGGTGTGCCTATTGTCAGGTTCTCTGTGTCCATGTGATAGCTAAGAGGCAGGCCATACATAGATCTCATCATTAGTCTCGTTCTTCATCGTCTCACTATTCAGTACAGTGGAGTTATGACTTAATTATTACCTGTCAATGCAACTGCAGTTACTATGGAAATGCCTAGTGGAATACCATTAGGAGATTATTTCTAGATATCCTGAGATCTCCACGACATATCTAAGTATTACCTTTAATTGGAAAACATGTTTAGTCTCTGGAAATAGCAGTTTTTTTCTATTTCCTTCTATACAATTGCCTGGCCTAGCTCCTGTTTTCCATCTCTGTTGCCTGACTGGCAATGAGTGCAACACTCATCCTCATCCTTTAGCCTCTGTGGTCTTCTTAGCACTACTCTTACGCCTGTTTTCAGGAACTGTGTTCTCATACTTATATGTCAGACCTTGTGTGACATACAGCGTTTCAGTGAGGATGGTGTGGCCACACAGGTCCTTTAGGCCAGAATTACACCTGTCTGGTGGGTGGGGGCATGAGGTTGAGTTGTACATCATTATCCACTGGTGAAAAAAAAACAAACAAAAAGAAGAGGTACATTGACAGCCCTTCATTATGAAACCTCAGCCAAACTCAGGTATCGGCCACCATCACTACATATAGAGCCTCTGATAATTCATTTGGAGAGCCAATGAATAGCTCTCAAATGCTGGCAGTTTGAATATAAAGTGGAGTTAATATTGGCACGCTAAAAGCCCAGTTGATAACCGATGACTTCCAAAGCTAGTGAATATAACTGATCAAAGGGTGCATTCAGCAGATTCCAGTGCAGTTGATTACAATACTTTGCTTCTTAGGTTTTTTCTATGTTTAGCTATATAGAATCACTGACTAATAACGAATCTTACAAACAATACACAGGCAACATGTATAAATGTGGAAAACAATGCAGAGCACCACTTTTATCGCTTTTCACCAGCCCTTTGTCCCTTTTCTTTCCTTTTGAATTCAGTTAGGAGGAGTCGTCCATGCTTCTCAGAAGTGTAAGACGACTTTACTGCCATTAGTGTGCAGTTCGCTCGCTCACAATGCTGCTGTCGGAATGTGAAACTAAATGAGAGCACTTCTGATTCAGTAACTGCATGCATTTTACATATGAGTGTGTTATTTTAACAGTGATGTTCATGGAGAGAGTCTGTTAACCCTCACAGGTCACTCCTCTTGTTTTTCTTTGTCAGTAGGGAGGTAGGGTTGATGAGGGGGTGCTGAGTACTCAAATAGGCGCGATAGGTGAAACTACGGCCATTGCTGGAATGAGGATTTTGGGGGTGGTGCGGAATCGCACTTAGCCCCCCCCCCATAAAAACACACACACACACATGCTCTGGGTGCCATAGGAAATTGGTGCCGCTCTAGTCTGTATGCCAATAAAATCATTCGCAGGATAGCAGGAACTTGGCAGGTTTTCAAGTCATGGACTGTACTGTGTTTGTCTCCATGATTTACGGTTGTGTGGTTTTGCTTTGATTGCTTGCTTCATTTTGCTAAAATAGCCCACCTTCTTCCCATATTTCCACTCAGCTCGGTAAAGTGGTCTGCTTAATGTAGGGACACTGTGTGAAACCAGGGCATCAATGAAACACCAGGAGCAATTCTGTCCATCCCTTCCTCTGTTTTCTACAGAGTCTGCTTTGAACTAAGGCACATGCATGTAAGGGGCACAGATGGTTTTGTTCATGTTGGGGTGCTAACCCTGGTGTGCAGCATTGGCCTATCTTTGCTATTAGTTTGATCACAATGCGTTTGAAGCCACTCATCCTAATTCACACATCTTCCACATTGAAATGCAAGCTAGCCTCCTTAATTAGCATATTAAGCATCTTCTCCACTTTTTTGGAATTCAGCTGGAAAAAACTCAGGACTTCAGTGAAACCCACTCAGCCAGGCTCATTAACTGCCATATTAAAGATTCTACTGAGGCATGTCCACTTTGGAGGAATGACAGTTAAACAGGCATGCTTTAATTCTTTTGATATCAGTCATTCTACCCACAGCTGCAGTCATTCACCTCTGCCTTTACATGTCACAGTTATTGTGCATGTGTAGCTGATTTGTGTAGACAGCTTGTACAATATAATGCACATATTATCCATGTTCAACAGTGTTATAAAGAGGTGATGGTATTTGTTTGATCGATGAGTTGATTTGCAGAGA
Organism: Gnathonemus echidnorhynchus; assembly: GCA_026776725.1. NCBI lineage: Eukaryota > Metazoa > Chordata > Actinopteri > Osteoglossiformes > Mormyridae > Gnathonemus > Gnathonemus echidnorhynchus. The sequence continues at coordinate 18,076,763 of JAODJU010000062.1, read as the reverse complement.
GGGGCTACGTTTCTCTGTGCCTGGTATGTATGTTGAAGCTATTTTGCTTATATTTAAACACAGATTTGGTGTTTAAACATATTGTAATTTTTTGACCTGTCTGTATTTTGTTTTTACGCCCCCGCCCCCAGTCCCACCGAAGTCATGTCGAGTGGATCGAAATGAAAAGCTGTCACCCTGAAATTCCCTTAGACAAACGGCTGTAATTACTAGAATTAGTGAGCTATTTTGTCATTAGCCTCCTTATTGAAGGCGGCAGTAAAAAAAAGATAAATAAAGAAAATGATGGCTGTCGGCTGGAGTCTTGGGGGTGGGGGGGTTGGGTATAGACAACCCCCAACATTTAATTCAACATTTAATACTATAATGTAGTCCTGCTCCTACTCTACAAGCTCTGTAGCAGTGATTGTTTTGATTGTTATTGTGTACGATGACGGCTCGGCCATGAAAAGTCAACATGAATATAAATGCACTTTGTTAACATTATGATGGAAATGGCAGCTCGCTCTTTAATGCCTTATTTCACAACATTGATTACAGGGTGGGCATTCAAATAAATGAGCACAAAACAATGACTCGCAATCAGGACCGCGCGCTCTCATGAAAGGCTGCGGACAGATAAATGAATACTGCATACATATGTGGCCTATTGAAATTATATATATAAGTGACACATCAAGCCAAATTTGGCTGGTGGGGACAGTGCCTAAATGAGAAAAGAAGAGAAATAATCTTAACATGTAATTTAGTGCTGATTTCTGTTTGCGCAAAATGCGACACTCAATCTTTCAACATCATTAATAGTAGGTAATATTTACCAGTCTCCTCTTTTCTGCCCAGTTTTAAGAGATAAAAGACATTGCTATGGTAATGAGAACGATAGAGAGGCATGAGACATAGGTCTGCAGAATGAATGTGCTGTAGAGCACAAGTTACTCTGAGTGAATCAAGTCCATGCTTTCTTACCTGCCATGAAATAATTAAATAAAATGCCCATAAAGGGTAACTGTGGGCACTGGTGAATCGCGGGTATTGCTAGTATTATATGGTCTTGGTTCATAATCTGTAGGTGATTCAAAGGCTGTAGTCTCATTGCTTGTGTTGTTGCAAAAGTGTAACCTGCTATTTCCAGTCACTAAACAGTAGATTTAGACTGTAGTATCCAGATTCAATTGAAAAAAGCACACAGTGCTTAAAAATTTTCTGTGCTTTTGCAATAAGCAGTTTACCCAGCATATATTGCTCCTTACTTAACTCTTAAGATTAACTATATAGACATCATTATGATATTTTATGTAATTTTGGCTTCTCATGGTCTGCCATTAACCTTGGAGTGTCTGATAAATCTTAGTAATGTCATCGCAGTTAGCACAATACCCGCCCTCCTGCCTTTTGGATAAAGTACCATGGTCAAAATACAACCTAATACAATCCTAACCCAAAAACTAGCGACTCCATATTTCAATGTGTATTGTTCTGTGTCTGACAGTCTCCTGTGATAATGTGCAAAAGGGAAATCAACATTATAATTTCAGATCTACCACAAACCAGTGACCCAAGTATTTTGATATAACTGTTTATTTAGGTAGCTTGAAGTTGTTGAAGTGGGTAAAGTGCCTTGAGCCTCTCTAGGGTGCGCATGGGTTCAGGGTCTGAAGGATGTTCTCTCGTACTCTTTCCTCGCCACAGAACTCAAAGCTGCAACATGGAGAGAGAACAGCAGAACTGAGTTGCATTAACATTCCAATTTGATAGAGAACTGCTGCCCTCTAGTGTGCATATGCACTTCCTTTTTCTTAGCTTATTTAAAACTTGACATTTAAAACCCTGCAATTAAAGTCTTTGCATAACTCTTTACTTAACTATTTGCATTTATGTGTCTTTTTGTATGTTAAAATATAAAGTACATTTCCAGTGTTGGTAGCTTCCTTCTGAAGCCCCGAATGAATCCCAATGAGCCCCAAATGATTCGTGATGTTTTAGAAACCATGCTCTCAGTTTGAGAATTCTGCACATCACAACAGTCCTAGTCTGGGGCTACATTTCCTGAACCTCTGTAGTGCTAAGACCATCATGACTTCAGCGAGAGAGCCTTGGGCAGATTAGGTCTCTGGACTGAGCCCCTGCTGTCTAATGATAGCAATACACTAGCAATGCAGTGAGCTGACAGTGGTTTTGACTCACTAAAAAGAAAATTTGTCTAAAAGAGTACAAACAAAAATAATATCAATGAATGACAAATAGGGGCTGTTGGAAAGTCATTTTAAAACACTGTGTCAAATAAAGTAATTATATCTTAGTGATCAGTCAAACATACAGCTTCCTGTCTTTCCCACGTTGCAGCACCATCTTGGTAGCCCCAAACTTGGGTAGCAGGGGGTTCAAAATCTTGTTGTTCCAGAGGAACTTCATCTTGGTCACTTCACCCACATCGATTTCTGTGTCGATGAAGACCTCGTAGGTTTTGCCAGGAGAAAGCAAGCCACTGTACGGATTGGCATATGCATGTATCATTGAATAATGGCAAATATTTGTGGCATATACACTCACCTAAAGGATTATTAGGAACACCATACTAATACGGTGTTTGACCCCCTTTCGCCTTCAGAACT
>JAODJU010000062.1:18056049-18074051 GCA_026776725.1 Gnathonemus echidnorhynchus | reverse complement strand
CATGTGATTGGTTGATTAGATAATTGCATTAATGAGAAATTGAACAGGTGTTCCTAATAATCCTTTAGGTGAGTGTAGTTTGACAGTAGTGAGTTAATCTTAGCAACATGAAGTAGAGCAGAATTAGCCATATTCTTCTTTAACAATAATGGTTCATTGTAAAAATCATTATAAGATGCTCTGTACTCACCTATAAACATCATATTGTCTTGTGTTGCCATTGGACCCATAGAGCGCTACCTTTATATAGCCTGTGACTGTTCGGTCGCCAGAAATGGTGATAGTTATCATGTAGCGATACCCTGGAATTGGGAAATGTCATGGAATCAATAGAAATAAATTAGAAAAAAAAAAAATGAAAAAGGACGTGTCACTGAAGTTACAGAACCACTGGGAAACACATTGAGGTTTTTCATAAACTGACTACAGAAATACATTAAGTATTTGGGGCACCCACACAGTGCTACAGGAGAATTACATTAGGTAGTAATGTGAAAAATGAACCTTTGAGCCCACAGTAGTTGCAATTACTATGTCCTGTCAGTTACCAGCTACTTAAGCGTACATCATAAGGCTTACATCACTGACTTAAATTAGGCAGTGATTTGGCACTTTAAAGTAACTCATCCAACCTAGGGTATTTCAACCTCAGTTCTCCCATCACAATCACAGGCACATATAGTAAGTGCGAACAAAGACAGCTGCAGTCTTACGTGCAAAAGGGTTGGCCTCCCCGGTGTTCAGGTAGAACTTCAGTTTCTCCTGTCCGCTGGGCACTTTGAATTTGTCAGCATGGTGACCCATGAAAGGGCATGTGCCCGTGGGGCATGGGAAGCACCGGCCCTGTGTGACACCAAACCATTGTGATTCGTCCTCACTTGGTGATTGACTAAACCAAGGAGCTGTCAGTGCTAGCAGCTCTATACTTGACCTGTTTACAGGTGATGGGCTGCTTCCTGGTCATAGTCAAACAAAGATGATGCATAACAATGATTCCATCACCCTGCATCTATGAAACTTCTCCCCAAACTGTTACTTGGAAACCATGTTAAAACCAATGAATTCCAAGTGTTCCTGGGCAGTAGCACAACATTTTGGGTGTTCCGTTTTTAACTCAGCCTTTTACTTTATAAACACAGAAATTGGGATGGCAGTTTATAGAGCTTTATAGGGGGTGAATGTGTTCATACCTCGTAACCAGGGTGATCAGCCTACTGGACTGTTTATAATTTATATAATGAAAGTCCTTCCTTTCCTGTAGCGAGAGATTGTGCTTCTGTGCTCCCATAGTATGACTGGGAAGTTTACTAAACCAGGAATAAGCTGTCATTAGGGAAGACAGCTGCACTAAGCTGGCCAGTGAGTAAGGGGGTCTGCGCCTCCATGTTGAAACCAAATCCTCCACTGTGAGTTGCTTTCTAAAGCCAAAGATATGGCTCACAGATGTACTAGTGTCATGTGTGACAACAGGTGGCCCTCCATACCCAGTGTACCCAGCATGTATAAAAGTCCTCCAGTTTTAAAAGTCCACTTATGAAGTGAGGATTGGTTGTAGTTTTTGACTGTGTGGTGGCCTGGAAACTTACGATTTCATCAAAGACCTCCTCACTGGAGCAGGGATACCCAAGGAAGCCCTCCGGGTTCAGGATGGTGTCATTGTAGTACTTGTAAGACCTCAGATGGTTGCAGGCTGCAAAGTCTCGGGTGCCTGGTCAAGAAAGAACACAACAGCAGGGTAGCTGTGTGTGTGTGTGTAGATTAGGTTTATATTACTTTGTGGGGACCAAATGTCCTTTACAATGTAATAATAACCTGTTTCTTTGATGTTGAGGGGACCATTTTTCAGGTCCCCACAAAGATCTGTGAATGCAGTCAAAAAAGTAAAAATGCCAAAAGTCTTGTATTTTCTTTGGTTACTTATGGTTAAGGTTAGAGCTGGGTAGGGGTTACAGTCATTGGGATTAGAGTTTTCCCCATAGAAATGAATGGAGAGTCCCCAAAAGGATATAATTACAAACCTGTGTTTGTGTGTGTGTGTGTGTGTGTGTGTGTGTGTATGTGTGTGTGACATTGAGAACTATAGTATGTGTGCACTACCCCAGGCCTTCTAAGATCCCCAACTATTTGGCCTCACTCCTACTTCATCTGTCTCATCAAAAGGAGCAGCTTCAGCTGTGCTCCCCCTTGGCATGGCATGAATTTTGCCACTTGACCCTTGCCATCCAACAGGCAGCTTCAATAGCAGTGGGAGCTCTTTCTTTTTTCATGTGAACAGTCTTGAAGAGTAATTCTGAATGGTGGCATCACCCTCCCGACCCAGGGATTTGAAAGGGCACTGGTCTGTGTGCTGGGATTCAGAAGTTTGCCCTTTCAAATCCCTGGGTCGGGAGGGTGATGCCACCACTGGGCCCATGTGCAATTCCTTTAACCCCAATTGCTCCAGGTACTGGCTGACTCTAACTCTCTCCCCTAAGCCAGTTTCATGAGGTGTAATTATAACTTTGTGGTGACTATCCATGCATTTCTATGGGGAAAACCCTAATCCCAACAACGACCAGAACCTCTACCCAGCCGTAACTTTAACCATAAGTAACCAATCAAAATACAAGACTTTTGGAATTTTTAGTTTTTTGATTGCATTTACAGATCTTTGTGGGGACATGAAAATGGTTCCCACAACGAAAACAAAACAGGTTTTTATTCATTGTGTGGGACATTTGGTCCCCACAATGTAATATAAACATAAACCACACACACAGTACTGTGCAAAGTCAAAGAAGATATTTTAGGCTGTTTATCTTGGTAGTAAGTGGATATTTGCTCAGAAATAAAGCTATTTAACATTAGATAATATGCAAATTAACAGTAACACAATAATTTTTTTATGTTGTCCAAAAAGTGGCTGATATTGTATTGGATGGTTAGAACAACACCACTTCAGTTCCCAAACATTCCCTCAGGGGCACCCCCAACCACCAGTACTCACCAACATGAAGATCATTTACATATAATTTTCTTTGACTCACTGAGACTTGTGCAGATTACTGTAGCTGGGATTTCACTTTTCTGTGTTGTACATCTGAGTGCTGTGTATTTAAACCTCCTGATGACCTTTTCCTAATTAAATTCTCAGCAATGACACACACATTTGCCACTGTACAGTAAAGACAATACAGGTTCCTTATTCAAAAGCCAACCTTCCCAAATTCCATCAATGTCCACAATCTGAGAGAGGATATTCTTGTCACAGCCAGGCATCTGCTTGCCACCGTTGGGGTAGAAGTCAAGATGCCCCACTGCCTGGGCCATGCCAAACCCTGAAAGTGACGGGATACTTCACCAATAAATAACAGATCATGCTCACTGCATTTAGCTTATTGAGTTGAAACATAATTTTCTCTGTCATATAAAGTCACTCAATAATTAGGACAGCTTTCTTCAATGACCACAGAGATCCCTTTTTAACTTGCTATATAAGTTCCTGGTAAAATGTGAAGCATACCAATATATGGGATCATGGGCAGTGAGTCTGTGTGAATGGTGTCCACAAACTTAGCATCGCTGGGGTCCAAACGCACTAACTCGGGGCATCCCTGAAAATATGGCTCCGCTGGGTCCAGACCTGTGTGACAAACAAACCTGGCTCAGACAGTTTAATCATCATATTCAGCAAGCCCAGATCATTTGCAATGAACCTTAGAATGAATAATTCAGCACTGAGATTACTAACATTGAGTTGGACTACAGGAAGCAGGAATGTTTTATGTCTGTTATTCATAGATGTCAGAATCTAATGGAAGCTGTGCTGCTCTGTGTTTCTTTGAATCACTGGCAGTTTGCTCATTGTGGATTCCTGTGTTTGTAGCATATTCCAAATGTACCGTGCCCCACTGAACTGTGCTGTGCCATTCTGTGTTGTGGTGAGCTGTTTTCAGTGCAAGGATTGGTCAGCATATGGCTCCTCCCTACCAGTGACGCGGCCAAGGTTGGGAACCCTGCGGCCAACCTCCCCTGCACAGTGTGCACCCAGGCTGTGGCCAATGACATGAAACATCTCAGGCTTCTGTTGGTAGTGCGTCTGAATGGGACACACAAGCAGCAGACTGTTATCCACCCCCCACGATAAGGGGGACCTCCAAGGTAGCCAGGTGCGTTTGATCTCCCTGAGAATGTTATCATTTGCATGCAGGTGTGCTAGTGTGGGAAGATATCCATATGCTAATAGTGTGTGGAATTGATAGCGACCCATTTGGCCACCATAATAATCATTTATTTATATTTCCTATAGAATATATCAGTAGAGATCTTTGCATTGTAGGAGCAGCATAAAAAATTACTTTTATGATAGCAAAGCAGATCATTTTCAATGCATATTAGCATTCTCGGTAACATATACTCACCATACATGCCACTGCCTTCTGTGCAAGGAGTAAAATGACTATATTCTGTCTCACAGTGTCTGTACATTAAGAATAGAAATGCAACCAGTGGGCTCCGATCAGTAACTGTAAAAAGGTGCAAAGTATATACTTACCTGTAAGAGCTCAATCATATAGGCAACCTCTGCACCTACTACCCGGATGTTGTTGGCCGCCTGTGTATAAGTGGTCCTTCCTCCCCTCTTCCAATCCACACAGATGCAGTTAATGTCCTCCACCAGGAGCATGGTCTGACAATACCAACCATCAGCAAGTGCATGAGCCAAGTTGTACTTGTTAATATGCTCCAACTGTCTCAGAGCATAGCCTGAGAACCCGACCAACTCAGAATTCCTGCTTTTAATTTTGTCAGCCAGCCAACACTCTTAGTTGGGTCTCTGGTTTTAGATTTCTACTTTATGTCTGAGATTTAAACTAAATCTTTATGTGATATACATACCCTGCAAATTTCACACCTAAAAGTCAGACTGTTTGGGCTGTAGTATGAATTTGGGAATAATAAAATTATAAAAATCAGTACAAAAACAATAGGAAACCTGCAGCAAACACTGCTTGGAACTGTAATATCTTGTCACAAGTAATGTAGCAATGTTGCATTCAATTACATTAAATTTTTTACACTTTTAAGGTTCAAATATAGATATGAGTCATAGACAGTCCCTCCAGGATTTCGCGGGCGTCTTTTTTGATTGTTGCGGCTTAAAATGCTTAATTTTGCGGCAGCTTTTTCAAAAAGTTGCGGTGAAAGTTGCGATGTTTCGAGGCTTTATTTTTTGTCTATTTCGTTTCAAGAACAAATGAATTTGCAGAAATAGTTACAACTGTTTTGCAACATCGCAACTTCCTGGAGGGACTGCATAGAGGACAGCTGTGTTTGAAATAGGGGGGGAAGGGGGAACGTGTCCCCCCAATATCGGCATCAGCAGACTGCCCCCCGCCCCATCCTGTCACTCCTCGGCTGAAATCACATTGCATTCTCTGTGAAGCTTCAGTTTGACCTGCGGCCCCTACAGCTTTCAGCACGTCTTCATGACAAAAAGAAAATAATCACATTGCATTATCTTTGGGTCTTGTGATCCTTGTTCGTAGTGGTGGCTTTTGCTATTTGATGCATTTGATGATACGTTACTAAGGCCAATCCACTGCATAGGCAGAGCACGAGGATGAAACATATACCTAACGGAGTTTCTAATCCTATATCAGACAAAATCATTTTATCACATGGATCAGTTTTTTGGTTGTGAAACTACACTCTGAACAGTGTTCATTTTATTTTACATTACGAAATCTTCATTATTTTAAATTGCTTTTAAAATCTTTCATACAATACACCCTTTCACAATGAGACTATTGCATGTGTGCTCACTGCAATGTCACAATATATCATCCTGCTCCCATCCCCCACACTGCTGGGGCAAATTTGGTCACCTCAATGTCATACTACTTCTGACACCACTGGAGCTTAATGAATTTTTGGGTGATGCACAAATTACATAAAATAAATGTAGGTTCCTACCCTACTTATATCCAGAAGGCAGGTTCCCTCTCAGACACACACACCTACCCTACACATATCCATAAACCAGGTTCGCTCTGAGAGAGACATATACCTACCCTACACATATCCAGAAGCCAGTTTTCCTCTCCTTGGTCAATGAATCCATGGATAATAAAACGGGTCATATTTTCTCCTTGATAGTTTGATGATAGAAGAATGTCCTTGTTGGTACTTATTTCCTGTAGAATCACAAGTACCAAGCAGTCATGTCAGTCAGTCTGTAAGTTAATTTCAGACAAAATGCTTAAAAGCCTTAATGTGTATGCTCATTTATTTCATAGCTCATATCTGTACAATATCCAAGTGTTATTCTTAAGATAAAGGAAGTGATCTTAAAAATTAGGATTTTGATGAGAATTGTTCAGTAAACATGAGTGATGGAGGGGTAAACTGTGCCCATTTGCCTGGAAGTTATCAGGGTTTTTTGCAGTGAAGAGCAAGTAGCGGGTGCCGATCTTTTCTGGGTCCCAGGGTAGGCGGGCAATGGGCCTCTCAGCCGTGTCAGACCAGGGCCTGTCATCCGTGAAACAGCCCAAGTTCTCATAACAGACCTCAGCCCCTGTTGGAACATGCACAGCAGCAAGGTGATTGTGAACAACTGGATCGTCACACCCAGGCGTGATTTTAAACTTATGTTACGTTTCCTATCATTGAGACATTCAGCACCTACCTTGGCTAGTGTAGTTGCATGTAAATAAATTAACCCTTCTAAATGAATTCATCCCCTAGAAGTAGAAAACCATCCATCTATAACTGGAGATTTCTATCTAAGTGTACATTCACACCGCAGGCGGTGACAATGTCAGTGTTCGCTCTGGCTGCCCTGCCTGTGACACTAGCGAATGCTGGGGACGCTCTCTGATGTAGATGGAGGTCGTTCAGAACAGTCTTACAAATTTTAAAAGGGAAAATCAAACAAACATGCAGCTTATCTTTGTGCCTACTGCCAATATGGTATAATTTGTCAAAGCAGATGAAATTATATTAAGACAAACTGTACTGTTATAAATAAGTAACATTAACATTACCAACGATTTGCATGGTTTTACATGCTTTGGCACCAAAATTAGTCGGTGATTTCCTTCCTTTTCACAAAAATACATTATGCACTTCACCCACTCATCTGGAACATCAATAATTTCAGACACCTTGGTCCATGCCTGATTTTTTTTTTAATGTTCCTGTACACAAACAGGGGCACATCATATATAACTGGATACCCCACTATGACAATGATCAGTTTTATGGAATGCTGTCAGGTATGAACTGTGAAACATGGTATTTTTCCCCCTTCTCCTTACAACACCAAAAAAATCTGTTTTAATCCTGAGTGCAACACCCACCTGAAATTAGTTATATCTTGGGTTAGTGTTGGAACTGCTGGGAAGCTGGGTTAATATTGGACTGCCGTGAAACATTCACATTAAAACATTTTGGAAATGTGCATCGTTAATGTTCCTCACAAATTCGGGAAAAATTAATTATGTAACGAGTGATTTATTAAAGATGTTTTGAAACTTGCACAGATCACATATTTAATGTGCCCTTTGATAGAACTTCCTTATTTGTTTATGGCACTCCATGCTTTAATGAAATTGCTGAAACATGCTGATAAAAATTAGATGAACGCAAAATCAAAGCGTGTAGGTGAGAATGTGTCTAGATGATGTATATGCTCATGGAAACCTATAAAGAAAATGGAATTGTTTATATGGTTCTATATTGGGCTGTCCAGCCTTGACTACTTTGCTCCTTTTACAATACTTGCTCCACGTCAGACATATAATTCAGCATAACAGACAAAACAATGAACCTCTTAATTTTCACAAACTTTGAGTTTCAGTAGATGATTAAAAGCCTAAATATTACCATATGACAATGAATAAAATGCACTACAGACTGAACTCTTTGCTCTTGAAAAGTACATCTTGGTATTTAAAAACCTTTTTAAACATCTACATTTATACTGTATTAACGTGGTATAAAAATGCAGGTCTACATGGGTCTTTTTAATCGCGTATTTTTATGCCGCCTAAACACAGGCATTTTTATTGTGTCTAGAGGGTAAAAAAAATGCAGTGTGGAGACTTATTCTGTCCCACGCTTTATACCCTGATGTCGTTCCATACAGTTTCTCCTCCGTTGTGCTTGGGAAATGTTTGGTCAGAATAAAAGTTTACACGCTTGTGTTCTGCGGAACTCTCTTTGACGGAGCATTTCTACATTCCGACTATTTGCTGCCGAACCTTGTCATACCTCATTGCCGTAAAGTTGCCCGGCATTAAACTTCATTCAGAAAGTGTTTCAAGTCCTACTCCAAAGTACTGAAGTAACAAAGAAGTACCCCCAGCTGGTTAGGTACTTTTGGTGCTGCAACTTTTGCTACTGCTATTTGACCGGAAGTCAATGGAAAAGGGAAAGTAACAAAATGTACCATACCAAAAGTATGGTACTTGGTGCAGTGGAAAAGCGCCCTTTGACGCTCACACCATCGCACTGATGCTTGATGCTGGGAAATGCCCTCTCCCATAGAGAATGAATGACTTCCGGTCACTGCTCGCAGTGTGAACATACCGTAACTGAATGGGCGATGAGTGCACATCAGTGCCTGAGTCAACCACAGAGAAAGGCCATAAACAAGAACTGTCATGTGTGCTGGGAATCAAATAAATCGGTCAATAAACATTAAGACATTTAAAGCATGGAATGCATTTTCAGATCTCTTTTGGGGGTACTGTTGCTGTACATTGCTGTACAAATAAGCGAATCAGGGCTATATTGTGTCCCTTTGGAAATCAGCTTGTTAGGAAAATGTGTGATTAATAGTGCCAACACTGATAGGTGAGCGGAAGAAGACATGGAAGACATGATCATTAGAAGCAGAATCCAACCACAAAGCTTAAGGACAAGATGTACTGAGGGAAATAAAAGGCATACAGGAAAGTATATGACTTATTCAAACTAATGTCCCTTGCCGCTTACTGTCCCTTATGAACTACTCAATGAAAGTAGCCATGAAAAGGTCCAGTCATCTTTTTATATAGTAAAACTGCTGAAATCTGCTGTGAGATGAATGTTCTGTGGTCTTGGAACTGAAGGAAAAGATAAAAAAGGGAACGGAATCCTGTTCTTTACCTTGAGCAAAGCCCAGCAAAAGAAGAGCGGTGCTCCACACCAGCAGCATCTGGAAAGCATCAGGATAATTGAAAGGCAATGAGTATAATTTATTTTGTGATATCTTGCTTCATGAAAACTACAAGTAGGAGCAGCATCGCAGCCATGGCTTACCTTAACAGCTGTCCAGCACAAACTGCAGTTATGCTTGTTTTATAGGCAGATGGTTGCATAGCTGGGGTGGGAATGGACCAGGTGAGATGCGGGCAGTATCACCTGCCAAAGGTGGATAGAGGTGTTGGCAGAACAGGTAACCTTGGCTTTAAACCACCTTTGCTTTTACCCACTGGAGGCAACACGGTGCCAGCAGACCATACAAAGTTGTGTCACCTGGTATAGGCACTTGCCCAACCAAAGTTACTTTGCTTTCTGTGCTTAAAAGCGGGGGGGACAATTTTCTGCTGTCATGTACACAGAAAAATTAACCACTGAAAAAAGATGTCTGAGAAACAGAGGTGGAAAGTTCAGGTCCAGAAAGTATAAGTACAGACCAAGATTTTGTTTCAACCAACCAGTTTTGTATTCTGTAACTGTGACTCTTTATCCTCAACTCGTTGGTTAAAAGAAAGTATTGGTCAGGATTACTACTTTCTGTGGATTTGTAATTGTTCGTGTTTTTCACAATAATAATAATAATAATAATAATGAGCATTTTAATAATATTGAAATCATTATTATTATTATTATAATATTATTATTATTTGTCCTGGGTAAGACTTTAAACTGCATCCGGCCCTTCAAGTGGTTCTCCAACTTACAGGGAAAAAAATTTGGGAGTTTTTGGTGGGATTTGCACTTCAGTCACCATAAAACAATTCATAGTACAGTAGCTAGGTCCAAACAGGCACAACACCCTTCTGCTCTCTGCAGGACTAGCTTTGCTGCAGCAGCCCACAGGAAGGCTGCATGCATCATGAAGGGGACGAAGGAAAGCCTTCGGGAACCTCATCCCCAGAAGAGTCAAAACCGTTGGAGAGTTAATAGGGTCCAGCTTGTTAGGGATCGAGGCTAGTGTGGTGCTGAGGACGCTTCTACATGGCAGCACTTGGGTTCCTGTTGGAGGCGGCTCATCTGGGAAGGCATGTGGAACATCTTGTATCTCCAGCAAAATGACAGTCTTCCTCTGCCGTTGGGGGAGCTTTGTAAACTCCACATTTCAGTGGTGGCGCTCTCTGAGGTATGCAGACCAAGGAGTGGCCAGATCTCTGTAGGTGGATACACCTACTTTTGGTCTGGTCACTCTGACGGCTGCCATACTCAGGGAGTAGCTGTTGCTGTGGTGGATCGGCTCCTCCCAGTGGTGGCAACAATCCTTACATTTGTGGATTTTTCAGCTGGTGGACAAAAATCCACAAATAAACAGAAAGGAAGTCACAAATGTAACATGATCCACTAATAGACAATATGTGATCCACAAATGTCCAAAACACGTTTCACATGTTCACATTTCGCTCAGTATTTTTTGAAAATGATTTTACACAGCGCAAATAAAAATACATATTTATGTATTTGTGATGTATTTGTGTTTTTTTCCTACATATCAGCTGCAATTGTGATGCTCCGACAGAATTGATGAAGCAGACCCCGAAATGCAGTGGCCAGGAGGTTTATTACAGGCACCGAGGGCAAACAAAGTTATAAGGGAAATCCGTAAGAGTCGTCGAGGGGCAGGCAGAAGTCGTTCACCGGGGAGATCAATCCTACACGATGACGGGAGACAGGACGATGACAGGATAGGGGAGACAGGATCGACGGGGCAGCAGGGCAGGACGGAGCGGGTAGGACAGGCTGGCAGCACAGCAGGGCAGGACACAGCAGGCAGGTCGAGTAGGGAAATTAACTGCTCGGTACGGCTCATCGAAATGGCAACAATACTTCGCACTAGCTCTCCGGTGTTTCTGCCTTAAAAAGGGACACGATTGGTTAATTGCTGCTGGTGGGTGGTCCCGCCTGCGTGGGCGTGACTACCCCCCCCCCCGACAGCCACCTCCCGTTCCAAGAGGAACGGCGTGGACGACCCCGTGGACAAGGAGCGGGCTTGGAGGGATGAGCAGCGTGAAAGTCCATGACCAGACTAGGATCTAGTATGTCCGTGGCTGGAACCCACGATCTCTCCTCAGGACCAAATCCCTCCCAGTCTACCAGGTACTGGAGGCGGCCAGCCCAGCATTGAGAATCCAGGAGTGCATGGACTCGGAACACTGTGGTGCCATCCTGCAAGGGGCTTGACGGAGGAGACGCAGTGTCCGCAGAAGGATGGGCTGTGCTATAACGTACTGGTTTTAACAGTGAGACATGAAAGGTGGGACAGATACAGTACACGCTTGGCAACTGTAAATGATATGAAGCAGGACCCACGCTTTTCGCGATCTTGAACGGTCCAATGAAGCGAGCTGCTAGTTTTCGGCAAGAGGATGGAGCAGCCTGGCGGTGTCTGTCAGCTTGCATCTTCATCCTCGCGGATTGCTTAGTGAGGGCGATTTGGGTCCGGTGCCACACCTCCCTGGCCCCACGGTACCATTCTTCAACTGGTAGTCGTGTCCCACGGAAAGAGAGAAGGGTGATATCCCAACACGCACTGAAAGGGAGACATATTTGTTATAGGGTTAACTCGGGTGTTCAGACCATATTCTGCCCACATTAGATTCGTAGACCATTCCGCTGGCTTGTCCTTGCATAACAACTGTAAAGCTTTAGAAACCTCTTCATTAGTTCTTTCTGCCAGACCATTAGACTGAGGGTGATACGCGGACGTGAGACTTAAAGAAATGTTCAATTTACTACAGAAGGAGCGGAACACTTGGGAAGAGAATTGAGGACCACGGTCAGAAACCATATCTTCGGGTATACCATAATACCGGAAGATCCAGGTGAGCAACAACTCCGCCAGTTCCATCGCTGTCGGCAGTTTTGGGAGAGCAACGAGACAACACATTTTTGAAAAGCAATCAACAATGATGAGTATCACTGTGTTCCCTCGAGAGAGAGGGAGGTCGGTTATGAAATCCATCGCTAGATGAGACCACGGGCGTGAAGGGATCGGCAGGGGATGGAGCAGTCCAGATGGCGGTTGGTGTGACGTCTTGAGCTGAGCGCAATCAGGACAGGAAGCTACATACTGTTTCACCTCTGCTCTCCATCCAGGACACCAATGTCGCCGAGCCACTAACCGAAGTGTAGCAGAAGTCCCCGAATGTCCAGAGCTGTGGGATGTGTGGACCCACCTGACGACTGCTGGTCGGAGCTCGGCAGGTATGTACATCCGTCCTGGTGGGCATCCCCTGGGAGGTGTTGAGCTTCCGTTGGCTGCTCGAGCAAGCTTCTTTGAGTCTTTGAAAAGCGAAGTCAGCCTCCTGACTCCATTGCAGACACAGCCTCTCCCACGGATGAGCGACGTAAGTGGGGCAGCCACCTGACTGAAGTTTCTAATAAATCTGCGGTAAAAGTTAGAGAAACCCAAAAACCACTGTAACTCTTTAATAGTTCGAGGACGTATCCATTCTCAAATGGCGGTCACTTTCCGGTCGTCCATGGCAACAGCCTCTGGACGGATGACGTACCCCAGGAACTGCACCTGCTCTTGGTGAAATTCACATTTCTCTCCTTTTACAAACAGTTGATATTCCCGGAGTCTTTGCAAAACTTGACGCACATGGGCAATGTGTTGGGTGAGGGACGGAGAGTATATTAAAATGTCATCCACGTACACAGTGACAAACTGGTTAATCATGTTGCGAAATATGGAGTACATAAACGACTGGAACGTGGATGGGCTGTTCGCTAAACCATAAGGCATAACTAAATATTCATATTGACCAGTATGAGTGATGAAGGAAGTTTTCCATTTATCCCCCTCACGAATATGTACAAGATTGTATGCACTGCGGAGATCTAGTTTGGTAAAAATGGTAGCTCAATGAAGTTGTTCCAAAGCAGAGGGGATGAGGAGTAATGGTTCTCGTCGTTTCACTGTAATAGCGTTAAGGACCCGGTAGTTGATGCAAGGGCGTAAGTCCCCGTCCTTTTTTTTAACAAAAAAGAAGCCCGCTGTAATAGGAGATGTAGAAGGACGAATGATACCTTGTTTCAAGCTCTCTCGAACGTAGCCCTCCATTGCCACCTCCTCGGCAATGGATAGGGGATACAGTCAACCCTTAGGAAGGGTCACCCCCTCAAGGAGGTCAATTGCGCAGTCACATTCCCGATGAGGGGGCAGTTGACAAGCTAAAGATTTGCTGAAGACATCAAGGTAATCCGCATACTCTTCAGGGATGATGGAAAGGTCCTCGGGACCTGGGCTTTCTACTAGTGAGGCACAACAAGGCAGTGTTAGACAACGAGAAAAACATCGGGGTGACCAGGCAATGAGCTCCCCCGAGGACCAGAGGATCTGCGGATCATGCTCTCGTAGCCACGGAAGGCCCAAGATCACTGGATCCTTGGCATATGGGAGACGTAAAAAGGTCAGTCTTTCCACATGTAGTACACCAAGTCGGAGAGTCACCAGGCCCGTTCGATGCGTGATTCTACCTCCTGGTAGTGGCTCACCACTGACACCCAAAACAGAAATGGGTGTGGAGGGAGTTTGTAAGGGTATCTGTAAACGCTGTGCCAGCACCTGATCCATAAAATTACCGGCTGCTCCAGAATCGAACAGCGCTCGAGCAGACATAGGTCTCCTCGAACAGGATAATTCAATTGGGACCGTTAACTGAGCTTGTGAGACCCCCAAAAAATGGATTTGCCTACCTTCATAGCAGGTTCAGGACGAGGCGGACGGACTTGACAGGCATCGAGTGTGTGTCCGACCGCTCCGCAGTACAGACACAGCCCCTGCACTATCCATTTTCTTCTCTCCGTCGGAGTGAGAGGGGATCTTCCAAGCTGCATTGGTTCAGGGCGCTCCTCCGACGCAGGAACTGTCAGGGCTGGCGCACGGTTGCGGTGGTGGCGTCATTCCCGAATACTGTTATTTAGAGTGACCGACAGCCCAATGAAGTCTTCGAACGACAAGGTGGATCCCTGGGACATGAGCTCGTCCTGGATCTCAGGATTGAGGGCTTTCCGGTAGAGGATCGTCAAGTAGTTTTCTGGCCAGCGGAGTCCCGCTGCTATGGTCCGAAACTCTAGTGAAAATTCTGCTACAGTCCGTGACCCCTGCCTGAGGTCCACAAGATGTTCCCCCAGGCTGCGTCCCATGGCAGGATGGTCGAAAATCTCCTTGAATGCAGTCTGGAATTCCCGCGCAGAATCCAGCAATGGACTGTTGTCAGTCCATAGCGCAGTGGCCCAGTCGCGTGCATGTCCCTTGAGCAGCGATATGTCAAAGCGCACCTTCGCTGTGTCTTCCACGAACCAATCAGGGTGTTCTTCCACATATAACCTGCACTGCATTAAAAAAGCGTCGCAGTGATCTGGGTTGCTGTTGTAATTTTCTGGCATCACCACTGGGACCCGAACAGAAGCCCATGGAGGAGAATCCGGTAGCTGAGCTCGGGAGGCTTGTCTCTCTAGGAGTTTGGAGACCAGAGTGGTGAGCTGGTCAACCTGTTGCTGGAGACGATGGCACTCTGTGGGGTCCATTCTTCTACGGCGAAGTATTCTGTGATGCTCCGACAGAATTGATGAGGCAGACCTCGAAATGCAGTGGCCAGGAGGTTTATTACAGGCACCGAGGGCAAACAAATTTATATGGGAAATCCGTACGAGTCGTCAAGGGGCAGGCAGAAGTCGTTCACCGGGGAGATCAATCCTACACGATGACGGGAGACAGGACGATGATAGGATCGGGGAGACAGGATCGACGGGGCAGCAGGGCAGGACGGAGCGGGCAGGACACAGCAGGCAGGACGAGTAGGGAAGACAAAAGACAAATTAACTGCTCGGTACGGCTCATCGAAATGGCAACAATACTTTGCACAGGCTCTCCGGTGTTTCCGCCTTAAAAAGGGATGCGATTGGTTAATTGCTGCCGGTGGGTGGTCCCACCTGCGTGGGCGTGACAGCAGTACCAAGTGGACAAAAATCCTCAAATAAATAGTAGCGAAGTCACGAATGTAACGTGATCTACAAATACACAGGACGTGATCCACAAATGTGCAAAACATGTTTCACGTGTACACATTTCGTCTCCATACTTTTGTAGATATGATTTTACATGGCCACCTTTTATTTTTGATGTGAGAGTTTTCTCTGGGGAAATGTGATAAAAAATGCATCTCTTCAATCCATGGATGACTGCAAATTTGGATAAGCAGCACCTTAAATTGGTAAATTACAAATATCACTTGTTTTCTAATTTTGATCGCTACTGTAAAACTTGTTTTTAAAATAGATGCAAACTGCTGGTAACTAGACTGATCTGCGTTTTTCATTAGCTTTATGCAACCTTTTTGTAAGTATAAGACTACAAAGCAATCATTTTATTTAACATATTCATTTTGCAAAATTGTATTTGCTTATTACATTAGCGAATGGCACATTTGAAACCATGCAACTGAATGGTTTCAGCTATCTGAGTTGTTAACGGCAGGTTTTGGTAAATGTGCCCCAGTTCAGCAGTAAAATATTAATATTGTAGCACCGGCGGGGCGCATGTCGGATCCCTGCTGGCGCCAACCCTTCTTCCGCATCTTAAGGAGACCTAGCACAGCTTCCAGGGGGTCCATGCTCAGCAACTCCCACAGCCAGGCTCCCTTCTCTGGGGACACCCAGCATAAGGGGCTGCCGGAGACTTCCAGCAGTGTGGCCTTCTCTTTCTTTCTACCCCGGATGTTGTGGGGCAGGCAGGTCCTGCTGCGAGGCCTCCTGCACCCAGGGTCATGCAGCCCTGCACAGCAGCAGCTGGTCACCCTGCTCCTGGGCTAGTTGGGCCTCCAGAACATGGCATACCTGTTCTCAGCCATGCAGTGTGACCTTTACCTTTTGCAGTTCACCCATGGCATTCCTCAGCCAGCTGGGCCTCCAAGCCATGACACGCCACCTCCCGGCCAAGCAGCGCTGTTTCACGGCCCCATAATGCCACCTCCGCTGCCTCAGCCAGGGATGCCTGGCAGTCGTGCTCCTTCTCCCAGATGACCAACTTACCGTGCAGCTGCTCCAGCTCCTGCCGCTCCTGCTCCATAGTCTTGGTGGTCCCGCTCTCGCTGCTCATCAAGCTCGTGGTCCTCTTTAGCAAGCTGGGCCTCCCAGCTGCAGCACGCCTATTCTCGCTCCAACAGAGCAGCCTCTGCCCACTGCCTCTGCTGATTGTGTTCACAGCCGGAGTCACGCCACGGCTTCTTGTCACTGACGAGCAGGAAACCCTTGATGGCCAGTGAGCAGTTTGAGTCTGCTGTAGTGCCCACCCTCCTTGGTCGCTGATTTCAACTTCGCTGAGGTTTAGGTGGGCAGGCAGGAGCTTCAGGGCACGCTGCGTGGGTCTGGTGCATCTCGGATGGAGTGGATGGCGTCCCCTGCTCGTCTGCTGGAGGCTCTGGTGCAAGCTTGCGGGCAGTGGCAAGCCTGGTGCCCTCCTCTCACGCGGCACCAGCAGACGAGCTTCTCGTCCCTCGTGGGGTGCTGCCGCTTCTCTGTAGCCTCAAGGTCCGCCAGGCTGGAGCAAGCTTGCCAGACGATGGTGATTAGCGTCTACTCCAGCCGCGCCAACAGGATCACTTCTGGGATCCCACTCCTGACACCAGTGTGGCATTGAGCAGACCAAGGCATTGCAAGATTCCCGCCGCACAGCAGTGTAGCACGTGTACTCCCAGCATCCTAGTTCTTTGTACTTGCATATACCCTTAAAATGATGTTGAATAACGACTTACAAACATTTCAAGTTACGATTGGCCGTTCGGAACGTATCTCATTCGTATGTAGAGGAGCATCTGTAGTAAGAAAATAATGTATTAAAACATTTTTGGTTTGTATGTGCATGTGTCTGTTTCTGCATACTTGATAAACCTGGAGCCTGTACTACGAAGCCGGGTTACTGGTTTATCGGGGTAACTTGTTGGATTTAAGGTAGTCTGGGCAAAATGTAAGTGAACAAATATGAAATCCATTTAAACTACGGTACATTAAATCTGACGTTACCCCAATAAGCTAGTAACCCCGCTTCATGGTACAGGCCACTGATGTGTCTGTTTTAACTCAAATATTTCCACACCAAATATTATGATTGAGTAAGATTGACCCGGACACTGAATGAGGATTGCAAATGTGTGTCTATGTGGGTTTGCGTGGGAGGGGTGTAGGACAAGTATTAAATGAAAAGGCATTTATTTATGTAATCTTCAAAGAAAATAATCTTATCTCGTTCGCAAGTAGAGGAGTGTCTATATTGCACATCGCCCAGTCCTATAATATACTATTGACATTTTTTAAATTCAGTACAAAATACCCCACCTCTCATTATGACCTCATTCAGTGTTGGTACCAATATTTTATGCCAGTGGAAAACCAACACCTTGAAGTACCGTATCTTTGGTATTTTCTTAAAGTACCAAAAATATGGTGCCTGGCTTAGTGGAAAAGTGCCCTTTTATGTATTGTGCACTGGCAACCCATCCAAGGTGTTCCCCTGCCTTGTTTTCTGTGCTGCCTGGGACAGGCTCCAGCCCTTCCCATGACCCTAACCAGGATAAGTGTATGGAAAATGGATTTATTATGCTAAATCTCCAATAAAATATACTGGAGAGGGGCCATGAAATGTATTATTGTTTTTGTACTTTAAGTTCTACCTTAATCTGAGAGAGTGTAATAAGAGAACATAAGAACATAAATTTACAAACGAGAGGAGGCCATTCGGCCCATCAAGCTCGTTTGGGGAGAACTTAACTAATAGCTCA
>JAODJU010000062.1:18013959-18043780 GCA_026776725.1 Gnathonemus echidnorhynchus | reverse complement strand
TCGTTTGATAATTGTAGCTATTCTGATTGTGATGTTTTGTATTTTGCTTATCTGCCCCGGTTTTGTTGTTATTTAGCCTTGGTTTATCCCCTTTACTTTTGACCCCTCGTGGTCCTTTTGGTTTTGTGGTACTTGTAGTGTTTTCTGTTTTTGTTTAATAAACCCCATTTTTGTTCCTGGAGCCGCAAGTGGGTCATCCACTCTTTTGTGTCCGGTCATGCCCTGTTCCTGCTTCCGAGCCGCCCGGATCCGTGACACTTTGATTTTGTTATTTCTAATTTCATTTTTTTAGAAATGTGACTGGGTAGCGTCTTATAGCTAATAGTCATTGTCTAGCTGTGATTTAAAAGGCTTGTATCTTTTTTTTTTTTTTTTTTTTTTTATTTCCTCAGGCCAGTTTTATTGTAGGCTACGATTTGCTGTAATATGTTCATTTTTGTTAAGTTTGTGAAATGATGGAGTCATATCCATTAGTCATATCCCTTTTTTCATGAAGCATAAACTATACTTGATGCTGTAAACTTGAAAAAAATAAAGGCATAGAAATGCTAATTTTGTATCCAGTCATATCTTTAGACATTACAATACAGTTCAATTAATGTTAATATGAATAGGCCTAAAGTTACAGTATTTCTATCACAATTTGCCAGACTTTGACCTTTGTTCTTGTGATGATTGTTCCTTGTATTGCGCCATGAGCCATCACTGTGGCTATTATATGCTACTGTTTTTAACCATAGGCCTAGCTCAGTTAGATACCACATCACCTTCCACTGGCTGTGTATTGAGCTAATTGAGCGTCATGAGCTACATTTAGATTTCCAAATACAAATTTCCAGTTATTTTGGTGAGAGTAACTTAAAAGTAAGGCAATAGTAGTGTAATGTATTACATGTTAAATACAGTAATATTGTAATGTAACAAATTACTTTGAAATGACAGTAATAAGTAATAAATAACGCTTTATAGTTTTGAAGTAACTTGCCCAACATTGGTTAGAGTAAGGAATAATCCTCCTACTAGTGTAGCACAAGCTAAAACCCTGGGTTCCTTTAAATCAGAGCTAGATAAGATTTTAACAACTCTGAGCTATTAGTTAAGTTCTCCCATATCAAGCTTGATGGGCTGAATGGCCTCCTCTCGTTTGTAAAATTCTTATGTTCTTATGACTATGGTAGTATGGTAAACTTCTTAAAAAAAAAGACCCCAGGTTCTGCCCCAACAACATATTACTCAGGTTAATTTGTACCCATGGGAGGCACCAGTGGGAGAAAAACTACAAAAATAAATCAACAAAACCCAGTGTACGTGACACACACACACACACACACATCGCAGCACTGCAATCTAAACCACACACAGTCCAAAATCCCACCATGACACCAGCCTCCCTGTGGTTCATCCCCCCATACCTGGTAAAAGACAACACCATAGGTCAATTTAAGAGGTTACAATACACAACTAAAACAACTAATACAAGACAGATCACTCTCTCACGGGTGATATAACAGGACACTACATTAAATTACAGTCCCAAAGGCTTCTACAGTCAAATACAGCAACTAAACAAAGGCTGAAGGAAGGCATGGTGATTCTCCAAGCTGGACAACAATCTCCAATTGATGAGATGTCCAGAACAGGAGATGAATCCAAACCAACATCAAAAGCAAAAATAGCTGTGATTTGTCCTGGCCTCTCCAAGAATAAAACTTAACTGGGACTACAATTATCCTGAAAAATATAAAACACCAACATCAATACTAAGTGTGCCAGGAGGCAACTGAAAACTGAAGAAAAACCTAACCCACCTCCGCCCCATTTGCAGCAATAATAATCATGCAGTTCAAGGTTTCATCAAAGCAGCAGCGTTTTCCGCTAAATGCTAATCCAATCCAACTTTATTTATAGAGCACATTTAAACAACCAAGTTGCTGCCAAAGTGCTGTACGATCAAAAATCTAAACTTAAAAAACACATACACAATACAAAAACACACAAACAGCCATAAAAGATGCACAGCTCACCTTGAGGTAAAAGATAATGAAAACAAATATGTTTTAATGCAAGATTTAAAAACAGATAGAGATGGAGCCAGCCAGACATCTAATGGCAACTTGTTCCTAAGCTTGGGAGCCATGATTGAAAAAGCTATGTCTCCTCTGAGCTTCAGCCGAGATTTGGGAACCACCAAGGTCAGGTGATCAGCAGATCTTAGGGACTTAGCACTGAAGCAAGTCAGAGAGGTAGGGTGGAGCGAGGCCTTTCAGACATTTATATGTTAAGAGGAGGATTTTAAAGTCAATTCTGAAATGCACTGGGAGCCAATGAAGACTGGATAAAATCGGTGAGATGTGTTCATGCCTGCGCGTCCCAGTTAACAGGCGAGCCACAGCATTTTGGACCAGCTGAAGACAGAAAAGGACAGCCTGACTAACCCCAACATAAAGGGCATTGCAATAGTCCAGACGAGTTGTAATAAAAGCATGAATCACCTTTCCAAAATCCTGCCGTGTTGCCAATATTTTCTCTCAGAAGGGTGCGTGGATCATTGCAGAAGAAAATATGTGATTTGATTTCCGTATAATGTGAATAATATCAATGTTTACCCCAACTGATTATTAGGGGTGCTTTTTCACGGAAAATGTTTAAAAGATATGCCTCATTACACACAGGATTACTCTGGACTATTTTGGTGCACAACACTGCAACTTGGACAACCAGATTGAGTAAGTTCTCTCAAGTGTGAAGATATGTGATTCATGTCTGTGTGTTATGCCTATTCAAATTTACAAGCCTGAGGTTAATGGGTTCGAAACTCAACAAATTTTGCATTTGTTGGGTTCTCAGGGATGACTAACCGATGAATATTAAGCCGTTGAGATAAATACTGAGGGATTTTGATGAGTGGTCTTGATAAATAAAATTTCAAGTCCTCCATGTCTGAGACTGAGACAAGACTACATCAAAATTAAGTCAATTCCGAGATGAGACCAAGACCACAAGAAAGTGGTCTTGAGACCAAGACCGGTCTCGAGTACTACATCACTAGCTGCAGGGTAAGTGTGCCTCTGTCAGTGCCGCGGTAATTGAGGGTCAGCACAGGAACCGAACTTGCAGTGTCCTAACAGCACAACACATGGTCACAGTCAAAGGGGTGTAATCAGTTAGCTGTGCTCTCTTTCAGAAAGCCATGTCACCATAGATATACTGGACCCCCGATAAGCCGAAAAAGTTTTAATTCCATTTTAAATTTATTCAGGTTTGCCAGGTCGTGCAAATAGCTCATGAACAGGGAATATATTAAGACATTTTCTTCAGCTCTCCTTCCGTCTGATTAATTTGTATTGTTAATAAGTTCTGAAAGCCTTTCCCCCAGTTTAATTTCTTTAATCCTCTTTTAGAACATATTGCAAAGAGCTCTCATTTTTTTCTTCTTCTGTTTATATTTTTACTTCTAATTACTGTGAACATACTCTCTACTCAAACTCCAGGTTCATTTATGAAGTTAAAATGTACACTTTTTCCCTATGAAAAACACAGTCAAAAGTGAATATTAATCAAGTCATTGTTTCGAACAGTATGTGTAGAATTACTGTATTAGTTGACATACAGATGGAAAAGCAGGGACAATTATGAGTAACTTAATGAGAGTTTGTATTTTTCAAATCAGTGCTGAAATTTGTGTACAGCACTATACCTATTCATTTGTGCATGTCACATTCATGAAGAAAAAAATGTATGAAAAAAACAACTGGCAGGTGGGAATAAAGATTAGATCTAGTATTTCAATGTGGTCTTCTGGAACAATGGTAACAGATGTCCTTAGAGCTGACATCACTAAAACTCTGGGCCAGATTCCTAGCAGTTCACTGTCTTCAGCACCTTTGTTGACCTTGGTAACCAGCAGTTGCCCTGTTGGAGTGTCGCTAACCATGAAACTGTATCTTGATCAGAATTTGTTTGTAGCTCTTTAATTCAGTGTCACGCTAACGTGTGACTGTAGGCGGCCATCTGTCAAGGGGAGATAAGCTCTGTGAAACGAGCAGTACTTATGATCCTCCAAGGATGGACCTTATGGTTGAGATTTCCAACAGTCACCATTTATATTCAGAAATGCCCAACAGCTTGCATAGGTGTCAGGACTGTGAAAGCAATAATGTAAAGTGAAAAATGGTCACAGGAATAAAACGTGTTTCAAAAAGACAGCCATTGTGCAGTACTTCTCATCTTTGATCCCCTCTGGAGGTCCTTTGTGTTCCGACTGATGTGGGGATATAAAGTAAGCTGCCTGCTGAGGTGTGCCTCAGCTACTACTTGAATCCTTTTGATGGACAGCTTTTTAAACTGCAGACTCTCATTCTGCCTCTCTCTGTTTGCTTCTTTGGCTTATTTTAAAAGGCCCTGTTTCAATTTGTGCTTGTTTTTGCTGTCTCTGGGTTACATTATGAGTCACAAGATGATTTATTAGTTGTTTTTAATGTACCTGTATGCATGTGCTTATAGCCTATATTGTTTGCATTTTATTATGTGTGCAATGGCTCTGTACAGTGGAAGCCTACACAGATAGCATACATGCATTTTACACCTGAATGTTGTCTGCTTTGAATCATTGTAGCAATTGCTGGGACTAAACAATTTGCAGTTGGTCTCAGGCAGTCTGCCTACATCCTGAGCTGCACACACAGTCCTGAAGCTACTGACCTCTCAGGGTCAGTCCCGCAATGTCTATCATTTCCCCATTTATGTTCTTCTGTTCCAGTATAGGTCTTTGTCTTTGTATCCTTGTTTCTGGTCATCCCTGCCTGTGTCTGGTTTTGTAGTGATGTTTTATTTCACATTTGTTCCAGTCCATAGTGTGTAATAAGTAATGACCCACATCTGTCCCTCATTTCACCCTTGTTACCTGTGCATTTAAGCACCTGCCCTTACTCTGTTCCACGGTTGGTCATTACTTTTGTTTCCTGTATTTCCTGAAGGTGTGGCTGTTGGATGTGTTACCTGTATGTGTTTAATTGTTTCTCCTGTGTGTTTCTGTGCCTTTAGTTCCTGCCTTGTTTGTTTTTGTTTTCCTTGATGTTGTTGTTTTGACCCCTCAGGGTACCTTCAGTTTCTAGTTTCTGCAAGTTCTGCTTAACAATAAAATCCCCAATCTTCTTAAGCCACACCTTGGATCATCCTTACATCATGCCCCTCTTTAACACTGGCCATCAAAGTTCTTTCACATCTGAAAGTCAAAAAAATAATGTATAATTCTTGATGAATGAGAATGTAGACATATGGATTTGACAGCTGTGAGATTATATGGCCAAAAGTATGCAACACCAGCTTGTCCAACATATTGTTCCAAAGCCAAGAGTATTAATATGAAGATGGTTGGCCAGCCTCTACTCTTCCGGGACGACATTCCATTAGATGTTTGAACATTGCTATTGGGATTTGCTGCCATTCAGGTTGGGTATTGATGTTGGTTTATCAGGTCCTTTTCTGTGAGTTTGTGTTGCCGACCACTTCACACCTGAACTTGCTCCCAGACATTTTAACCTTCACAAATGTTGTAGAAATCACAGTATGAACTGTCAGAATTAGACAGTGATGCAGAAATACATTTCATTTTTCATATGGTCAATGCAGCTTAATAATCTGTTTCTCAGCTTTTATTTAATCTTTCGTTAACTGTAGCAACTGTTTATATGGATAACTGGATGTTATATGCAAGAATACAATAGATAAGTTTAAAAGCTCCATTAAAAATTAATTTAATAGTGTGCCAACTTTTTAAGGATAACATGATGTATGATGACAGACATGCTGAAAAGTATGCCTTGATCTTTCTGCCTTTGGCTTTTATCCCCCAGTGACACTTTGTATGCTTACATTATGTTTATGCAGCCCAGAAAATCCCAAGGCTCCAAGGTACCAAGAGTGTTTCCCTGTGATGAGATGCCCAATGTGTTATCTACAGCAGTGTAGGTCACATGTATCAGTGACCAGCCAGAGTATGTCAGTCCATTACGTCAGGTTTCAGTAGCACTAAGCCACCATGGCTGCTGTTTTGATGTTGCGGAGACCATTTTTTCGGTCCCCACAAGGGAAGTGGAATTTTATAAAAATCTGTGAGTGCAATCAAGAACTTAAAAATGTCAAAAGTCTTGCATTTTTTTTGGTTACTTGTGGTTAAGGTTAGGGCTGGGTAGGGGTTAAGGTTATCATTGTTGGGATTAGGTTTCTTCCCATAGAAATGAATGGATGGTCCCCTATAGACAGGAATACAAACATGTGTATGTATTTTATTTATTTATAGTGATTATTTGTCATTGTTGACACACCACAGCACACAGTGCACAACAACAAAATGTGTCCCCCGCTTTTAACCCATATGTGGCTTTCGTGACATAGCAGGGGGCAGCTAATTCAGCACCCGGGAGGCGGTACCTTGCTCAGGGTACCTCAGTGGTGCCTTGCAGGTTGGGGATTCAAACCTGCAATCTTTTGATTACGAGTGCATTTCCCTAACCATTAAGCCACCACGGCCCACTAAAAAAAAGGAAGTATGGCCCATATGGGGATTGAACCCATGACCTTGGTGTTATTAGCACCACACTCTAACCAGCTGAGCTAACCGGCCAAGGGGTACCAATTTGTTTTGGAATTTTTTTGTATGTATGTATGT
The DNA here is from genome assembly GCA_026776725.1 of Gnathonemus echidnorhynchus. Lineage (NCBI taxonomy): Eukaryota > Metazoa > Chordata > Actinopteri > Osteoglossiformes > Mormyridae > Gnathonemus > Gnathonemus echidnorhynchus. Next base: position 18,037,110 of record JAODJU010000062.1, on the reverse strand, counting down.
ATGTGTGCACATGCACATGTCTGATAGTTAGATAACTCTACTGAGGTCAGGGACCAGAAATAAAGACATCAGGAGGCCTGGTGACTTCTTCAGTAGTATTTTGAAATACATGTGCTATTAATAAAACAGATGTCTTATCTTTTAATGAGACAAAACAGACTACACCAGGAAAAGCATATTTTATGACAACTGCACTCTTACATACATTTTTACAGCCGTGTACTCCCTCTTGGTAACACCACACAAATCTGTATATTGAATGGCTTTAGTTACTTATTTAAGGTCTGATGTGGAAAATCGCGTTTGTTTCTTCGGTTTCAGAGGACAGTCCTTGGCAACATTCCTCTTTCCCTCTCAGTCACCTTTGACCTACTCAGGCAAATGGAAGTCACAACAAAGATCAAAATCCCTAACGGATGCACTCAGAGTATGTCAGTCTAGCTTCTGCTCTTGAAGAACATGCTTTTTCATCTTCAGAGTACTACTATATATACTTTATATCACATAGAAAACGAAGGAGTCCATTATATACATTGACTAGGCCATGGTATAACCAATGGTCCCCTTTACATGGTTACAGTGGTGAAGGCACTCATGCCTACGTTGGCCACTAGCATCGTTAAATCATTCACTGTCTGGCCATTTCACTCTAGTCATTTTAGCGGATATTGTTTAGCAATCCTTTGTATCGGTTGGTCAGGCCAACAACGGTATCTTTTCGTTGAATTCCTTTGCAGTATGGTCCATCAGGATTCAGGCTTTGTGAAGAAGCCTATTTTTATTGTATGCATCGCCTTTAAACAAACAAATAAACAAAGAAACAAACAAATGTGTTGTTAACCATTCCATGTTGACGTGTGGTTACTCAAAGTCAGTGATCATAGCTGGAGAGGCTGGTAGAATTCTTCATACGGGCCGGTCCACTGCATATTGACAGGGGCTGAGGTTGGACACTGGGTTTTGCACAGTCGGGTATGCAAAGTTGGCATGCTGCTTGGCCTTGAGCCGCAGGCTAGCTAGGCTGGAGTTGCACGTGTCCCGGTACATGTATGGGCTGGCTGCCGCTGCAGCATACGGGCAGGCACTGGCAGACACGGCAGAGTTCAGCGAGGGGCTGTTCAGGTTGTTCAGATTGCCCAGGTTGTTGAGGCCAGAACCTGGAACACCAGCCACAGCCGAGGGCACCATGGAGGACGCCATGTTCATTGAGGAGATGGAGCTGGGCGGGGAAAACATGGGCTGTGAGGACAGAGGGCTGACGTTCACGGAATTAAAGAAGGGGAAACTCTTAGCAGAGAGTGGGCTGCTGGCCAGGCCCTTAGTGGCCCAGTTATTGTAGGAGTAGCCTGAATACATGTCGTCATAGGGCTGCATGAGTCCATTGAACTGGGTGCCAAAGCCGTTTTTGCAGAGCTCAGCCTGCTGGTTCCGCTCTCTCTTCCTCCACTTGGCACGACGATTCTTAAACCATACCTGATGAAAGAAATGTAACAGCACACTCAGCCACAGACCCAAATCAGTCTTATTTTCATTCTTTGTAATGGCATATTTCAAGGCAAAGCACTTTTTCTTGCTTTTTACTTTTCTTCCTGTCAAACTTTCATTTTACTGTTGAACAGGAGACACGGATTATAAGTATGGGTTGATGCAAGACAAGTTATGCATCGTATGTTTTTTAAATACAGAGTTATGGAGGCGAAGAACCACCTGATGCAGAGTGCATTTTATGGTTGTCACTATAGATTATATCAATAATAAAGTTATCTACCGATATTAATCTGACGATTTGTTGAGTAATATAATCTAATATAATTAGCATGAGGCAGGAATCAACCAGCCATTGTAGGATGCACACTCAGTCACACATTTGGTCCCACCATTTTACTTAATTTGCATGTTTTTGGACTTTGGAAGAAAACCGGAGGATTTGTAAGAAAATCACAAATACAAAGGATGAACGTGCAAACTACATACGGAAAGCGGGGAGTTGCAGTGTAAGATGCGTGATGTTGATATGGGCATGGCTTTTCATGCACGTGCGATCGTCACATCACAAGGACCGCGACAGTCTGATTCAAACCATCAATATGTTGTGCGGAAACTTTTACTCAGTCACTGGAAACACAACTTAGCAAGCTTTGCCATTTAAATGATGGTTCCTGTTCAAAATAATTTTGCATATCATCCACAAATCATGATCATACGATCATTCTGATCCTTGGTGTTGGACTCACTCATAGACCGTGTGGCGTGCTTGTAAGAAATTAAAGATGAGTGAAGACTGAAGAATGATTTGTTTGCACAACTTACGACAACACCAACTTATTTGACATACTCTATTGGTAGACCATAAAACTTTCGTTTGGATTTATAGTTAATTTTCAATTCCTAAATATCACAAAAACTTAAAGTTTCACAATTGGAACCTTTGCTTTAGTAGCGATTATTTTGACACACAATCGTAGAAAGTAGCCTAAGTTAAGCAAAATAATTTATGTGAATGCGATGACAAAGATATGCTAGGCTACTCCAAGAGGCTAAATAACACATATCTACGGGTAACCTCGCATTATTGGGCGAGTCCGTCAAACTCAAATGTCTCCTTTTATGATGTATTTGCATTGCGGTCTGTTCTGTGGTTATATTTAATTCATGCTTTGCAATACTAACAAAGGACAGCATTTTCATTCACTTTTAATGTGAAGTGGTTCCACACAACTGATGTTTTCACTCTTTATTTGAACCCTCAACCACTAGGTGCCATCTTCTTTCTGCCATTTTTCGGGGTACTTGAGAAGGAAATTTTTAATCGATGCTTTTTAGTAATGAAGTATTCGAGTTTAATCGAGGAATCACAACAGCGCTAGAGCATTTAAAAATGTATGATGCAGAGCTGATGCAAGTGAATTAACCAATTTATTCCAGTTATCATACATTTGGCTTATACGCAGGTATGTAAAGATATTACTTTTATGTTTACAGGCCGAAAATGTATTTATTAGTTGAACTACTTTCTTCTGCCAATAATTAATATTTTTCGTTAAGTCAATTTGTTTTCTACATCTGAAATTTTAATAATTTTAAGTAATATTACTTAGTATTAAGGTTATGATATGAGACATTGATTTAGTGTTGTGATTTACCTGGTTGGGACAACATGTGCGGCTATAACAGAACCCCCTTACCTGTCTTATTTGAAATTTCATCACAGATTTGTTCTCTAAAATGTGACTCCCTCACCTAAATGATGTCTGGCATGAAGATGGAGCAGATCTTTGCAGAAAATAAAGTTGTTATATTGCACTTGTATATAATTACACTTGGGAATGGTGAACATGGTGGCTTATTTTCAATATGCCAGTTATTTTCACTGTGATACACTTTTCTTTTTATAGAAAGATTTACAGCAAAGTGGTATCGCAAGAAACCATTGATTTACAGCGAAGTGGTATCACAAGTGAGATATTACTGTACAGCTAAAATAATTCCTTTTTCTGTTCTGGGTCATTTGGCTAATGATGTCAGTGCTGCTTCTTTTGCTAGTTTTTGCTTTACACTCTCACTGGACTAACATCCATTGGTAATAGGACTTGTGGCTGTTCATCACCTCAGAAGTCCCACAGTTTCATAGGGTCAATGCATGTGTGAGCCACAGAGCCAAGGGCTATAAAACGGCAATCTGAACAACAAACAATCAAAGCTGGTTCTTGCTGAAGTGCACTCAGCGCAAAGACTGCAGTTATAAAAAAAAAAAAGAAAAAGAAAAAAGTTGACTACAAACTCTAAACCAATTATTAATCTAACTTATTGAATATGGTTGCATTAAAACTAAAGTCATTTAAATTATGAGCTCCTTCTGAAAGAAATGTCAAGTGAAAGCAGTTTGTCAATTTTAAGATCCTATTTTTAGAGGGAATAAAGGGGATTAAAGTTATAATGACAAATGTAAAATGAAGACATTTAATTCAGTTCCCTTGGGTGAGGCTGAGGGTAGTGACTGTTATTTCTAATCTCCAAGTACACATTTAGGCAAAGGAGGAGTCCTGATTTTTGTGCAATCCAAGTAAAACTATATATCGCTTCTATACATGACTGAGTAATGTCTCTGCTAACTGAATAATACACTGGTACAAAGAAGCACTCAAGCTATATTAACTGTGTTTGAAACAAGTCTTATGTTTATGGTCTGTACTAGATAAACGGCTGATCTGAAAGTTATGTTACACAACTGTGGAATCACATCTGACCACATATTAACATGATGACATATAAAGCAAAAATCAATGTACAGGATCTGTGCATTTTTGAAATTCAATATCAATATGTAGAACTGTTTCTTAAATGACAGACTTTACATTTGTTAAATACAATATTTACTGCCATATACAGCTCTGGAAAAAAATTAAGAGACCATTCTTTATTTTCAAACAAATCCGCATTTTTAAATCCTGGTTTAATGCTGGTTTGGCTGGCAGAAGGGTATGCTGTGCAGGAGGTTGCTTTTAGGTTAAAAAATTCGAAGACAGCAGTACACAAGAATAAGGTGAAGCAGGAGACACTGGGAATGACCAGAAACCAGCCAGGTATAGGGCAGAAGCCGCCTGACGTCAACTTATCCAACAGTTTCTCATCAATCGAAGGATGACATCAAGTGACCTTCAAAAGGAATAGGAAACATTAAGTGCAGGTGTGAAGTGTACTGCTAGGACAGCTCGTATCAGGCTCCTAGAAGCAGGACTGAAATCCCACAAAGCAAAGAAGAAGCCATTTGTCAATGAGAAGCAGGGAAGAACCAGGCTGCAGTTTGCAAAAATATATATATCATTCACAGATACAAACCCATAAATTGAGAAGTTATTGAAACAAAAAATGTTCTCATTTTTTTCCAGAGCTGTATGAATTTCAATTCTCAGGTAATAGTTTTTTAGAAGCTGGTTGTGACCTTTATAATTTATAAGATGGCTATTTTTATATGAATGCACTGCATTATCAATCATTTTTGCAGATGAGATTTTCTACACCAGTGAAAGTCTCTTTAAACAGTTATGATTGTAATGTTGACTTCTTACCACAAGAGGTAGCCAATGAGGCAACTTTTTACTACAATAATAAAATGTATTTCAGTAATAGTACCCGCATCGATAAATTGCAGACTAGATTTTGTAATTAATTATTAATCTTCCTTTCACAATAATGTTGGGGTTAATTGTGTTTATTTGTTGTTGAATTTCTTTTGAAATATCCTCAATTCTCATCTACTCTGTTCAGCCACTAAAAGCAATACATCATGTATCTCAGTAAAAAATCGTATAGATTAAAACCATTACCTTGTACATTTATCAATGTTGTACAGATATATTAGCTATGGGGAACAAAGGAAGATTGTTGTGGGGGTGTAAATCAGTTACACTATAGATCAAAAGCTGGCTACACTTAAACAGTATGTAAATGAAAACAGTGGTAAAAACCCAGGTGTCAGTGTAATGTGTGTAAAAAGCCCAGATTGTACTGACCATGCTTAGCATCCCGTAACTCCAACTCAAAATTCCAGTTTGCCAGAACTGTTTCTGCACTGGTTTGATTACAGGTCACGTACTGGCAGAGTGCAGTCCTCACAGGCATTCATTTATGCTGGTCTGAGGCAACAGTACAGAAAGGCTGCTCTCTGGCAATAGTTACATGGCATTTTCTAACTGCACTGTGGACTAGGGGCATAACGGTATACAAAAATCACAGTTCGGTATGTACCTTGCTTTTGAAGTCACGGTTCAGTACGTTTTCAGTACAGCGGGGGTAAAAGAAACAAAACATAAATCGCTTCTTTTATTTATTTCTTTAAACAGCAGTTTACTGGGGGTGGTATGGTAGTGCAGTGATTAGCACTGTCGTCTCACACCTCTGGGACCTGGATTCAAGTCTTTGCTGGGGTTCCATGTGTGTGGGGTTTGCATGTTCTCCCTGTGTTGTTGTGAGGTTTCCTCCAAGTACTCTAGTTTCTCCCCACAGTCCAAGAAAAAAATGCTGAGGCTAATTGGAGTTCCCAAATTGCCGATAGGTGTGCATGTGTGAGTGAGTGGGGTGTGAGTGTGCCTTGTGAAGGGTTGGCACCCTGTCCTGGGTTGTTCCCTGCCTTGTTTCTGTAGCCTCTGGGATAAGCTCCAGACCCTCTCCCCCCCCATGACCCTGCATAGGACAAGCAGTTTCAGAAAATGGATGGATGGATGGACAGTGATTTACTTAAAGTATGACTGTATTAATAACAAACTAACATTTACTTAAAAGNNNTATATATAAAAAAGTCAATTGAATATGAATAAATTAAACATCCATTAAGGTGCACATTTAGAAAATTAACTGTACGTGATCTGTATTGTATTCATATTAGCAGCTTTTAGCTTCGCATTCAAACTATGCAACACAAATATTGTCTCAAAAAATGCAAGGCAAAACAAAATAAATATCCATTATGGTGCATCTTTTCAAAAAATACCTGTGCTGTACTTGTATTCACATTAACAGTTTCCAGGTTCACATTAGGACGTACGCCCACAAGCATAGCGCCACGGCTTCATCTGCCCCTTTCCAAATGCGCACAAACACACAAAGGTTTGGCATTTTCTGCATTCCTTCAGTACATATGTATACTGAACCGAAAGACCTGTACCAAAAATTTTCGGTAAAAAACGTGTACTGTCACACTCCTACTGTTGACTGATAACATTCTTCATCTTTGTGTGTCTTTGTTTTGTATTTTGCAGTTCCCCACTTCCCTTGAAAACAGCAAATTAAAAGTATATTTTGAATGATTCTTTCAATGGCAGTCTTTGAAGCAAACATTGAGTCATTTAATTATCTGCTTTATTTCTTTCAGTTGTAGATAAATCTACTTCCTCAAATTTTCATCTTATTAGACTACTTCTCCAAAAACACACCAAATCTCATAATTCCACCCCTGGTCAACTAAAGCCACTGTTACTCAAGGTTTGAAAGTTCAATGAGAAAATTCTCATCCACTCTAAATTGCATAATTCAACCCAAAAGAATAGTATTGGGAATGCAGGCTTTATTCAGTCAGGATTAATATGCAACTTGATAAGTATGGAAAGCCTACTCAATTGACAATAGGAATCCAGAATCCTGCATTGTGCCGTCCTTTCAAAATAACAACTGAGACTTTAGTTATGTGACCTTTTATCTGGCCAACATAAATCTGATCCATCAGTTGTCAGGCAGACGGTGATTGCATTGTCCTCCACCACAATATTTTCCCCTGCTTCGTGGAGCAGGTGTGCCCAAACCTCAGAACTGTAGGGGACTATTTCTGCTCACCACAGAAGCCTCAGAACATCACTCAAAAGTGCACTGGCACAAAAAGCATCCATTGCTGGTTTTACATCTGTAGCATGGCCAGGTTGGTGTGTTTTTTTTTTTTCATGCAAATAACAGATTTTCACTTTTTATGGTTTGTGTTTCCACACAAAATATAGCTTTACATCAGAATTAATCAGTTGCACATGTGCTGTATGCTTGATGAAAATCTATCCCTGATAAGAAAACTTACTTTAGTGATGGGTAAACTGGGGAAATGATGCACTTCTGCTATACAGCTGGAATGTATTTCATTACTGTAAAGAAAGGGGATTTTGTCTGGTTGTTAGGTGGCCTAGAGCAGGCTTAATGGGCCTTTTATTTTGGTGATGATTTTCCCCAAGGTAACTGGATCTTCTTGTCTTTGCAGTAACCTGGTCTGACAGCATTGTGACCCTCATCAGGAAAAGTAACACAGAAGCCTAAGTTTGAATCTAGACTAGTTTTTAGTGCCAATTAAATTAAAATCAGAATTTCACCCTGTAAACAGCAATAAAGTTAGCTTAACACATAGCTTTTTAGAAATGTGGAAGATTATGAATCTTGCATTATTTGCTTGGTCTTGTGAACCGAAACCTTACTGAATGGTGGTTATGCACTTTAAGCGGGCCTAAATTATATCTTCATATTGCCAGTCTGCTCAGCTTACCCTGACTCTGGCCTCCGTAAGGTTCGTCCAAACTGCAATCTCCTCCCTGGTGCTCATATCGGGGTAGCGGTTCCTTTGAAAGGTGGCTTCCAGCTCCTGTAACTGCTGGCTGGTGAAGTGTGTTCGCTGTCTCCGCTGCTTCTTCTTCAATGACCCGTCCTCAGCGTTTGATTCGTCCGTCTGATTCTGGTGGGATTTTTCGGTGTCTTCCCAAATAAACAGATTTATTTAAAAAATTAATAAATGCCATCACATTTTGGATCCTTTGTCTACTTTTTACTGTTAGGTAGGAATGGGGAAGAGTGTATAAATGAAAAATCACACTTTTGATGCATGCAGCTAGCAGATTAACCAGTCGTTAAACTAGTAACCTAGGTTACTTATCAAAATTTTCATTCTTGGAATGGGGTGTACATTTGTAATTGAATGCAGTAGGACATATGTAGTCTGTCCCATGGATGCAAACAATTTGAGAAATTTACAACACTGACAGATTTTTCCCTATAAGACGAGCGAAAATAATCAATAATCCTAGATGCCCAAACAAGGCTGGAGTAAACACCTCGGCCAAACGGTAAATGTTATGTCTGTGAAAGGCCTATCTCTCCTGATCCGAGCTCTGCAAATTGAAGACCCCACAGAAGGAGCTAAATTACTTCAGCACCTAATCCAGGGGATCAGGCATTTTTGACAGGATAGGTTTTGCACTGTTTGGCAGAGGCTTAGCCCTTCTGGATGAGTTATAAGCGATTCACGAGTTTAGATGGCTCTTAGGGGCCACCTGAAAGACCGATAACGTGCATGCCCTGGTTGTTATCGCCCGATAAACACTCTGACTCAGCATGGCCTTGAGCCAAAACGTTTGTTCATGTAAATTTTATTTAGCATAGCAGGAAATAAAAGCATATTCTGTAAAGATAACTGTGTTAATGGAGGATTGATAATACTATTTTGATAACTCCTGAAAGATTTCATAATTTTAAATGCTGTATATGGAACAAACCCTGCACCTGATTTTAAACGATGCATATGGATGCAGGAACCTATACTTTTTTACAAGTGAATGCAATAATTTACATAGGTCTATGTTAGTTAAGTGAAATATGCCGAAAACGTTTATGATAGGCCTGTTATTTATTTCTCATACGAATGTGCGTCCCAATAGCCTATGAACATAAAAAATATTTTTATTAGGGCTATTACAGATGGAAAAACAGTAATTTCAAGTAGTTTTAGGTAAATGCGTTCTTTATAAAGTTATTAGATTATCAGACTGTCGTCTTTGTCATTTTGATTTCCTTGGTTAAAAAAAATCCTCGTTAAACGGATGGGTAATTTGGTTGGTTTGTTATTTTTGGTAGCATTAACAAATTAATGATCTGACAAACTGCGCAGCAGTGAACACCCACGCGTGTCTGAGTAAACTTTATTTATACATTTGATTAGGGCCTTGTTCTTCTAAGAAACTTTTTCTGGTAAGATTCAAATCATTCAATAAGTCTGCGACCCGTGCTGATGTGTAGAATAGTGGGACAAATTATATATTGCAAATTAATATACATTTTAAATTAACGCATTTGTGGAAACAAAGAAAATGGGCTGCAGGGAAAGTAAATGCAGTAGTTGGATATGCTGTGTTTTTAGGAACTATATAACGTATTAGGATCGATTCAGAATAAATTGAAATTACATTTCATTTAATTTATTCTAAACGCAAAGTGCTGTATGTAGCTGGATGCTGTATGCTGGAGTTCCATCTTTATCTTGTAGTCGTTTCATAAATGTACAAAATGTTATATAAAATGGTCTTTAGATCGTATGCAACCCCAGTCTGGACTGTCGACCTTGCTTGAACATCACCTGAAGTTTTTTTTTCCCAGTAAACCACTATACAGATGATTATGCACAGGTGAGAACTGGAACACATTGTTAATCAAAATAAATGCATACGTTTCCAGACAAATTTCTTCGACAAAGTGAATAGGCCTACCTCGCTTCCTCTTGCCAATCAGATATATAGAGCTTGTTATAAAGTGTTTTGACTGACACACTACGATGTTCTCGGCTCTGTATGTCTGACGGCTCGTTAGAAGTCGATTTATGAGTGCAGACCACGCGGCCAATCTCAGCTGGTTGTAATTAAATCTTAATTTATCAGCCTGTGCCTATGATCCCGGTGTATGGCAATATATTTTCAGGCTCGAGCTGCAGTGGGGAATCCCTGGACTCTAAATGTTATGCTGATCTTGTGTAATTTTAGCACTTTATATTAAAATATTTTGCATTAAAATTTACTTAACATAAAATTTACATTAAATAATCGCCAAGTCATGACTGATTATCAGATCTCCTGTTATATTGTGACATAGGCCTATAGATCTGTTTTTTATTCAAGCAGGATATATGACAAACAGTGTTTACAAATAAGTGTCACTATTTAATTTATTTTGACTAGTAGCCTATATATTTTTCCTCTGTACATGTAATCCTACGCTGCACAGCCCACAGGTGGCACACCTGCTGACAACGGCTCTGCTATTTGTTTTAAACAACTAAACCAAAGTATTTTGACGGACAGTAGTTTTACTGAACTTATTGTTTTTTTCCTTAGCCAAATAACACACATTTGACGTCCTGTCTTTAAAGGATACTTACTTACATCAATTACAGCATCAAATATTTTACCCGTCCTTAATATTTAAAAACCAACAAGTACAATACAGTTGAACTTAACCTGTACTGACCTTTCGGTAACGAGAGTTATATACAGACAGCTAGTTTCGCATATGCCTGTACTTTCCAGTTATTGGAGATTCAACCTATTCTCCCGGGACTGGAGACCTTTAAAACCAATAAAACTCGCACCTGATTTAGAAGCTTATCTCACTAAACTACGGAAATTAGAGAAAATATCTTAACTACCTTGGAAACCTTTTTTATTGCCCCATAATATTTTGTTTCTGCACCTCATTATCATTCCATGTCGCTTATATCTAATCCCCAGTGCACATTCCCACATTCCCATGAAGCTGGCGAGCACATTTATAACAGTTCTTTTTGTACTCAGTTTACATTAGTCACACGTCTAAGGTTTGAAGGCGTCGTTTGGTTCTATGAAATGTCATCAGTTAGTTCGCAGGAACATTATAAATGTTTGCTCTTTCCCCTTTCGACTCAATTTGTCTTGTAGACAGACAGTTTTACAGGCGGAAGATGTGATTTGGCAGTCATATGGGAAGGAGCCACAATGAGGTCCGTAGCCACCTTGCTTCTCTGGGTGAATACGTAGCACATTGTGTATACATATAGGCCAATAATAAACTGCATTAGGCTACTGCACAATTTACGAGATGGCCTAGAGTTATGGTAAAGCATTGAACATCTGTACACAAATTTAAAGACTGTATATTGGCAGGTATTGGGCAATGTAAGAAAAGTTTATCAGTAATGCCTTTAATTACTTTAATATCATTTGTTAAAATAAAATCAATAGATTTGTTTCTGTTATTCATCATAAATTCCTCATTCGTCATAAAAATCATTTAAATTTTTAGAAGTTTGAAATGGGAATTGCCACTAATTTACCCGTAACCAAAGGTCAAAGCATTGCGTGATATTGTAATATCATACCCTGCTGCAGGCAAGTAATATAGACAAGTATAGAAGTTTTGGAGATTGGCATATGAATGTACCCGCCATTTGACGGTTCGTTAATTCTGGTCAAGCGTCATCCATGAGCTGAGTACGAATACTTAATCAACCTTTCACGACTCTGGTCACTTTAAAAATGCTCAGCATCTTCCATGAAGTCTATTTATTATTCCATTTTAATTAATACCTATGACTGTATTTGTTAAATGCAGGATATACCATGTTTAGGAATTCCAGAAACGTAGTTTTTCAGGTAAATTGTGTAGCCTGATTTTTTTTTTTTACGTTACTGAAATACATACAGCTTATTTTGGGGAAGCCCCATTATAAATTCATAAAGTTACTTATTGCATTATTTCCATGTATAATATTATGATACTTGTATCAAGTGGTTGTATTTCAGATTTATTTGTATGAAGCTAAGTGGGATGCTACCCAGCTCATTTCTACACAAGTAATCCGTAATAAACATGTTTGAAGAGCAAAGCCTGAAGATGACAGTCCTACAAGGATACCAATTTAAAGTGTCTCTCATTATTTAGAGTCCTCCAATAATAATAATAATAATAATAATAATAATAATAGTAGTAGTAGTAGTAGTGGTAGTAGTAGTAGTAGTGTACTTGTTACTGTTGTTACTATATAGCTAATGATCCCTTTTGGATAAAGAGTAGCCTAGCAGTGTAGTCATTTCAAGTAGCCACAGTGTAGTGTCCAGTACAAATCCAGTATAACAGTCTTGGCTGGAGTACTGACCGCTGTTTTCCTGGCCCTTGCATCCTTGGTCATGCTGGGGGGTTCCAGTGTCCGAGAGTGACAGCGCTGGGCTGCGGGTCTCGCTGTCAGTCAGCAGGTTAAAATCCATAACCCTGACCGCCAGGCTCTGTGGACAGCAAAGCAATGTTTTCAGTGTCTGTGTAAAACAGCACAGAGTGACAGGGTGCAAAGCCGAGACACTGGATAGGCCAGTCTATGAAATCAGCACGGTTGATTCAGCTGAGGAAGTGTGTATGATCAACAGGGTTAAATCAGTCCTGAGAGAGGCTATATGATAAGTACAGTTCAATCAGATCGGAGGAAGTACATATCGTCAGCCGAGCTGGTTGCCAGTGAGGGACTGTATATGACTAGCACATTTAAGTCAATGGAAGGGACATGTACGCTTATTAGTTAAACCAGCTCTGATGTTCTTGCCAGTTTTTCTCTGTAGTTTGCACAATGAGTCAGACACATATATTAACCTCCCGACTTCAATTTCCCACTCTAATTCACCTTGACAGTGTTTCTAATTATGGGGTAACTTGTTATTGGTAGGTGTCAGACCCACTGCCCATAATCTACCCCTGAGGTGAGTGACGTACCTTTATTCAACAACTCTGAATGCTCACATTTCATTTGCAAGTGATGGTTTCTCATTTATTCACAGTATTATTATATATAAACTTTAATCATTGAGCGGAAAAAAGCATTTCAGAGAATATAAATGGTATATATGCACAGTTTTAAGCAATTTGCAGGGAAAAGCTAACCCCTTCAAATAATATGTATGGCAGAAGTATGGGAATCACAAATACAGTACATCTTAATGTGAAGTGTATCTGAAAAGGGTGTCAGCTAAGTCATGGACGAAAGTAGATATTTAAATTTTTGTACAGGCGATATCATTGTCTCAGTGGTTATAGGCCCAACATGGGCCTAATCTCGAATACTGATGTCATTTTGTTTGCTTCCTGACTGCCCATGTGGTCGTAGGATGTGGCCTTCAAGACAGCATGTGCTTTTATGCATGAAGAGGTGTTCCCACCGTCTCCAGAATCAGCCATTTAAAATATCATTATCCAAACTATTTGTTTTCTCTCTAATCCCTCCATTTCATTATACATTTAGAAATATCTGGCCCACAGTCACAGTAATTAGCTTTATTATTATTATTATTATTATTATTATTATTATTATTATTATTATTATTATTGCTGTTGTTGTTTTGAGATGCTAAAATGAACAAATGACCAGCAAGTCATTCAAGAATCTAGCAGTGAGGTCTTCTGACCAAAAACGTCTTTATTATAGTCTCTATGACTTCGACGATTTTAAAATGATTTTCTGCGGATTACAAAGGATTACATTAAGGGGTAAAAAAATTGCGTTATTTATCATTCTGATAAATAGAAAGTCATAAATAGCTACTTTTTGTATATGTCAAGAATTAGGCATGTGTGTGTACTATTTCTGTCGTTCGTGGTACAGTATGACATACAGGTGACACTTCAAAGTATAATAGCATCATCACTATCGTAAACGCAGCTGATACGTTAACCAAGCCTAAAATAACAGGTCGTTTATTTATATAACCGCAGTTAACACCTCTAAGATACGGGGACACATACTCATTTAAAGCTTCTTAAGATTTATTATGCCGAGGCCAGGAGGGAGACCCCTATCTCAGTAACCCTATCTGAATTACACCAAGACACACCGAAACAACGCGTATACTAGCAAATTGCAATATAACCATGTGTAACGGCGTTGTCAAACTACACGCGTATCTGGCGCTCCGTTCCCGTCCCTTAATAACAACGAATAAATAGTTTTCTTGGCAGATTAATAAAAAAAAAATTGAGCTAAAAAAGAAATGGTGATATTTCCCCGCTTCTGTCCAAAGCATTTCAATATGTTGTCTTTCTACACAGCCATCTTAAATTTCAACAGTCATTTAAAATTATATGGTACAGCAATTAATAATAATCTCTGCGTATGTCTTGTAAAACTCTGTAACACTGCTAGTAAAGAATATGTTACTATCGAATAATAGCCCTATTTTTAAATATTTAATTCAATAAAACAATTCCTCACTTTTACTGTATCATTCGGCTTAATATAAGCATATGTATGATGTTTAGAAGAAAATAACGCTATACAGATATTACTATTTGTTACTATATTTTAATTTTTACAATTTGTAAAAGACATATGGCCCTTTCCCCAGTACTAAGTTGAATTTAAAAACTTGACGCAAGTAAAACGTCATTGGACAAAGGGTTCTGTATGTCAGTTCAGCAAAAAAAGATAATTATATCACTGAGTAGTGTATTCACAAACACGTCGTTCATACGCCTAGGTATTTATTTATTTATTGTCGGAATATTAATCTTGATTTAAACTGAATTATTAACTGAATTATTAAAGGATTGATTTTTCAAGGTTACAGGCGATGCTATAAAATAAAAACGTGCGTCCGGCGGATGCGAGATTCTCACAGAAATTTGAACTTAGTCCAGTGCTTTTAGTGGGCCAGTAATCACCGGTATGCGGTATCGGTACAATCTGACTTTTTTCAGAGTACCGAGAACGTTTCCTGCGTAGTTGCACGTCTCATAGTCCACCGGTAATGAAGAACGAGATAAATACTGGTACCTGTTTTTTCACACTTCAAGCACTGATTTGTCGTTTACTGGTGTAACAAATATTCATCTATAATTTAATTGATTGTTTAGAAAACAGTTGTGATTAAATTGGGCTATAATAATATCTTTTTAGTATAGTAATACGGCAATAGGTATTTTATAGACGCAAGAATCAAAACAACGTCAGTTACCTGAAAGTTGAACGGTATAGGAGTAACGACCAAACATCGGAGACTGAATTAAATTCTAAAGTGAAATTAATTCCGTGAAAAATAGATATGGTGTGGTTAGATGAGAGATGTGATTAGTTTAGTATTGTCATCGTGCTCGAATTTTGTTATGAACTAGAATGAAAATGTCAGTTGCGTAAAACCCAATTTCTGCATAACTGAACGTACAAAATTATAAGAAGCACCGCAATTGTGCTCTGCTTGGTTCATCTCCATTTGTCAAAATCAAACCGGGTCCGAGAGAGCCCTAAGTCTCCAAGGTAAGAAAATGGAGTAGCCCTCCAATAGAAAGTGTGCCGCGCTTGAACAAAATAAGGAGGTGAACATATTAATGGTATTGCTTATTTTGTGTTTACCCACGCATTATAAAGGTTGTCAAAAGCCCTTTCCAGTAATAATACTCTATTATACCTTGAATATACCATCATTAGAAAAGCAAAACAATAATCTATATATTTCTGGGTACCACTTTACAATAAGGCTCCCTTTTGCCACTTGTAAATGGTAGTAACTCATTAATAAAAAGAAAGCTGTGTTATAACTCGTTTAAAATTGTCTATTAATAATTTGCGAAGTGTTACAACCTAACTAATAACCAGATTATAAACGATTCATAAACCCTTTATATGGGTATCCTAAAGTGTCACCCATTTCTGATGGAGTTGTTAATAATCATAATTCCTCGTTCGTTAATACTTTCTTTTATCTTTGTATCAGTCTCGATATTAGATTTACAAAATGAAACCAAGATTAAGTCTAACACACACAAACACACACACGTCATGGATAAAACAATTCTAAAACAAACAGTTCCAGTCCAATACGTTATTTATGGCTTTGCTCTCTAATAAAGTAACAGGGAGGAGCGTCGTGGTATTACCTCGTTACGCAGTTTGATATCACTGACATACAGCGAAATGCTTTGATTTATAAGTCAATATTTAACATAAAAAGAACGTAAAACTGACAATTTTCACCAAATGTGTATTAATGGGTATAAACAAATATAAAAATATATATTAAAAAAAGCTTCGCAAGTAGTTAACCAGTTACCAGAAGTTACAAATAATTCAACTGAAAAAATATGGTTTGCACAAAACTGTAATCTTATATCTTCGGGTTATTAATTTGATCTCTTGTATTAATTAACATTTAATATAAACGGTAGTATTTGCATTTAACATACATCGTTCGTTAAAGACAATTTAAATTTATACTTTAAAATGAGCAGCCTCCTTTAATGAGATATATCAGAACTGACTGAGGCAGTGATCCCGAAGATCATATTTTTTCCAGTCTTGTGTAAGCACATCATCCAGAGCAAATGAGAAAATACACACAGGAAGTGTTATGCACTTTCATACGAGTGTGACTGGATTAAATAAAGTAAAACTGCTGTTTCAGTACTCCATTTATTATAGCAAGTTAAATTCTTTAGGGCTAATATTTACAAGCAAATCGACAGCTTTGTGGCAGATCCTGGATACTTTTGTTTATCTAACAGGAGCAGTAAACAAACATCTTACACAGGGACTGCTTTGGCTTTTCAGACTGTTTCCATTGCTTGACGCCTGACTGTAACTGTGCTGCAGAATAAATACTGTTATAAAACACAAATTATGGTTTTTGACATGTACTATAGATGTTGTCTGTCTCTTATTGTGATGCATGAATTAGTAATTTAGGAATGCTTGATAAAGATTCAAACCCTAATTTCAGCAAAAAATATATAAAAATGCAGATTCAAACGCTTAGGCTATGACACAATTTATTTTAAGTAGTTTGAATCTGTTACATAATGCTATATCCCATGATGCCGTTTAGCTGGATCCCAAGTTACTCTTGTGCTGTACCGCCAAACTCACTTTATTTTTTAAAAAGTCATTATTGTGCGTGTGCTTAGGAAGTGAAATACGTGCAACAGCAACGGGCTCCATTGATATTGCTATTAAGTATGCACTGTGGTGAAGGCTGCAGAGGCATCTGGTTATATCTGCACCATGGGAGCACCATTCCATTTCACAGCCCAAATCATTCTGAAAGAGAATGCAGACAACTTCTGAGCAGGAAGTGAAGCTGTTAACATTGATAACTAGCTATTAGGAAACTTGTCAAAGGGTTGACCTGCAGTTTAAGCCTGCAGGCGTCCTGGTTCCACCTGCAGCTGCACATTTTTTCAACCACAAGGTCAGCGGGGCCTATAACAGCAGGCCATCTTAAGGTGGTACCACATGAAACAGCAAACACCTTAACTGCAGACATTATGATGATACCTGAATATACAAGGTGTTTGACATTATTATTATTATTATTATTATTATTATTATTATTATTTCACTATATGTAACTATAAATATGAAACTCAAAGAATCTGTTATTGTCAACTTCAGATATGATGCATAGGGTAATATACTATGTGGTGAAATTTCATTCACGATGGGCAATGTACAAATGTGAAAGTAATAAACAGAATATAGATACTGAGACATCTAATCAGTATAAATCAGACATTTTAAGATAAGAGAATTTAGACATAGACCAGAAATACATTGAAACACTGAGGTGTACATTTCGTAACGTTATTTGTCTTATATTACACAGCAAGGAAATCTTAGATTCCAGCGCAAATAATTTATTTAAAATCACATTAGAATCAAATTACAATCAAATTAGATATAATTTTAGTAAATATCTATTTTTTGGCTTACGCTACAATGACTTTCGAATACATTATATTTAAAGTATTGCCCAGGCGTTGTACGTATTTTTGTGTGTATTTTTGCTACTGTTTTTGTTTATTTCCTGGATTTACTAGAATATTCTTACACAGCTTCCTAAACTGCGAACAAATTATTCTGGAGCCCTTTTAAGAATTATATTGATTATTGACGGAGTACTGTATGTGTGCGTGTATGTGTGTGTGCGTGCGTCGCGCGATTATGTGTGAAGACAGGGTGAAATGAACCAAGATTTGATTTTGTCTCTGTCGGCTACACGGTGTAATGAAATCTGCTCGAATCCTAACATCTGTTAAATTATTACAAATGTGTTTTAACGGAAACAAAAAAACTGGAGCTTAGTTCTGAGGTTCTCATATATGAAGCCGCCATCCTTTTATTTTTTGGGAGGCAGACGAATCCATCTGCTGGCTGGCCTGAAGTGTACTGCTTACTTTTCCTTGGGTTCAAGCATTATGTCTGGAATTATTCATAAACGCGTCGCGAATTAATTCATTGGATTAAGAGTTGATTAAGATGTGTGTCACTTTGCTGTCTGAGAATTTATTAAGGACCTCCTTGAGAAGGCGGCAGATGGAATTTCTGCTCAGTGTTTGAAGATGTTAATTTTTCCTCCTCTTACACCAATTTGCATACGATTGCGTGTGTCAGAGAAAGATTTTTCATTTATTTTATGCGCCGTATAAACACGTTGTATGGATTCCATCCCTTGCATTTCTGTTCTTGCGCAAACTTGAAAATCCAATCACAGACACATTTTATATGGATATATACATTTTTGATCCATTTGTATTTAAATATGCCTAAATAACAGACCTTTTTATAATGAATTACCATATTTCATGGATATTGTGGTTTTCATAGCGAAGTAGTTCGCTTATTATATGGAGCCATGATACATGTAATTAACGTTTAATAATGTTTTTGCTACATTCTTTAAAATACCGAATAGCATTAGATGCATTAATCACAAAATTCGAAGGAGACTTTTCTGTTTTGTGGGTCATTTTATTCGTTTAGTTTTTAAGTTAACAATAAGCGAATGAAATATTTTGAGTGGAAAAACCTTGCCAGTTTGTTCCTATTTAAATAATTAGTAAAATAACTAATCAGACATATGGTATTATATATATATATGAATTTATAATTAACTTTAAATGAAGAGGAGCGAAATTACCTTGGTGAGACGGGTGGGTACACAGAGAAACAAATTAGACCACGTGAATGAAAAAACTCTGACTCGTACAAACATTTTTAAGAATTACCTAGGTCCTGCATTCAATGTAGTTATCGCTTTACCCCCTTTTAATCTGATATATTCTTCAGTATTCACGAGCGCAAGCCTATCGTGTGTTGATTAAAATTGGGATAAATCGATAATACATTACCTGTATTTCAGGATTTACATCAGGACAAGGGAAACTCCCTGGCGCCCGCAACCAATCTATAGCGTATACAGATAAACTTCGATCAACGACACGGAAATCAATAATAATAATAATAATAATAATAATAATAATAATAATAATAATAACAACAACGTTGTTTCATTCTTAGTCACATAATTATGCAATCTATGGCGCCTGATACAAGAAGGGATATTGTCATTTTGAGTAGTCCAGTCTGCTATGAATGACGTCCCAGCGTATAGTTAAAAGCCTATTTGTGGAAATAAACGGACTAAGCTATCACATCAAGAGATGTAGTCCTAATGTTTGCCTTGCCAAAGGAATTTCTGTCCACTGCCTCCGGTTTATGATGTTTGCTTAACCATAACGTGTATATGGACATTCTTTTATTTTGTTTCCTGTGTTGCTAGGACTTTTGTCCAAACCGCGACAAGGGACTGAACTGTCAAATAAACACCATGAAAAGAATCATCGTTAATTCAAGGTTGAATTTTACATAGACCTATTCTTCAATTATTTTACAGGCGTATTGACCTACCTTGCTGTTTAATCTAAATGCGTAATAATATCTATTATTCGCGTCTTTGTTTTGTTCTATGTATAACCTACAGAATTCAGTCTTAGCAGGGCTTATTACTGTTTCTTTGGTGCCGCGATAACATGACTTCCGTTTTATTTTTCAACAAATGTGTAAACAAAAACCGCCCCGTTGTTTTGGTGTTTGGTAAGGCCAGAGAAATTGCTTAAATAAATCTGAATCCGTTTTTTGCATGCACGTGTCTGGCAAAAATGGATTTTCGAGCTAAATGCACTCCGATGCAAATACTAGTCACAATGCACTGGGCGTCGTGTTTATATTTTCCTTAAAAGTATATACCCAATATTTACATTTGCTGCTTGGAAATCGAACTGTTTATAATTTGCAAGACACACACTAGAACACAGGGCAGAAGTAGCCTATTTAACTAACCTCAAAATATCGAATATGCACTGAACTACTAAATATTCTTTAAAGAAACTTTTAGATTTGGAAACCACAAAAAGTAAATGAAGCTTTTAAATCGTTAAGAAAGAAGCATACCGTCTATCTTCGAACAGAAGCCCTATAATAGGCCTATCTGGAAACTGTTCAGAAGTGTTTTATACGATACTATCAGAGTACAGTTAAAAGCAGATATTCTAGGAAAAACACTTTTTCTTAATAGTAGCCTACGTTTCATGCCTGCGCATTACTAACTCAAGATAATAATATATCATAAAATATATAAATCATTTATGTGGTTTTGCCTATTATTTAATTGCTATTCGACCTATTAGAAATGAAGACTACTTGTGCATTTTTGTACGTATGTGTTTGTATCGTTATACACAATAAAAAAAATTAGTTTTTTTAAAGCTCGTTTTCCTGTGACGCCGTGTTTTTATTGTAATGTTTTAAATGGTACTTAGAAATGTGTTACACACACACGTAATATAATATAATATAATATAATATAAATTAATATAATATAATACAATATAATATAATATATTAAAAGCAGTGAGAAGGAGGGAACTGGTAGTTATGTTTTTCACAAGCTAGTCTCCTGTGGCTCCGGAGCACCTGCTACCTATCAGTTTAGAGCAGATCCTCAAAAGTCTTACCTCTACAATGCTCTTTGCCGGCGGCTTTACAAAACACACAAACACAGACACAAAACTACGCGTCGCGGTCTCAGGAAAACCAAGAATGCGATGCGATTACATATGTGCAGGAAGCACTAAATTACATTCCTAGCAAAAGCACAGCACGGCTTTGCTGTTACACAGGTCTAAGACTGACGACCATTTATCCAGTCTAGGATAGTATCCTCTTCCACAACTGTGTGTACTGCTGGAAACTTAGTCGCCTCTGAATGTAGGCCTACGACGTGGTGAAAGTACTTAACTCGCCAGGATGTCCGTATAGTATAGGCCTGACACTTTAGATTTACGTGGGTCTTTTTATATTCCACTTAAATGGTCATAAAAGTTCCTTCTTAAAATGTAAAGTCTTAAGGCTAAAAGTCCGAACTGGTACACAAAAATGTTTAAATTATCGCCCAAGAATTTGCATATCTTTACCCTAGTAGGTACGGGAAATCTAAATGGACCAAAGAGCTCGAACCGGGAACGAACCGCACGGAAGGCACATCACTAAACCGTGTGATTATATCATATTTTTCTGTGCCCCCCCCCCCACACACACACACACATTTTTTTTCATTTCTAAAATTCATATGAAATAATTAGTGCGTAACGGTGCCCTTTGTCACTTTTGATCAGTTCAACCCTAACCTGGCATCAGTCAAGTGGCCTACTTCTTTAATCTCCGCATACACTGATATACGGACTTTATTGTGCTATTAAAACATTGTTTATCTGACAGTGAATGCAATGGAAATGCATTGTCCATTTTTAAACTAATTAATCGCTTGAGGTAATGCAAGTAAATTAGCAAAAGTTATACTTCACCCGCAAGACGCACACACAAACCTGCCAGAATACGCCCGATGATTAAGGGACACATTTCATTAGGCTACTGATGCTTAAAAATTATTCGAATTAGTTGACCAATTCGGCAGTGCATTATGTGAGCACAAAAAAAGGGTTGGTAACAGCATAGTTACCAACATATCTGTATCTGATGAAGCACAAAATAACGTTCTTCTAATTTTCACCGTCTTTCGCTGAAAATTGACAAATATCCACAGTAAGCGTTTGAGAGTGACAGAGTCTAGTAACTTACATTAAATCCGAGTTAGAATAATCCTCGTAAACGATAAGACTTGTAGTTATAAGGCTGTCCGGTACAGTTGATGGTGTCGGAAAGTTCCCTTTCGGTTATAAAAGAAAATATAATCTGGACAGTTTCCTTCTTTCGCTGTTGCCTGGCATAAAGACAGTCGAAGAGTGAGACCCTAAGAGATCCCCATGCAGAGGGGATTGACTTTATGCTAAATATCTTGTGCGACAGGTTCGTCGGAGAGAAGGACTGCCCACTTCACGGCTCTCACATACCCCACACCCCGCTCTCTTACCCCGCTTTTCTTTGCAGCCGTCCGTTGTTACTGAACTGTTCTTAGGACAATTGGCGAGATATTCACTACTCGGTTTATTGCGGCGACTATGCGTGGGATACCTCACATCTGTAATTTCAGGTACCCTGACCGCCAATTTGACCTGTCCTATTCATTGTGATTTACGAATTTAAACTACTGTGTGATTTTAATGCCAAAAGACATACGATTATTAAATATAGACAGAGCAATCATACCTATGAATGCTGAAGACGGGGATCGCTTTCAAATTCGTCGAAATAATATCCAAAGGGAAACAAAGGGAGAGTACTGTTACAGAGCACCCCGGTGATCCCCCAGTAGGGGCCAGTTACACACATATGTATGCAGCTGTGCGAGAGAGGACAAGGTCGCGATCATTTACCTGACAGTTAAGAGCTGCCTAAAAACATAACAAGTCATCTGTGGCTTTTCAGATTACTTAGGTCCCAAAGTATAAATTAAGTGTAGGCTATGCTTAACTTCAACGATCATAACGTCTAATCATGCCAGGTGACATTAAAGGTAGCTTGGTCAACAAGTATTAACCTGCACAACGCTACCGGATTAGTATTTGTTTATTTATTTATTTATATGGGGGGGGGGGGGGGGGGGGGGGGGGGGG
>JAODJU010000062.1:17978907-18002039 GCA_026776725.1 Gnathonemus echidnorhynchus | reverse complement strand
TTTCCCTGCTGAGACTGCTGCCCCCGCGACCCGACCTCGGATAAGCGGTGGTTAATGGATGGATGGATGGATGGATATCTAAGGAGACTTATGGGAGTGACTCATTGCTGCCTGTATCACGGGTGATGTATTGGTGACCGTTGCTTAAGGGGCTTCGTTCGAACTGTCATCTAACTGTAGCAGTTGATGTAATCGGGAGTTTGAAGCTTTGAGTATCTGCTAGGATTTTGAGGAGGGAGCAGTACAGCGATCAGAGTAGAAATGCAGTTGCAGGTGTAAATCACAAAAGAAGCTCATTCTTCACCCCCTTAGTGGAGGCTGCCTCCGATGTCAGGAGACAGAACATTGCGAGTATTGGGTAGTTTTCACTTCAGACATGGTGCCTACGGGTGTTAGCCATGCTTATTCTCTTTAGAAGACCTTGGGATTGTTCCACAGAGAAGGATTTCTCAGTTAGAGAAGTTAAAGACTTCTAACTTAAGCTAGAAGTCATGATTGTTCAATATGTATCCTCCGTACGTTAGCTCTTTTTGCACTATTATGACTTCTGGCTTAAGTTAACCCAGCTAACTGAGAAATCCCCCTTCATGGAACGCCCCCCTGTGCTCAGGTAAGTGTTTGTTACTGAACCATGCACGCAAAGGAAAGAAATATGGAGGTTATTGTGCTGTTCACATTATTCAGCTATTTGCTGTTTGGAGATCCTTAGAAACGCTGCTCAAACTGGGCAGTTTGGAGGCCTCCTCTGAAAATGGATTTTATTGACAGGATTTGGAAGTTTTAGAAATAAATGTCATTTTTATTTATAAATTGGTTAACTACAGCCAATCCTTGTGAAGAGGTTGGAGACAATTGGTGTGAGGTTAGAGCAGTAGCTAGTCAGTCTGTGCTTTTTGCCGCTGTTGTGAGCACATGGAGTTCCTTGCATACCCCACCATTCTGCCGGTCTTTGTAGTGCCCTCCAGGGAGCACCTCTAAGATGGACAGACGCGGCTGGCTGTGATGGGGGAGCAATCAGCTATGCTTTTTTTCTTGTTTTGGTCATCTTCCAAAGACCTGGTTAGTCATTTGAATGCAACAAGAAAGAATTGGTTTTTGTGCTTTCTCCCTTACCTGTTATGTTTTGGTTGGTGTTCACTGCTTTAATGTTTTGGTTGAAATTGGCCTCAACCCCTCCTCAGATTTATTTTGGTTCCACATATGTCGAGACCTTCCATTAGTGTTGGGAAAGGGATGAATCATGGAACCTGGAGAGATGCGTCTCATGTTTAAATTCTGTGTAACTGCTCATTTATTTCCCTGGGGCATGTGTGAGAGCTCAGTGACAGCGGCTGAAGTACTGTGGTGGCCTGGCAAACCTCTCATCATGCTGGGTAACGTGCCCAGTATGTTCATGTCCTGGTGAAAGATGCAAGTCCAAAAAGCAGATCGGATAACAGGGCCACAATACAATCTCAGCTCTTGACAGATCAATCTCTCTCTCATTTTTTTCTTCTTCTCTGTTTTGCAGCAACATAAACAGAAGCTTAGCCTTTTCTCCCCTGTGTCTATCTGTAGTCTGTGTGGTGGGTTGCTGTGCTCTTTGGCCTCTGTGGCCCAGCTGTCAGCTAATGAAAGCACTGTAATTCCTGCCACACAGGGTATTTTATCTTCCCTTAACAACAAAGGCCCACTGCAAAGGAAGTGTGGATTAGCCATGAGTATTTCTCAGCAGCCTGCCCCGCTTAAAGCTTCCATTTTCTTCCTTGTGTTTTCCAGTGATTGACAGGAACATGTGTATAGAATGCAGCTGGAAGTATATCATCTGCAAATTCAGTTGGGTAAATATAGCAGGAGTCTTGTCAGCCCCGGAGATAAATTGTTCTGGGAAAGGAAGTGTTGTCTCTCATTCGAAAAATAATTTCCTGCACTTCTGGAACATGAATTTCTTTATTTTGAACAAAGAACATACAGTGAAAGAATCCTGTGACGGAGAAACATTTGTTGGGAGCCCCCTGCCCGCCCCTTCCAGCATGGTGGGAATCGGCTGCTGCTCCCCCTCTGCCTAAGGTGCTCAAACACCTGTGACCCTAGCAGATCACTGTGGTGGTGTGTTACCTAGATACCCACACGCAGGCGCTGAATGTACTTCACATGTGATCCTGCTTAAAAGATGTATTACGTGTTAAAAAGTTTCTCCTGTACTTGATGCATTCTATACCTTGGGAATATGAACGGGGTGGTTGTTCAGCTGTCCTGACATTGTGATCTTCACTAGAGCTGGTGGCTTTTCAGTCATGTGAAACAACATTGTTTTTTTGGGAAGCAGGGTGTCTTTAGAGTTCTGTATAATATGGCTGGTATTAATAATAATTTTGAATTTCTATACTAAATATTCATGGTACATATAGAGCACTTGCTGCCTAATGTTAGCGATTGTGCTAGTACTGTCTTAACCATATTGGGCCCCTTTTAAATTGCATTGTATTAATTTCATGGGGTGCAAAGTGGAAAATGCTCCTGTTTGAAGAATGGGGGAGGGGAAGTATACTGTCCATGTGCTTTTGCAAGCTGTTTCCTATGGGGAGATATATTTTTCTCCTTTCTCCTCATCTTTGCCTGGCTTTGTTATGCAGTAACTGTCTCCAGCCTTTGCTTTTGAAATCTTTAAATCTCCCCTCAGCCAACCTCCAGCTGCAAAGGTCAGATTTCTGACAAGTCTGCAGAGAAAGCTGTCTGACTAAATCCCCTCATTTTTATTCATACAAATATCGGTTTAGCCATTCCGACACTCCCAAGATTCAGAGAGATCAGGCTGTGAGTGACAGCTGGCCCGCCAGCTTTTTAACAGTAACAGGATTCACAAGCACACTTCTAATTGAGTGGTGTATCTGGAAAGACCCTGTGCCTACAGTGGGGGCACTGAGGATGATCTGGCAGGGCGTGATGGAAGGTTTTCTATTGGCCTTTTTAATTGCTTATTGAGGAGCCTCTGCTCAAGGTCAGTTTAATTTTAAAGCATCATTGAACATCATGTGATTTGCCTCATTGCAATGGCTTTGATTATCTATGATGCTGTTATCTGTATTGGACCCTGGTAGGCACTGGCATGTAAAGCATGCTTCCCTGTGGTACCAGCTCTTCCCTTGGGTACTGCGGGTGCCATGCCGCTGAGGTGTCACACCTGCGCTTCCCTCCTGTAAATAGCTGTGTACATCAATGAAAGAGTTCCAGAGGAAAAATTGCCTTGATCGCTCACAGGGTTGGTCATTTGCTGTAATGCACAGGCATGTCCTCAGCTCAGTATCCATCTGTGTGGTCCTCCGAACAGGTCCTGAGTCACCTGAGCAATGTTTTAGCTTCAGTGGAACGCAGCCCTTCAGCCCCGCTGACACTTTGGCCATTGATGAATTATGGGACCTGACCTCCTTTTATGGCCTTTAAGCTTACAGTCATGCCCCACCTAATGACCGGGCACATACAAAGAATTCCACGCCGGCCTGTCGACATTTTCCGTAGCAGGTTATACGGCTTTAATTGGCCTAACTTGTCTGAATTGGGTTTTTAAGGTTGTGTGTTCAGCCAAGGCAGCTCTGTGCCTCCCCCATCATCGCACATGTGTGTTTCTGTCCCGATGCCCCAACTGTAAGCAGGCACCCTGGTAGCAGTTCCTTGAGCGTCAGGGTCTGGCTTCCACCACACTTGTAGTGAAGCTAGTTCAGTGCTGGAGCTAAAGATCAAGGTCAAGCTTTGCGCTGAGACAGGGATGTGCAGCTGTGACGTATTCAGCGGCTCTGCATTTTGACACTGTGCCGTCGCCAAACTGAACCGCAGGAACGTGGCTGGCAAATGCATGGTGGGAGGTAGTGCCATAACTCATGTCATCTGGTGGGCGGCCATCTCTGCAGCGTGTGTATTTGTGGGGAGGCTGCCCTTGTGCGCCCTTAACTGTAAGAGCTGCTATAATGAGCTGGGCTCTTTCTGCTATTTTTGTTACTGAGTTAGTAGTAGGCTGCTCTGTTTATATTCAGCATACTAACTGGTGAATGTGCAATTAAAAATATATTTTTCCGATCATGAGAATAACCTGTCCGTTCCAGGATTAGAAAGGACACTCTCCCACCATGTGAAAGAATTTTTTCTTATTGTTTATTTTTAAACTCTGAGTAATAAATGTCAGGCACCCAACCAAAGCGTGGACCCAAAGTACTGCAAGTGTGTGGCCCTTGAAGAATTTACAACTGCTCTCCCTTTGCGGGGTGGTGGTTTGGGGGGGGCTGAGCTTTCTTTTCCATTGGCCTAACCTGAGAGTTGGCTTTCCATTATGAAGTATGCCTGTGTCTTTCCCCTGGCCACCCCCATCAGACCTTACACCAGAGCACAGCTTTATCTTCATTTTGAGGACACTCTTGCTACTCCTCCATCTCTCAGCCTGGCTCTTGAAGTGCAGGTAGAGGAGAGCAGGGGGAAAGCTCTAAAGGTGAGTAACCCCACGCTGTCCCTATGCAGACTCAGTGCTGCGAATTTTTTTTTATTTTTTATTTTTTTACATATTTAGCAGATGCTTTTGTCCAAAGTGACGTACAAATAAGGCAAATAGCACATTACAACCATATGTGCTGTTGAGGAGTTGGCACGACATAAGTGCTACTAGGCTGAACTTCCAATGACTGCCCAGGTACAAGTACAAGCAGTACTGGAGTAGGAATTACTCAAGAACTGCACAAATGTACAGCAACTACACAGCTTTTTATAAATTAAGAACATTCAATGAACATACTCGCTTTAGGTTAGTAGAGGAATTCATGGAACAGATGGGTCTTGGCATTTCTTGAAGGTTGAGAAGGTGTCTGATGACCGGGTGTGGTTCGGCAGCTCATTCCACCATTAGGGAGTCAACCACACAAGATCCTGTCAGCCTTTTGGATGTGAGAATCCTTGCTTGAACACGCATATTTCCCATGTTTAATCTTGTGTTGACTTATGAAGGATGTGTTGTGTCCTTGGGGTCAGGTTGGCTTTCATGGCCTTTCTTAAGTACCAAATATGAGAGCTTCCTCCAGCCTGCTTTGAAAGTAGCCCTATATGTGCTGGTGCTTTAAGATAGTGGTCAGGTCGGGCGTTAAGTGTTAATGTCAAGCTGGTCGATGAGAAGGAGAGGAGCTGACTGGAGCTGGGGCTTGGTGACTTGGCACTGTGACGGGCCTCTGCTTGGTCATAGTGAAAATGTCTGAGAGTCCCTTCAGATGAGCTGCCACCAAGCACTGGTTAGTAGCAGTAAATCTGCCCAGTTAATATTCCTCTAACCTGGGACTGACAGGCCGGGCTTAGGCCCAGTTTGAAGGGGGATGCAACTGCTGTGCTGTTTCAGAGCCTCTCAACGATGTGCTGAGTGGATGAGAGTCACAGCAGAGGAGCATTAATCAAGAGCTGTGGGGGTCAGCATGTGTTGACAGGAGCAGGGGGCAAGATGCAATAAAAACACCCCTCCCAACCTTGAAGCAGCAGGAGAGACAGAAGCACCCACTTGGTCCAGACAGTGTTCACCACCCCCCCGTTGGGATGTCACTTCCCTGGGTGAATCAGGCCTGAAACATGCCTGTGGTCAGCTCACACAGTGGTCAGCTACACACAGAGAATTCTCCCCAGAGGATGTGTGTGGGTAAAAGTGTGCTAAAAGCAGGACAAACTAACACAGCCACCCACTTTAAATGCCACTCAGCAGACGTAATTCATGGAGCATGGTAGGCCTGGATGATTTCTCAAAAAGCATAGTAGTATTATTTTGAAAAATGGGATCGACAATAAAATTACGGCATCTAACCCCCCCCCCCCCCCCACCATATAACGCACCTAGCACCAGTATTATAAACTCTAAAGGGCAGGACTCACTCTAGGTCAATAGATCACAGCTCAACATTTTATTTGCAGATAATAGGTAAGGGTTAATGCACTCCAAGGCGTCCATTATATGTTCTTAAATGCACGGCTGTGGCGGTGAAAAACCACCTGACACAGTGCATTTAAAAATGTATAATACACGACTTGGAGTGCATTAACCCTCTTATAGTACAGTCCCCACACATTTCTTACACATTTGTACTTGAAGACATTATTTTCATGTTTATGAATCTGAAAAGGTAGGCTTGAGTGGTGTTATGGTTAGAGCATATTGCAGTATTTCCTATTGATGAAACTGTATCTTGGGGGATTTCATGATACCGGAATCGTATTTCTTTTTAACATAGTCAAAATACTATATACCAAGGTGTAACTTCTGGACACTATGAAAAATTAGATATTGCTCAAGCCAACTACTATGGCCGATATCCATGAGCACCTATGGGAGGTGGTGGAATGGGAGATTCACATCATGAAAGTGCAGCCGACAAATCTGCAGCAACTGCCTGATGCTACCATGTCCGCATGGACCAAAGTCTGAGGAATTTTTCAAGCACCTTGTTGTATCTGTGTCACAGAGAATTAAGGCCGTTCTGAAGTCAAAAGATCCAAGCCCTATACTAGCAAGTAAATAAATAATAAAGTGGCCAGTTAGTGTATATTCAGCTATTGTAATTTAGCATAATGCACCACCTGGTATTGAGCAGTATTAAGAGCAAAACCAGACTTTAGTGTTTGCCAATTATTAAACACAAACTTGCGTGCGATCTCGTTTGCTTCCAGTTGAAATCCGCCAGCAGTGCACACGGTGATATTTGAGCATGCATGCTGAGTGGGTAATTTAAGTACGGGGCGATTGCGTTCAGTTGGTCAAGCATCCGTCACATGGCTGTGAAGTCGCAATAAGCCTAAGCAGCCAAATAAATCAAGCTGTTGGGTGAGTTAAACTTGATGGGGGGTGCAGTATAACAAGCTGTTGTGCCCTTCCATGTCCTCCCAGTGAGCCCGGCCTCTTAAACAAAGGGTTAAAAGTGTTACAGGAGCCTACCATTATATTAGGGGGGTGCCTGTATTGCTCCCTGTATGGTGCATGGGGAAGTTCCGCCCCGACTCCCACCAGCGGACAGAGCGCGCGTCGGAAAATGTCGCGTCAACCACCTGAAAAGCAAACAAAATTATCTCTTTTTTTTTGACTGCTGTCATTAAAAGAAACACATGAACACCATGAACCCTGTTGGTGTCTGTCTGCCCCCCCCCCCCAAGCTATAAACCTAGGGGAAACACTGACATGTGCCTAAGCCCCCTCCCAACATGCTGCTGAAACTCTGGGCTTATAAACCCACACCTACTCAGCTGCTGGTTATTTCATGGCCCATCAGGACCCTGCCGCTGCCACCACATAGCTGCATGTGGCTAATACACACCCCTCTTACAATACCGGTGCTTACCTCTGAATAATATGGGTCTTTCTGGCTCTGCCTCTCCCCTTGTGTTTATGGACATTTATCGGTAGTGTATCGGTAGGGTGTGAATGATTGCATCTGCCTTGTCCAGATTGTTTCATGATTTTAGCCCTAGAACATGGAGTTGGTGAAATTAGATCATACACTAGAGAGTGAGGCCATCGGCAGTTGCTTTATATTCAAGGGATTTCACACCTCCTCTGTATTAACTGAATATGTTCACAATACTATAGCCCCGTCGGATGTACGTCCATTTCAAGTTCCTGAGAGAAGCTAGTCATAAATATTTGTATGGGTCCATTTGTATGTCTATCTTAATCATGCTCTCATAAAGTAGCATGGTATGCACATGATTTTAAATTTGTCCCGCCGATAAATCATCTTGCAAATCCTGCTTTTATGCATTCTGAACAAATTTGTAGTGATGTGTAACTCATCCATGCTGATGCTACATTCTCTACCAAATGTTTTGATACGCCTAATTATTACCGGAAGAGGTGATATAATTTTCTTGGGTTTATACCAGATTTGTGTTTTGTAGCTGATGGATATACAAATGAATAGCTATTGGGATAATTTGCTATGACCCAACATCCTGCCACAGTCTTTTTTTGACAGTTCAAATAAATCAGCCGGTCAATAATAATAATAATAATATTAATAATAATATTATTATTATTATTATTAATAATTATTGTTTAATGAATTTCTATTAGCATAGAGAGCTTTTAAATTTCTTTTGTCCTTGTAGCTGCTAAATAATCATTAAAGCCATAATATTGTCTGCTCGTTACCTTAGAATTTCCATTGAATTAGTGTTTGAGAAAATGTTTAGGCTATAATCTGGGCTTATTCTTTGTTGATTGATACCAGTGTGTGTGTTCATGCGTGTTGGGCTTGTTGGGACCAGTGTTGTTAACTAAAACAAAAATGGATACTAAATAAAAAAAAATAAAAAATAAGAAACCTATATTTACAAAAAAATTTACTTTAAACTGCAAAAAAGTACCACCACCCACCAACATCTTTTTACCTTGTTTAACCACAAATCTCCTCTTTTAAGAGATGAGTGCCTGCTGAGCTGTCTTTCGTCACTGTGACTTCAGTGCTTATTGCTTCCATGGTATACCAGCATAACAGCTGCATGTGGTGTGCTGCGCTAACCGAATTTATTAAGCATAAGGACATGTCAAATTTATACAGATTACTAACTTCTGGGCACCACAATACATCTCTCATTAATATTTCAGGCATAGTACTTTTCTGCTTATTGAATTGTGGGTGTAAGTAATGTCCATATGGTGCTGAAAAGCCAGCATTCATTATGTAAATCCCTGCGATGATGCAGTTTGTTAAAATAGTACTAACTTAAACGGTCAGTTTGATTTTTCTGGAGGAAAAATATTTTAGATTAATCGACCAAATGGTAAAATAGATTAATTAATAGAAAATAGTAATTAGTGGCAGCCCTACTCTCCATAACTCGCATGTAGGGGAGAGCAAGCCTGGCAGCAAAGTGCAGCCACAGGCCATGGAGCTGGGGGTTAAGGGCCCACGGACGCGTTCCTATTCTGCCAAAGCTGGGCTCGTACTGACAACCTCCTGATTATAGGCATCGGAGGCTTAACCTGCCGAGCTACATGCTGCCCCCAAACAGCACATAATGTGCTTAATCAAAGCACGTGAGCCCAAAACTGCTTTTGTTAGGTAAGTCTGCAAACCCTCAGTCATAGTGAAATGGGATTCATGTGCTTCAGAGAGTCGTCTTTTGTGGGGGTTGGACTAGATTAGTCAGTCATCAGATCGTTTAGGGTGAAGGACCCCGAGCTGTTTCTTATGGTGTTCAACATTTGAAAATTGTTTTTCCAGCAGCAGCTCCAGTGTTCTAAAAAAGGCCATCAAAACTGTAGGCCTCTAATATTTCACGATGTATTTCAGCATGAGAAAATGCCAAATTATATTTGGCCTCAATACATGTGTGGGATCTAGTGTTTAATGCTAGGTATACGCGGCACTCCGACTGGAGATGGACACCTCGCTCGCCTGCCACACGTGCCAAGCCACTTCTCCCTTACAGCGTCATGGAAGCCTCCGGCAAAGGCTACTCCTCTCAGCTCTTGTTCAGTTCTATTCAGAGTGTGAAGCTACGCCAGTAAGTGGAATCAAGGGTTTGAAAAGGAAGGACCCCTGTACGTGGGTCACATTTGGGTTTGAAGCACATCTTGAAGAGAAACAGGTCAGAACTTTCTTGCTCCAGATGAACTGTGGAGTTAGGTGGGGCTGGGGGTTGAATGAACACCTGTGTGCGCCATCGAATGAATAATGGCTGGTAGTGGTGACGCGGGGGCCATCTGAGCCGGTGACATTCTCTTCTTAAATAGAAAGGGCGGCAGAGCCGGCGTCCACACAGCTGCCTTGGAGACGTGCTAACAACCGGGACAACAAGGAGGTGTTGACTGGCCTGTAAGCCAGTGACCAAGAGGCGCTGCCAACGGTCTTTACCGCGATGCGGGTGGACGGCCGGCTGGCCAGCAGTCACCCAGCCCGTCATGTTGGCAGTCATGTGGCCTGATGCCCTGGCCACTTTACCCCCTGGGAGCTTCACCTTGTCAGGGGGAAGTCTTTCCATTTACTTAAGTGGAACCCAATGAACTCAAATGTGGTTTATTTTGATGTGTGAGATGAGTCATGTCACTGGGGCTGGGTGCGGACGCGGGAGTGCTAGCGGGGTGCAGTAGGAGGGATGCTGAGTACGCGTGATAGGGGCTGTCAGGGGCTCGCTGCAAATTCTCTACATAGGAAAGTATTTTGTTCATATTTTGTTCATTACCCTGCTCTGTAAAGTAGGCCTTTCGCTGTAAGGGTACCCTATGCTGTAAAGGCCTTTCATTGTAAGGATGCCCTACCCTGTATTGAAGACCTTTTGCTGTAAGGATGCCCTGCACTCTAAGGATAAACTGCAGACTGCAGGGACTCGCATGTTGTAGGAGTGTGTGTGAGCTGTGCTGCCTCCTCCCTACCCCCAAGTAGCTGCAGCCCCTCCTGCCATGTGCAAAGCCGCGGTGGCTTTAAGCGGCTTTAGAGTGGTTAGGGGTGCTGAAACGCCAGCCCTAAGTATCCCACCCGTGGGACACCGAATGGGTCGCCCTGCCCGCCCGCCCACTTGCATGGCCACTGCAGGGAAAGCTGAACTTCTGAACTATGCTGCTGTCAAGTGTAGGTCAGGCTAATCCAACCCCCACCCCCTGCAGGCAGCTGAGATGAATAGGTCTGACTTTAATATAGAAACCGAACATTGCTTATCCAGCCTCTTGTCCTGGACCTTAATTGCACTTTATGTGGTTTTGTTGCTGCATGAGAATCATAGGCTGCTTGACACAGGGCCTGTTTGATGAGTGCAGATGGATCCCTGCTGTTAGAATGGCCTTCTGCTAGATGAATGGTCTAATCATCAATAAAGCAGCAACTTCTGTCTCTCAGGAACAGAAAAGGCAGGTCTCTGGTTTCTGCACTGCAGTGAAGCATCATACAGCACCTCCACGCACTCCTGAAGAATGCTCCACCCATCAGAGGACCCCCCCCAATATTTATGTATGGTGGCTTTCTTTAATGGTGACAAAGATTTTGTTTTTCTGTTTATCAGAGGTGACATGGCCAGTGGTGCGAAGGGGGCTCCGAGGCCTGTGTTGCCACAGCTAAATATACATGCCTGACAGTTCCATAGTTGCTTCCAGGAAGTTCAGTGAAAAATAAAACACAAAGCAGCATTTCTAGCTGAGTGCGTGTGAAAGGCCGCTTCTCCATGCTGAAAGGGAAAAATGCGGAGTTGAGCATTCCACGGCGGTGATGCCGGCCAATGGGGTCGTGAAATGGGGGGCGGCAGTAGTGGTGCAACAGCCCGCAAAACTTACATTATGGGAAAGAATTCTGCAGTGTGTTAAAAAAGCCTGAGGAGGGACTACCCTGCACCCCCCTCCCCAAAAAAAAAAAAAAAGGTGCATGCACGCTGTCCTGCTTTCTGTCATTTTCATCTCTATTTTACTAGCACTTTAAATAAAATACTTCCCACTAGTGAGAATCAGATATTGTTGAGCATATGTTGTTCTGTGTGATTCTAATGTTATCTTTAGGCGCCCTGGGTTGTTTTCATGCAGATACCCTCAGTTTAGTGCTTTTCTTTGTGATGTGTGTGGTGCTCAGGCTTCACATGGTCGGCAGCAGCTGTGTGTCTTCATGCCTGAAGAGATCCTCCTGGTGACTGACAACCAGCTCATCCCCACATCATCATGAGGAGGAAAACATACGTAGTTCAGTATGAGCCCTTGGTCCTCAGCACTCTGTGGCTTGGGACTGACATGCCTGGGGTGTTTAGACCAGAAGCAGGAGAGATCGCGTCAGGCTAGGTACCTGAAGTGTTCCGCTCCATGCAGCTGCACGTCAGAGAGGAATCCAAAGTCCCGAACAGGACCCGTG
Organism: Gnathonemus echidnorhynchus; assembly: GCA_026776725.1. Taxonomy (NCBI): domain Eukaryota; kingdom Metazoa; phylum Chordata; class Actinopteri; order Osteoglossiformes; family Mormyridae; genus Gnathonemus; species Gnathonemus echidnorhynchus. The sequence goes on along the minus strand of JAODJU010000062.1, from coordinate 17,990,223 downwards.
TAAATAGAACATTCTGGTCAGATGCCATTGGTGCAGACTGCAGTGTTTACAAACACCTATCACACTGTCTCTATCTCTTCGACGTTTTGACATGGCTTCATAAAGATAATGCACTCCCTGGACTGCATCCTGTGCGCTCAGCTGTGCGCTGCTCCTGCAGTCTGGACTGGGTTGGGCCGTTCTGCTCCGCTGGTTACTGGTTAAGAGCTACACCTCTGCGCTGTTTGCCTCAGCTCTGCTTAAGTGATGTGCTGAGAGACGGTTCTGGCCAAGCAGTGAACTCATGGGAAACGTGCTTGTTCTGTACAGAAGGCTACTTAAATGTGAACATTTGAAATGGATTTATTCCATTTACTCTGCGATGTTACTCCTGAAAACACACTTGGAGATTGCAAGCTTTGAACAAGGTTGCTTTTTTGGTGTAATGCTGTAATCCATGAAAACTAAAAGTTTTATTTAATCAGTGTAGGCAGTTGCTCCATTTGTCCATCGGGTCCATTTGTCACCCTGTTTCACTGGGCTGGCCAATCACAGGATGGTGCTTTTTCATTTTGAGAGTGTTGGCATCGGCTGTTGGTTCCGTCCCCACATACGCGCTCTCACACTCTCTCTCTCTCTCTCTCTCTCTCTCTCATTTGGGTGGGTGGCACCCAGAGGTTTTCTGCTGCAGAGGTGTCCCAGTGACTGAATAATGATGATGTGTATTGGGGGCAATAGTGATTCTCCCAATCGAGAGAGCTCCATGTTTACATAGTAATCTGCGTTTACCACTGGGACGCCTCTTAATCAGTATTGATTTAGGCTTTTGTGTCGATTGGTATTTCTGTTTGGTGAGCGAATGTGTGCACTCTGATCATGTAATGCTCTCCATAAAGTTGATCATACCATGGGCTGGTGAGCCATCTCAGGGCGACCAGTGTGGGGATTCCCCTGGGCCAGGCCCAGTGCTGTTTGTCTCACTGGGTCCCCCCAGTGCGGCGGCCTCCTCGCCACGCTCTGCCAGAGCCCCTCATTAAAGTGCTCTGCTCTTTTCGAGAGAGGCCACCTTCATCCTTATGCCCTCATGCAGTCGAGGGGAAACAGCCGAGATTAATATGAATCCCCCTAATACTGCAGCTGGTTAGGTGCCTCAACAGTCATTCAGTCCACAAAAATCTAAACACAACTCAGCATCTGCTCTGCATGCTGTGTTGGAGACTGGTAGTGACTACGCTCCCCTCCATTCGCAGCCTGGAGCTCTCTGCCCTGGCTGGGGCTATGGCTCAGCAAATGACTATGACTGACCACTGCAGACAAAACTGGGGAGCCCACATGAGGCCATGCACCATCTGCATGCTGTGGTGAGCGCAGCGCTCTCGTGATGCTGCTTTGTGCATGGTTGCTGCCTCGGACTCATTCTGAATCTGTAAAACGTTAGTTGGTTTCGAATCAGAATTCCAGAAGCTATGTGCTGTGAAAAAAAACAGCTGTCTTTTCTTTAAGCTACAGTAAATATTTAGAGAATCCTTTAGTCACCACTACATCACAAGTGGCCTCAGAAAACCCATTTTCAAGTGACTTACGTAGCCAGACACACGTGCACATATCACTATGTGCTGTGCCAAATAATTGCACTGCATTCCTGTGGCCTATACCACGAAGCAAAATTTGTTGGTTAGCTAGATAACTTTTTTTTTGCAGTGGAGATCAAAAATAAAGTAGTCCTTTGCAGAGGGGTGTGTCAGAGGGAATTTAAAAAAAAAAAAAAACTTGTAAGTTTTAAGGTAGTCTGGGCTGAATGTAGGTGAATGAAATTGACCACACCTTGGTTCATGATACAGGCCCCTGCTGGGTCTTAGATCTGGGTAAATCTAGCTAGTTTACCTGGACAGATTTATGGCCGGTGTTTAGGGGTAGGCTGTGACTCTCACTGAAGGTGCTCAGACCTGCTCTTGTCGCTTGTGGCTGTTAGCAGGGCTTACTGAGAGGGTCTAACTGAGAGCCCCCCCCGAATCACATTACATCGTCCCCTTTGCATCACAGTTCTGTTTATTGGTGGCGACTCTTCTGATCTGCTTTCATTGGTAAGTTAATTGTCCTGTCTGTCATCATTCTGGTCCATATCAGGACGATGGAGATTCATTGCTGTGTTAAACAGGTGTGTTTGTGTGTTTGTGTGGGGCTGGCTTGGGGGTCTGGGCTAAGGGGGAGCTGTTCTTACAAGCCTGAAGGCTCATAGAGGGGAGCACAGCCTCAGGACGCCAATTTCAGAGTCAGCAACAGAACTGAACGATGATGCATAGCAATTCCACTTGGCCACGATGTATACATGGCGCAGAGCTGGGCCGGGCTACGCTCATATGCGCCTTTCTGCTGGCACCATGGTGTACGGCTGCCAGATTCTCTGAGGCCCTGGGGACTGCCATTAGCCAGCCCTGAAGGAACGCAGCAGGTGAGACAAATAGGCGGGATATTTTTCTATCCCCCAGCCCACCCCCCCATTCTTTCCATGCAGTTGTGGACGGCGGTACTCATCGGCAGGAGTGTGAAATTCATTCACAGTCCTAGCATGTGTGCCCATTTATTCTGGCGAGCTGAACACCATCTGCAGGCTTAACCCTTTACAGTGCTGAGGGGCGGCTGTCTGGGAAGGGGCCTCGGTGGGGGGGCGCTGCCCGGGCACCTTCCTCAGAATAGACATAGTGAGAATGTCAGCCGCTTTGCTTCAAAGGCCCATCATCTTTCTCTAACTACTGTGCTCTCCAAAGCTGCACATGCTTCATAGCAAGGCTCTTACAAGTAGTTTATCAAGATAAGACAGTACTGTGACTATGTCATCACCAGTGAATGAGGCTGCAAACACATATGCATATACACATATCCTCTATTATTAGTATTATTATTATTATTATCATTATTATTATTGCTGCTTGCTGTCCCTGGCCTGTCTGCCGTAGCAGGAAGTGAGGAAGCAGTTAAGTATCCGTGCGAAACGGAACTGGCTGTTGCTTCTCAAACCTTAAATTCGGCATGGTAGCACATCCGTTATTTGTAAGTGCAACGACCATAAAGTATTCCTTTGCCATCTATCACACAATGGCTGGGCCTGCAAAAAACATTACGCGCGCATCAGGGCGGACTGGCCAGCGATCCGGCAGAATAATGCAGCTTCTGTGCAAAGTATGCGGCATAACCAGAGTTTATGTGCAGGATAACAGGTGCAGCCGCAGCCCAGCGAGGTTTACTAATGAAGTCATGTTGGGGCTGGCAGACTGCTCCCTCCCTTGGCTTCCTACTGGTGTGTGTGCACAAGCGCCCCTCCTCTGAAATGTACATATATGCATGTGTAACGGTTCATGTAATTCCTGAGTCAGCATGTCCTTCGCCCACTTTCTAATTATTGATATCTGATGAAGTACATAAAGGCCTCTGCTCAATATGAGTGTTTAGACCATCGTCGTCGTCAAGCTTTTCTAATCACACGCCTCACACCAGCCATCTGGGCCAAACCCAGCTTTAACGTGAGGACCTAAATTATTCATTTTAAGGAATGCTTAGTTCAGAGTGAACGAGACTGGCGATTATCCTGTCTTGTTAAGGGTTATTTAATGAAGCTGTATGAAGCCATCTGCTGGGAGTGCATGCTGGTCATCTGAGGAGAGCCTCCTTAACCCGCCTGCATCTTTAATCCTGATGAAATGACCACTTTCAGGACCTTTTACTTCCAACATGCCTCCTGTGAAAGGAGCTGATCCCATAAGTGTAGGCAGCAGCAGCTCGCTGAGGGCCGGCTGCTTTTTGCGATCTGCTCTCCAGTTCATTTGCAATACTTGTAGTTTGTTCTGGTCTTACTCCTCAACCCTCCTGTTTTCACAGCCAAATAATAACAGCCCCTTCTGACAGGGCCACCTTCTCTCAGAAAAGTCAGCTTCCATTTGAATTGCTGGTCAATATGGTCCAAAGGGCAATTTGAACAAAGCCTTGGGGGTCAAAGGTGACAGGCATGCGGTGTTTGTTTGTTGGTCTTGGTGGTGCTTTTTTAATATCTAGCCAAGGTGTCGCAAACAAAACAGGGCCTGCCATTCAGTGACCCGCTAAAGACTGATAGGCTGATTATGAGGTAGGGAAGCACATGAAAGACTTGGTGGATTAAGCCAAGGCCTGACCAAACAGCCCTCTTGTTTATCTGAGTGAATTAAAGTTTGTGCTGCGCTGTCAGTTCCACCCCCGCCCACGAGACCAGAGGCCTGGGCCTCTGCCGACTTCACCCGTGTCATGGAGCTGTTGGCTAATTCACGCCGAATGGGGTGGGACGGGGCTGAGTGGGCACCCCCTTGTGCTGGCAGACAGGCTTTGTGATATATTAAAGAATCCATCCAGATAACCTTTAATAGTTAAATTAAATTTGGGATGAAACTACTGTTTATACTGTACGGGTGGGCTGTGCATTAAAATGGTACCTTTTCAATAATTATGAATGAGATGTTTTTTTGCCCTCGCTCTGTCCATCAGTCATTCAGTTCAAACATAAATTAAAGCGGTGATTATTTAATAGTAAGATGTGTATAGACTGAACTGTGTTGAACTAGTGCTTTCACAGTAAGCGATCATAAGATTGAGCGTGACTGATGTAGAGATCAGCCTCCCCATCCATATTTAAAACATGCATTGATAGCTGGGGTCTCAAGGCTGTTCGTATGAGCACAGCTGCAACGTGACGGTGGCAGCCTCCAAAATGCAACCATTTTCCTTTTTTCCTTTTTTTACTCTGGGAAAATGCTCTGTACTGTGAAGGCACCACAAACAGCTACACAGACTTACTTCCAAGCTCCTGGAAAAGTTTTAATTTCTCAGGGGCTTTCAAATTGCCTGTTTAGGTAGTGGCGAGCATTGTTCAGAGCGCCTGCGAAATACCGCTGCGGTTTGTACAGAGCCACCGTATGGACTTCCATAGCATTGTTACAACCTAATTGCCCTCTTCGACAAGTGCCAATTTCCTTCAGGAGCAGGGGAAGGGGGGCGCGTGGGCCTGCCATGCGTCAAACTCTTCCTGACAGATGGATCAGCCTGCCGTCCAGGACCTGCCAGTGTGAAATGAAAATTCTCCCTGGATTTCATTTAGCCTCTGCCGGCCTTGTTAAAATGTCCCCGCTCCCCGGCATGGCGGCTGCACCGCTGCCTCAGTCTCACTTTAATTCCGAGCCTGGGCGCCAGATCAATAACTATTAGTGGCTGGTTTTGGGCGGCTGCTCTGGTCGGGGGCCACTTGGGGTTGGGAAGTAATTTCGCTGTGAGTTTGCAGAGGATGCAGTTAAGGCAGGGACCCCTTCCACTGAAGCTGCATCAGAACTGTGTTCTCTGGTCCCACTGTTAGCTTGCATGCCAGTCACATGCAGGGGCAGATGTACCTTTCAGCTCATAAAAGGCGCTATATTAACTGGGCCTTCCTGCTCCTCAAGCCAGGGATGGCAAAATGCCTGGTCATGGGCAGGACAAGCAAGTATGTGCTCTGCTGCGGTCAGAGAGGCCCGATTCTTACTCTGGACCTGGGGAATTCCTATTAAGTTTTTTTTATTGAAAGTGACCTATGCATTGCACGAGCTTGGCAGTTTTCACAGTGAGAATCCTCAGGCCTTCAAACCATGGTTGCCATTTGGGGCCGGGTGGGTGGGCACGTGGCAACTCAATATAAATGCATCCTGCCAAATGTGTGATTGAGGCCTGTCACATGAATCATTGGAGGTCTTCCTGCCCCCAAGGCTGAAATGTGTGACACAACAGTCTGACAAACTGCCCTTTTTATTTCTTTGTGAGCAAATTAGGCAAATACAAAAGGCCCAGTGCATTGTGCTGCTTGTGCTGTAATTGTGTCCCATATTCGATGTCGCCATCTCTGTCCCCATTTGCTACATGGCATCAGTAGAACCAGTGGCTTATGTGGGCAGTGTATGTGATCTGGTGGGCATACTGACCTCTTACAGAATGATAATGAAACATGAAAGAATGTCACGGCAGAGCCTCCAGCAGAGCTCTGGGCACCTACGTAACTGATCCTGGTGCATTGGAACTGTTCCTGCTGGATCTGAGAAGCCTGATAATCTGACGTCACATTAAATCAGAGCTCCTTTTATGTTCAGCACTTACTGTATCATTATACGTGGCAGGACTGGTTCCGTTGGTCTCGGTACAACAGTGTGGCGTGTTCGAGACCCGTGACTGTCACTTGGCATGAGCACTTAATCTCCTTTTATTTTTAGTGAAGTTAGCTGAGGGTCAGGCTTGGTTATACCTTGATCATTTTGCTCTGGCTTTCATTTTAGTGTAGACAGTTGGTCTGAAGGTGAGAGTCGTGTTTAGCCTTTATTTAAGGGGGTGCTGAGGCAGGCCTGCCCATGACGGCCAATCGATAAGCCTCTATTGAGTTCTCCATTTGGCGACTCTGTGTGGCTGGGCTGGGTGGGTGCCATGCTACTTATGAGCTCATTGCACACCATGATCTGTCTATTAGAGCCTATTGACAGATTCATTGTTGTCCCCTCCCCCGCCCCCACTCTGCTTAAACAGTGCCGTCCAGTCAGCAACACCAGGAGCCTTTCTCTCTCTGTTTGTTCTTCATGAGAACACTGTCCTTGTAAATGACCACATTACGTATTTGGAGGAAATTCACGCTGGATTTTGGGGAACAAAAACCTCTGATTTGATGCTTCTTCTTCAAACAAGTTGGTTTGGGGAGGGGGGGGGGGCTTTGGCCTCACAGGCCACTTTTTGTCGTTGGTCATTTTGGCTTAGAGTGGCCAACTGATCTCTCCACCCCTGCAACTTGAAAGGGGTGCATGACTGTCATTTTACGTGGTTCCTATTCCCCCTTTCCGCTGCTGTCATTTTACTTGGTTTCTATTTCTGCATTCTGCCCCTGTCATTTTACCTTGTTCTTTTTCTCACGTTCTGCCCCTGGTTCCTGTTCCCCCACTCCGCCCCTGTCATTTTACCTGGTTCCTGTTCCCCCGCTCCGCCCCTGTCGTTTTTCCTGGTTTCTGTTCCCCCGCTCCGTCCCTGTCATTTTACCTGGTTCCTGTTCCCCCGCTCCGCCCCTGTCGTTTTTCCTGGTTTCTGTTCCCCCGTTCCACCCCTGTCATTTTACCTCGTTCCTTTTCACCCATTCTGCAGTTGGTTCCTATTTCCCTGTTCCACTCCTATCGTTTTACCTGGTTGCAGTCCCCCTATTCACCAGTTTTTCCTTTCATGAGGCTTGTTACTTAAGGTTCAGCAGTCTGGCCACGGCCCTGGGGGGGTTCCCATCATAACACCAAAAGGCAGGTAGAATTTGCATTATTCTGCAAAATAGAGTGGGGGGGTCTCCTCTGAAGTCCCTCCACAATGTTTTTGAAGGATTAATGGGGTTACTTTGTTATTCACAGAGTCACGGCAGGAAGTACAGATATTGGCAGTGCTTTTGTAAACTTTTTACCCATGGTGACTGCGCACTGGGTGGTTTGTGGGTCTGCTCCCCACTCTGTGCTGTGTCCCTTCTCCACTGGTGCCCTGGGCTGTATGCATACTTTGGTATGAGCAGCGCTGCTTGTTCAAGTGCTTTAGCAGCCCCCTGGCCCATTCAGAGAAGCTGTGCAACATTTTCCTGCTTTTTCCGCATTTAAGGTCCCAGTATCAAGTAGGCTTTTTGAATTTATTTTCAGATCCCCAGCTTCCTGTCATGTCATCGTTGCCTGGTCTCTGATTGTACATGTGCAACAGTAGTGACACCTTAGTGGACCCGCTCCTCTCCTGAGAAGCAAGAGTCATGTGCTTTTATGTAAAACATATGTAGTCGGTGATTTACAGTTGCAGGTTCCAGAGCTGAAAGTTCCTGCTTATTTGGTGTCCCAAGCTAAGGTACGGTACTGTGCAAAAGTCTTGAGCAGTCAAAGGAAATTTTTAAAGCTACAGTGGATTTCCTGTACAAATACTGCTTAAATAATCAAGTAGGCTGCTTACAGTGTTCATTTTGGGTCTTTTTAAACATAACATATGGAAAAAATTAAAAATGCAAATTAAAAAAAAAATATATACATTTTGATTGCCCCACTTTGCCTTGTGGTAACCCATCTGCTTCTGGCTAGCTACCTGAGGCTAATGCTGTGTGCATATGACAGGAAAAAGAAAGTCTCTCAATTTCCTCTAAATGACAAATATAGACTCATCAAAGCTTATGCTAAACCACCAAAAATGAGCCACCAAGATGCAGCAACAAAACTACAATAAATGCTTTGAGACAATGTAACATTGTGAAAATAAAATTTACTTGAATATTAGCCTGTGTATTATAAGGTATTTGAATTATACACAGTTCAGTAATTTAATTTGTACTGTACTGTCATTTGAAAAGCGTTTGAAACTACTGTTTTGAAATCGTCGATGAAGTAAAAAAAAAAAAATAAAGTAAAAGTAAATAGTGACGCTATTTCATCACCTTATATTCATGTAATAAACAAACAAATGTCAGTTAGATGACCAATCTACCTGAGACATAAAGAAGAAGAAAAAATTGGTTATAATGATCATCCGCTTATAGTGATCAATTTCATTCCAACAGACATGATGACTATAAGCAGTATCCATTGTACTTATCTGGGTAGTAAGTGCAAAATGCTCAGAACAAAAGTGACAATTTAACATGAGAAAATATGCAAATTGAGTAACAATAAAAACTAACAATTTCCAAAAAATTACTGATATCTAGTTGGATGGCTAGAAGAACACCTCTTCAGTTTCCAAACCTCTCATGAGGGGCACCTCATGTATTTGTCAATTTCACCACCAGTTCACTTAATTGATTAAACTAGTTTTAAAAGCCTGTGGGGTGTTGATTAGCCATACAAGGGGTGCTAGTGATCGTCAAAAAAATATGAGGCTATATTGGATGTTTGCTGCAAATATTGTGGTGATTTCAGGAGAGGGTTTAACATGGTTATGCTAGCATTTTACAGACAGTTACACCAACATGAAGATCATTTAAACATTTTCTTTGACTGCCTAAGACTTTTGTACAGTACTGCATTTTGCTCTGAATGTGTGTATGAGTCCTGTGAGTATGACACCTGCAGAATAGTGGGTTTTATCATTACTTTGCTGGTTGCAAATGCCAGTGTTTATCTGCCATGTGGTATTAGTAACTTGTATGTTGAAGTATCTTGTCTCCTGGGCGGTGTGAGTGAGTGTTGTTGCCCGCATGCTGGCCTGTCTGACGTTCCTTTCTTTCCTCTTTGTTTCTGCAGAGCTGCCCCAGGTAGAGCCCAATGTATTCCTGCGACCCTTCCTGGAGGTGGTGCGATCTGAGGACACCACGGGCCCAATCACTGGCCTGGCGCTGACCTCTGTGAACAAATTCCTGTCCTATGGCCTCATAGGTAAACAGTGCAACACTGAACTCCACTGCTGCCCTTGCTGTGTCTGTGTGTGTTTGTCTCTATGACTTTATGTGTGCGTGTGTGCGTGGGTTATGTATATATTACATTGTGGGGACATTTGTGATTAAAAACCTGTTATTTTAAAGTTTGTTTTTTTTTCATTCAAAAAACAAAAAATGCCAAAAGTCTTGTATTTTGTTTAGTTACTTATGGTTAAGGTTAAGGCTGGGTAGAGGTTGTCAATATTGGGATTTGGGTTTTTCCCATAGAAATGAACGGTCTCCACAAAGATATGAATAAAAACATGTGTGTCTGTGTTAATTTTTAACATTTTTCTGGTCCCCACAATATAAACCTCAATTTTATTAAAAAAAAAAATCTGTGAATGCATTCAAAAACTAAAATAGTGAAAAGTCTTGTATCTTGTTTGGTTACTTATGGTTAAGGTTAGAGCTGGGTAACTGTTTGGGTTGTCATAGTTAGGCTTAGGGTTATGCCCATCGAAATGAATGGAGAGCCCACACAATGATAGGAATATATGAATTCTACGTGAGAGTGTGTGTGTGCGAGAGGGAAATCAGTGCAGCTTCATCAGAAGTTGTGCGCTCGCCTGCAGCCTATTAGAGGGCAGAGTTGCAGTGATTGACATGTGATCCCTACCATCCCATTTATTGCTAGAACTTTTTGGTTCGTTGTTTGTGGTACCTGTTAACAAGGGTCTCCATTAAAATGAGCTCCTTCTCTGTGCTCGCGCTCTTAGTGCCTTGTGTCTGAAATGGTCTGAAACTAAGGCCTTCATTCCTTTTTATTGCCCCTATATCTTGTGCAGCATTCTCTGTGTTTAAGATAGGAAAAGGTTGTTAGGGATGCAAGTCAAATGTGTGAAATGAGATGTTTGGTCCAGATATCGGACTTCCTGACATTGCTGAATAAACAGTGTCCTGGTCCAATGAGGCAGCTGCTCCCCATGTGGCAAAATAAGAGCAAAATGGGACATTCAATGAATGGAGGCCCGACCGGTGCCGTGCTGTGCGTTAGGGATGGGAATCTCCAGTGACCTCCCGATACGATGATATCATGATACCTAGCTGTTGATTTGATATGTATTGCGATTCTATGACTATCCCGATTTGATACTACAATTTTTTTCAGATTTTTTTTTTTAATAATTTACCTTGAACCATGTAAAAAAAAAAAAATAATTAAAATGTCATGCCACTAAAGTTTTATTCAATAGCTGCACAATTTTCCTCCTCAAAAAAAATTCATTTAAACAATGCAAAACATCTTCAAATACAACGGTATAAATTTTAACTTAAAATTAGAAGCTAACAAAAACCTACATTTGCTGCTGGACCTGAAACTACATGGACCTTTTATGATTCTCTGCTGCCTTGTCTATCTCAGGGTGATGTCTAGCAATATGTGACAATATGTTCATCACATTAGCACAATACTTAATTTTCACAGGACAATGTTTACATACACATGGCTCATGTCCCAACTCCTCTTTACTGTTTAAATTCTGAAAGCCAAAGTTCCTCCATACATTGGATTTAAACTGTGCAAGAGCGGCACAAATCTCTCCAGTGTCGTCCTCCATTCCTGTTATTACCAAACAAAGTTAGAGAATAATTGTCTCGTACTATATGGGATGCTGCCCTGCCTGTCAATGTGGGAATAATTGAGAGTGCGCCACCTGTAGGATTATAGAGGAACTGCAATGTTTCTCCACCTCCAGTCCAAACATTTATACAGTGCTACCTCGGTTCTCGAACTTAATCCATTCCGGACTCCTCGAATCCTAAAAAGTTCGAGTTCTGATTGAATTTTTCCCATAAGAAATAATGGAAAACCAGAGGTGTAAAGTACTTGAGTAATTTTACTTGATTACTGTACTTAAGTATTATTTTTGGGGATTTTTACTTTACTT
>JAODJU010000062.1:17964782-17978807 GCA_026776725.1 Gnathonemus echidnorhynchus | reverse complement strand
GTTTATTTATTGTTAGTTACTGTAATGTTGCGCTGCTTTATTTGGTTAGTCGTCCAGTCTGTGAAGAAGGCATTCAAATAAGAATTGCATTGTAGTAGGACTCATTTCCTGGCGCGTACAATTTATATTAGGTCAGCATTCACGGTTTGACTTCTGATATTCAGATTGAGTTCTAGGTCAAACTGGTTTGTTCGACTTTAAAGAAATTTGAGTTCCAGTGAGTTCGAGAACCGAGGTACCATATGAGTATATATATGAATAAAAAAATCGATATGGGAGTTAGTGTGGTGATATATTAATCGCCGCACAAAATTATCGTGGCACATAACTGAATCGATTTTTTTCCCCTCATCTCAACCATGCATGCTGCTGGCTCTTCCCTTTAGCCCTGGCCTGTGCACGTCTGAGCACCGCGCCTACAAGACGCAGAGCCCGTCCAGCTCAGAAGCCTCCTCTGTTGTTGGATTGGGTGACATCGAATGGCTGATCTAGCAGCTTGGCAGCCCTCCGAAATTCTCCTTAATTCAGTGCATGGACACTTGCTAAATTGACAGGCAGTGTCTGTGATTTGAAGATGTGCCCCATGCCTTTTCCTGGTGCTGGATGCCGGTCATTGGAGGGAGGTATACGCTCATGCTTTTGTTTCATATTCACTGAGTGATTCCCGGCCCAAAGGGAAGGAGCTCTTGCGCCATTAGATGCACGTCACACACGGACATTGCTGAGGCTTGGCCTGGACCCATGCTGCATCTTCAAACTGACTGTCTGCTTCCTAATCCAATAACCCCTCTGTATCTCATCAAGAGGGTTCAAAGGGATGGGTTTCCATGGAAATGGGTCTGGTGACATACACGGCTATGGTTTTCTTATAGAGCGATGAAGAAAAACAACAGTCAGAGGAACCTCTGTAGAATGAAAATGCTATTTTGCTGTCATATGAGAGCGTGGCTTAAGCGCTTGGTTTTTGCTTACATTTTTGGGTATAATGTTGATGTTTTCTGGATGTGAGAGGTGCTCCTGTGATTCAGCTTGCTCAGTTGTGACTCTCAGGCCTCCAGGTGGTGCTCTGTCACTGCTGGGGCTCCTGTTCCCCTCCAGCAGCCCACCAGCCTGCTCACTGCTCCATCAGCTTTGTGTGTCTGCGGAGCAAAGTGCCAACGTCAGACATTGTGCTTATGTGAAGTTTATGGCCCTCGGCTGGATAGGAGGCCGGTTTGATGGTGAGGTGTTAAATACATGGTGTTTAAAACGTCAGGCAGCTCTGTCCTCACAGACGGGGTGTCACCTGCTACCTGATGGACGTGTGGACGGGGCTTGTGCTGGCACCCAATCCTCAAGCTGCCTCCATCAGCCCCTCCCAGCTGGGAGATATTAGCGTCATTGTGTGTTTGAAACGGGAGCTGCTCTATGACGCTGCTGGCCTTGCCGGGGCTCCCCCGCCTGCTTCTAGTTGCTTCTCTCATGCTTCTCTTGCATCCTTTTTTTTCTGAAATGATTTAAGGACCCTTTGAAATGACACTGCTGAGGTTTCATGCATCACTTAAGAGTGACCGTCTCCTGATGCTCCTGATTTGCTTAGTGTTTGGTCTGCGTGATTAATGAGAGCGAGTGAGTGAGTGAGTTTCTTCCCTGTTTTTTTAAATGCCTTTCAGTATGACTCTGTGTTCAAAATATATAGATGCTGTCAAATACTGCCATCCACTGGTAGGAGTTGGTAGAAGCAGTTCGCCTTATACATTAATGTTTTCACATTTAATTTCACTGGCATACAGTGCAGTGTGTTATGTTTCAGTCTCTTAGAAGCATTTTGTAGACAATTGTGTATATATTACTGGGGACTTCCCAGTCCCTGCTAAACTCTTCTTCATTTTCATGGTCATTCTTTACATTATGTAGAGGAAGTTTGGCGGGACTGTTGCCGTGAGACAGCCAGGGAAGGAGGCAGTAAGGGCGTGTGTGAGTGAGGCCTCCTGCATGGCTATGTCCTGCAGTGTTGCTTGGGCTTCATAGTCCCGCTGTCCTCTGTGCCTTACTGCCCGTGCTGGAGCCGTTTTACACTGCATTCTGCCTAAGCACCTAGGCTTGGTTTCGGGAAGCCCCTGTGAATGCAGTGACAGCGGCCATGAGCTGGCTGACATTTTCCGAAGGGCTCTGGCAACATTTAAGGCAATTGATGTCATCTAGGCTATATTTGTAGTATCCAGTCAGGGACAATAATCCCATCAGATACTCAGAGGGGCAGCAACTTTCATCCCGAGATCAATAACCGACACTTCCTGAATAAGCTATGCTGCTGCTGGATTTGTTTGGTGATGCGTTGCGGTCCTGAGCTCTTTGACCGCTGATGGTGATGTGAGAGTGCAGGATGAACAGTGTCAGTGAAATGCTGTGCACATCTTCCATAGTGTGAAGATGTGCATGTTCAAATGATATGATATATATTGAGTTGTGACACAGACAGGGACGGAGAACTGGCATGGCCTCTCAGTCAGAGTGAGCTTCTGGCTCATTGACTAGGTAATTGATCTTCATTAAGTTCAGCTAATTAGGGACTTGGCTGACTTTCTAATGTGGCACAGCATGCAGTAATCTCCCGTGTGTCACTCTGATAGCATCTTTGTCTGTAATGGGCCTGATCTGCAGCTTACCAGGGGTCCGCGTGAGAAGGGAAGACCCTGATTTGCTTTGTGAGGGCTAATCCCCCTGTTGCAGGGATTTGGATTGGGAGCCTGTGCTCTGACAGATATCACCATCATGCCTTGGCTCCGCTGCTGTTGTTCGGAGCCTGTGTTCTCTACTGACTCTGGCGCCTGTATTGCTGCCGCTGTTGCTCTGAACATGTGCGCTCCATTGCTTCGATGGCACCTGTACTACCACACTGTGACGCACTGACTGTGCTAGCGAAGTTTGTGCTTAGGGCCGGCTCCCGGCTTTGAGGGAGTGCTGCTGCGGCTGGAAGCCCACTCCCAGCACAAAAACGACTGTCCAATATTACAGTATGCTCTCTGCATGTTCCTTTTATAACCTCTTACTACAGGACAGCTGTCTGCCCCCGCCCCTTCAGCTTATGCTGTTATTTTGACAATGGTCCCGGTGGGTCCCAGTGGACTCCACCAGTGGGATTAGTGTTTGATATCACTTTGGACATTCCACTGGAGATCCCATGGCTCCAGTTTCTGAGACGATGACAGCCCCCTCCCCCCGGACGTGAATCCCAGGGCATTGTCTCCTATGCCTGGCAGTGCCGCCCCCCCAACATTTTGTTTGTGGTGCCCACATTGTGTTTAGCATAGTGTAGCTGACTAAGGGCTAACAGCCTGTCCCATCTGCAGAGGATCTGTCAACAATCAGCAAGCATTGTGCTCCCAGCATGCTTTAGCACTCCCCAATTATGTCACTTCAGGCCTGGCCCAGCCCCCCTATTTAAGAAATCATATTGAATGAACAATGACAGGCTTATCTAAACAGCACCAATTTGGGTCCTTGTACTGCTTTTTGGAAACTGGCCATTTTCAAAGATACCCCTTTTCACTCATTCCTGTGAGCTTGGTAGGACTCGTCTAGAAAGCATATGATCCTATTATCATGTGAGCTGTGACAGTGGGATCAGGCTGCTGTAAGGGGCACCTTGGTGCCTCCATACAGAGAAGTAATAGGGTGTTTCTCAATATGCATACTTAACCATACTTGTTTTCTTGTGTACCCATTTCACATAATCTTCCATTGCTGTAGACCAGCAAGACCAGTTCCAGTACTAAAAAAACAGAAGTGCAGAGCACAGTCACAGATGTAATAAAATTAATAATAATGGGTATGTGGACAAATGAAGTGACACAAGCTTTAATTCCAATCTGTTCGGAAGAACAGATATAAGAAGATCAGTATTGCTTAACAAGTAATAGAGTATTCTGTATAGTATACTATGACAGCATAGTATTGTAAATTTATCAGTTATTATGATGTGATTTTGTTGTAATAAATATATTACAAATATTTCTTAAACAAAAAAGGAGTTTTTCCGATGAACCTGTCTTAAAAAGCAATTAAGGATGAAAATGTTTCTGATTGTATCGGAGAGTCAGTGCTCATGCAAAAGCAGTGGAAGTAAACTTTACGCTGATTTTTAAATATATTCCAGATAATGGAATGTTAGATGGAATGTTAGATGTTAGATTTTTTTTTCTATGTCAGAATAAAAATGTTTTAGTGAGACTTAAACTCCCTGTGCTATAATATTCATACCAAATTGAAGAAAAGGCCTAATCTAAATCAAGCTGACTAACGATGTAAGAATTGAATGTGCTTAAAATGTGATGTTGGTATTAATATCGTACGTTGTCCAGTCCCACTACAGGCATTTTTCGAATTCTGTACAAAGTACCCCGCCTCACATTGTCATGTCATTTGGCGCTGATACCAGTTTTTACGTCAGTGGGAAAACAAACACCTTGCAGTTCCATACTTTTGGTACCTTCTTGAAGTGGCTGGTGCGGTGGAAAAGTGCCCTTTAGTTTAGCAGTGAACTGGACAGCTTTACAGCGCTGTACATTTCGTACGTGACATACGTTACCTTTTTTTTTTTTTAATAGACAAACAAGATGCATGCTATTCCTTGTGGCTACGGTGTTATCTGAAGGCAGATGACACCACTGTATGGTGCTGGTGTGTGCCTACAACGAGACCTCTACTGTGGTCCATGCCTATTCTGTGTACTGGCTTCTTCTGTTATTTCTGGGGCAAATCCCAGGGGGGAAACTGTGGAGCATGAGCAGAGCGCCTAGGCCAATTTGAGTCCGATTGAACAAATACATGCAGGAGTAAATTGACTCCCAATCGCATTATCTGGGTGTCTTAGTCCTACTTCGAGAAATTTGATTTAGTACAATTTCAGTCCGACTAACATGTTTACATGTACTTTAACAGTCCGGTTTTTGTTGGACTAACACAAAAATTTGATTTGCTTAGTGTGCATGTAAACGTACTGACAGTTCTTCCCAAGACCACAAGTACAATCTTTGTGTTCTTGGTATTGAGGAACACTCAGTTTTTTGCGGCGGAGTGGCTCGTATCACAGGTGCAGGCATGTGGCTGGTCCCTTGTGCCTCTGCTCCCGCTTCCTGCAGCAGTGAGCAGTAAGACCCCTAAGGAATTCCCACAAGACCACTCAAACAGAAGCTCACCTCTAAGATGGCGTTCAAATCACCAGCCCTTTGCGAGCCTTCCTACCTGCCAGTCGTCCCTTTGTCCTTCCTCTCCCGGGCCAGCCCGGCTTATTCGTTAATGAAATGCCACTCGGAGATGGGAAAGCTGGGCTGCCTGGCTCCGCGCCGGTATCTGCTCTGGCTCAGGTTTCAAAACACGGCCCTGGTTGCCTAGGCAGCCAATTTGTCAGCCTTCCCACAAAGGGTACATCTGGTGATTAGATCTCAGAACTTGAAGGACCTTCTGTTTTGCAGGGTGGGGGGGGTACTAGTGTGTGCTTAACCCTATAAGGCCTAACAGCAAATTAGCAGTGTTTTAATAAAGGGAGCGACTGGGCAAATCCTGGCAGCTATATTAGCCACATGCCATACCAGTGATCGTAGCTCTGGGCTCCTCTGGCTGTGCATTTCCGCAGGCCTGTGGGTGGGTATAGTGTGGATGGCACTGTGATTTAAGCAATCAAGTACATTTCAGACATAGCCAAGGGGAGATCTTCACACAGAGGAATAACAGATAGAGGCTGCCCCCCTTCCGGCCCCCGTGTCATGCCACACGCTCTCCTCTGACCTGCCAAGGTCATGTTTGTTCTGACTGGTTTATCAGAAGGATGATTTGACTTTTTCCGGTCATTTAATATGCTGTGATGGGGGATAGTATCATGAAAGGGGTCAACAGGTGACGAAACAAATTGGCCAGAGGGCTGATGATGGGGGCTGGGCGGGTCATGGCAAAAGTGTCAACCATGCTGAGCAGTGTTGGCAGCCCTGTCACTAGGCTGTGTGCTGCATGGGACTCTGCTCTCATGGTAGCCTTGAGATTGCCAGGCTGCGTGAGACCCACACGTGTAATAGCAGCTGCTTCTGCTCAGACATTCATGTGTCTCTTTTCTGACCTGTTGGTGTTTTCTGACCTGTTGGTGCTTGCACCCTGTTCTGTGTGTTCAGAATCTCCCACTTGGGGTGATGTTAATCGCGGGGCACCTTCACATGACCAGCAGGGTGTGACCATTCTCACTGTTAGTCCTGCTCAGGTATCTGTGTCAGCTTCTGGTGTCTGCCTGCATCTCCCTTCATATGGGCAATTCTGGGCAATCCCTCAGCTCCAGCCTTTCTGGACCTCAGAGTACCTTGTGAACTGGCTTGTTATGAATATAACATCCCTGCCATATGTCTAACAACATCTTGGTCCTTCCTTTCCTCATGTTTCAGGCTGACCCCTCTCTGTGTGAATCCCTCCCTCTTATCGCCATGTTTAGCCTGCTTGTGTAAACACGTGGCGAAAGGCTGCCTCACCGCAGAAGTGGTTTAATAACCTGTGACACGCGCTGCCATCCAAGGCTCACTCTGTGCCTGTGTGTCTTTATACCGGGCTGCTCTGTCAGGACCTGCGTTTGTCACCCCTTGCAGACGCCAACCACGAGGGGGCAGCGGAAGCCATCGAGAACATGGCGGATGCCGTGACGCACGCAAGGTTCGTGGGGACGGACCCTGCCAGTGATGAAGTGGTACTCATGAAAATCCTGCAGGTGCTGTGCCGCATTTACTGGGGGGGGTGTGTGGGTGAAGCTGCGGCCTTTGGGAGGCTACTAACTTCTGCACATGTGGAACTCGGCAGGTTCTCAGGACACTGCTGCTGACACCAGTGGGGGCCCATCTGACCAATGAGTCCGTGTGTGAGATTATGCAGTCTTGCTTCCGCATCTGCTTTGAGATGAGGCTCAGCGGTAAGTCCCAGGACCTACATGGGTGAAGGGGGTGGAATCCCAGGGCCCTGCCATGCTACACCCCCTAGTATGGGTGGATCCTGCTCCTCTCCCCCAGCCCCAAGCCTGTCACATGCAGCCATGCCCCTCTCCACCGCTGCCCCTTGCCTCTCCCCCTCGCATCTCCTCCACTGCCTCTTCCCCTCAGCCCTGCACTTCTCCCCTATGCCTCTCCCCAGTGGCCCCACACTTCTCTCCGGCGGCCCTGCTGTAATAAATGTTTGCCTGGTTGTGAGCAAACAGAGCCCCAGTGGGCATTTCTCATGCCTCCTGCGCTCTTTGTTTTCCCTCCCGCTCAGAGCTGCTGAGGAAGTCGGCTGAGCACACACTAGTGGACATGGTGCAGCAGCTGTTCTCCAGGTAGGGTCATGCCGTTGCTGAGCCTCCCCCCATCTCCCTGCCTTGTTGCTAGCACTCTGTTCAGTTAGACGCTTAGCCGTTTTCTCCTTTAGTGTCTGATTTACGCTTAAGCAGTTTCTTGCTTCATTCATGAGCGTGAAGTTGTCCCAGATTAAAATGTTTCCGGGTCTCTGCTAGCTTCTGCTGTGCCCTGTTTATCCCGAGCGCCCTGCTGTCATATGTCACGCCTATGGAAGAGCAGAATGTTTGCACTGCATATAGAAAGACAGCTCCTGACTGAGCTCTGTGGGCCTCCTGTGAGGAGGGAGGGGCTTAGTGCGGCTCATACTTCTGCTGGGATTCATTCACTGGCATGTTACAGGCTCTGCTATGTGCCTTGTTGTCAAGGTTTAATATTCTGTTTGATTTTTATTTTTATTCTGTGTGTTGATCGGCTTTGGTAATGATGCAGCATGGAGCAAATGCAGACACCCTGTGCTGTAGCCAGGACTCATTCTGTCCCTGCATGCATGACGCCCTTCTCAGGTCTTGTGTTATTTTTACAGTTCCTCAGCCCCTCTCTTGCTGGGCTTAATTAAGAGGCGCCTACTCACTGCTGTGTGTTTCCCGCACACACACGCCGCCCTAGTATGCCCTTCTCTTTGTCCGGCTCATTATTGGGTGGCTCCTCTTAAGCAGAGACCCCTCATAAGACCAGTCTTTAGCTTGTGTCAGTCAGCTTGGGAATGGTGTGTTTTCTATTCAATCAAGTGCTTCAAAGAAGGCTTAACTTGGCAGCAAAGGTATTACGCATGTTAATCTGTTGGGCCCGCGGATCACCCCGCCACCGAGCCTGTGGGACGACACGATTATCGAGTGGTTAACGCCAATCTTGCCCCAGTGACATCTCATTTGCTGCAAAGCTGGAGAGTCCACAAAAGGCGCGACTCTCTGCTAATGTGGACACAAGCTGCACTTCCATCGCAGTCATTACGCTTCACCACAGGAATGTTTGCTTTCTGCTTCATTTTCTCTCTGGATTAAATTAGAGTGAATTACTTGCATTGTCGTCACTGCCGGCTCTGAGGTCCCTTTGTGCCTTGTTTGGGGGGGGGGGTGATAGGGCAGCCTCATAGCCCCTGGCAGGTGGTCATTAACCTTGCTGTTTTCAGGTTGCCCCAGTTCAAGGAGGAGGCCAAAGGCTTTGTGGGCACCAACATGAAAAAGGTAAGTCAGGCTGGTGCATGAGTGCTGTCTACCCAGGCCCTGCTCTGGGGGCTTTTTGTACTTGTGTCCCTTCCTGCCCCCACCCCTCATTCTCAGGGCTCCCTCTGGGGGCACTCCGGCTTGCAGGGTTCACCGTTTTGCCCCTCTCTATAGTATTCCACTTATTTCTGTTAAATTATAGTAATGAAGTGGTAACATTTACATCTGAAAGATACCGTCACTGACAGGCCCCCCAACCAGCTCAGCAACATGACCCGTGACCCCCACCTGCCCTCTCGCCTCCTTTGTGCCTATAGCCATGTACTCATGTCCTGTTTACCATGTACCAGTCCTGTGTCCTCTTCCCCTTCCCTTATAAACGACACATTTGCCTGTTTCCCACAGATCCCCAGTTGTGTCCTGGACAAACACGATGTTATTTGGGCAGAGCAGCCTATAAACAGCAGTCAGAGTGGCTTAGAGAGGGTACCTGTGGACGAGGTCGCTGTCGCGGCAGCACGCTGACAGCCCCCCTTAATGCATTCTTAAATATACACTGGCATGGCTGCTCCGGCATAGAGTGCATGTGGAGGGTCTCTCACACCACCGCTGACTGGCCAGCTCTGCATTTTCTCACCACTGATGTCTTGACTTGCTGTAAACATTTCACAGAAATATTCTTGCATATGGGTTTTTTCCCCTCAGAATCTCCTTGTGCTCAATGCTCAGCTTAAGCGCCATCATTATATCACATTCATCCCTGTGTCTCCCCTTGGCTAAGTGACACTGGGGTGACGTGTAGCTGTCAGTCTAAGGTAGGGCAATGGTAATATCCGAAAGAGAGACGCGCTTCCCTGTTTCGTTAGGATTGTCATTCTGTGTTACTTGGATGTATTTGTTTTTCCCTTTGTCATTTCATTCATGGGGAAGAGCTGAATGTGGTTGCTGACAGACTCAGTGACTCTTGCCACTTCTGAGGACCTGGACTGTTTGCTTGAAACTCTTCCAATCCATATGCATCCTGTGCCCTCCCCTGAATGTGTCTTTATGGAGTGTTTGTGTGGGAGTTCTCCCCCGCCCCCCTCCCCCGCCTGAACTCGGAAGGAGCCTTGCATGGTATTCAGTCTGGCTGCACCCCCCACCCCCATGAACTTGTCTGTGTGCACCACTGACATGTCCCCCCTCACTAATTGCTGGCACCTGCCCTTCTCTTTCGAGGCTTACAATATCTTGTGGAAAAACAAACGTGTGCAGGTAAGGCTAAGCCGTGAGCGGGCCGATGGGCGATCCCTGGGACATGGGCAAGCAGTTGAGCTCCTGCATCCTGGAGGTCCGCTGACTAACAGGGCTCTTTGGCTGCCTTTGAAGCCCTTGTTCATTGTTTACAGTATCTGAAGTCAGGTTGGTCCCATGTGCTCAGTGCTTTCAACCTGCAGGCTGGGAGTGTGAGAGGCCAGCGAGGGAAGGGCTCATCTCTCCTAGACTGTGGCCCTCCAGGATCAGGACTGGCTGCCTGTCAGATGGCATTAGTGTGATGGAGGCCAGTGCCCTCCCATTTAGACTAAGCAAACCACACCCTTGATTTTGCACCAGCTTAAGTGGTTCTCTGCCATCTGATTCAAACACGTGCAACCAAGGTCTGTACACACAGCTGTCAATGACCTCACTCGAATCAGCGATAGTGAGCGTGTTAATATACCTTCAGGAGTTTAACATGCTTTATACCTGTTTAGGAGTTTTTATGTTCATAGATGCAGATATAATGCCTTGGCTTTCACAAATCAAATGTATAGTTTTATATTAATTAAAGAAGTCCAGTGTCAGACATTCATCAGTGCAGCGGCATACAATAGACACAGGCGAGCTACCCCTCCCAGCATGAGTCTCATCCAGCAGTCTCTGGCCTTGCCTAGTCGCATGTGGGTTTGCCTGCACTTCTCCAGTCATGTGTCTTGGCTGGAATGCGTGGCTACACCTGTAGCTCAGGCTGCGCAGTACAGCGGCTCCTGCTAGAGCTGGCATACTCTCTGGTTGCGCAGACGGACGCTTGGCTCAGAGCCTGTCCCTTCTGTTGCAGCTTAAGATGCGTGCGGGGGGAATGTCAGAGTCATCCAAGTGGAAGAAGCAGAAGCGTTCCCCGCGGCCCCCCCGCCATACAGCGCGTAGCTCCTCAGGCCCGAGTGAACCTCCCCAGCACACCACGCTCAGCAATAACCTCTCAGGTGAGGACAAAAGCATAGTTTGTGTTTAAACAATGAGCAGTGTTGCCACTCTGGAGACCAGCTGTGAGTGTGTCCTTTCGCTGCCCGTGGTCATTCGTACAGGAGGCATGCTCTTCATCGAGGAGCAGCAGTCTGCCCTCCCCGCATCCGACAGTGCCGCCTCCTCTATCTCGAGCCCGGTCCCCGACAGCGGCCTGGACACTTCCTCCAAGGCCACCTCCCACGAGGACCTGACTGACCTCGAGCAGAGTAGCTCCACGGCCACCACTCCAGGCACCATGGCGCCACCCGAGCTTCCTCGGCCTGACCCACAGGTACTGTGAAGTGCGCCAGCTTCTGTTTCAACATAGCTGCTGTTCATGCCACATCTGAATGGGTGTTTTGCTGGGAGGGCTGTGTTTAGCCTTGCCATGACAGAGGTCTGAGCTGATCAGATGGAGCTGGGAGGTATATGCAAATATGCCAGGCTTTGTGTTTTTTGCTGAGAGAGGGATCCTGCCTTGTTCTTGCAGTGTGAGGTCCAGCAGGTGGAGCGTGCTCATTCGGCCTCTGTGGAATCCATCCCCGAGGTGCTGGAGGACCGGGACTCAGTGGCAGAGCAATCGGACAGTGCCTCTGTGCACGACATGGACTATGTGAACCCTCGCGGAGTGCGCTTCACACAGCCCAGCCAGAAGGATGGTAAGTGGAGAAGCATTTTGCTGTCTGAGGCTTTACACTCTTCCAGGGCTTAGGAATTCATGTACCCTGGAATGGTTGGGAGAGAGGCTCCTCAGGAAGGCAGGTTTGTCTGGGGGTGATGTAGTGAAAGGTGTCAGACAGGAAGTAGATGGTGCAGGGTGTCTGAATACGAGTCCCTCAATGACTGCTTGTAGGTGACGTACACATCTCACACTCTCAGGTGTCGCCCCTATGCCCTATGGCCTGCCCTGCCTCCGCGAGCTCTTCCGCTTCCTCATCTCGCTGACCAATCCGCATGACCGCCACAACTCTGATGTCATGCTGCACATGGGTCTGCAGCTGCTGACCGTGGCCCTAGAGGCCGCCTACATTGCCCCTTACCAGTCTCTGCTGGGCCTGGTCAAGGATGAGCTATGCCGGCACCTCTTCCAGGTACGTGGTGCCTGGTGCTGTCTCCACCGTGTTCTGTTCCTGCTGTCACACCTGCATGATTTCTGCTGACCTCTGTAAATGTGTCTTATTGTGGCGGATTCGATACCAGAAAATCCCATTAATATCTACAAGTTGTTAAAACGCGGAGTGAAGTGAGGGCTGGTTCATATGTTTATGGAGGGAAGAAACCAGGCATGACAGGTAATCATTCTTTTCTTTTGCAGCTGCTAAGCATGGACCGTATGAATTTATATGCCAGCTCCATACGAGTCTGCTTCTTGCTCTTTGAAAGTATGCGAGAGCATCTGAAATTCCAACTGGAAGTAAGTTTGAAAAATTGGTGCCACTTTACAATAAGGCTACCCATATAAAGAGTTTATGAATGGTTTATAATCTGGTTATTAATTAGGTTGTAACACTTGTTTAAAATTGTCTACTGATAATTTACAAAGTTATAACACAGTTTCCTTTTTAGTAATGAGTTACTACCATTTACAAGTGGCAACAGGGAGCCTTATTGTAAAGTGGTACCGAAGAATCTCCTCTTTCAATTCCCAGGGTGAATTTTGTGTGAACATTTTTGGAGTGTATCTGCAAGGCAACCTTCACAGGCTGTGTTTTTTTTGTAGATGTATCTGAAGAAGCTGATGGACATCATTACCTCTGAGAATGCCAAAATGCCCTATGAGATGAAGGAGATGGCTCTGGAGGCCATCGTGCAATTGTGGAGGATCCCAAGCTTTGTCACTGAGCTTTACATCAACTACGATTGTGACTATTACTGCTCCAACCTGTTTGAGGACCTCACCAAGCTGCTATCCAAGGTGGGCTGTCACAGGTTTTCTTGGGTCTTGACAGAAAGGGGTTTTCTGGGGTCACTAGGAGAGAAGCACAACCCAAAGTCGAAAATGACATCTTTATTTCACAAATCAGCGTAACGAGTATGTAGGCTGAGAAGGTCAGTGCAGTGCGGTAATGCAATTAGGAGTAATTAACCCATAGTCATGAAAAACAGCTGTCTTTTTGAAATATGTAGAAAGACCACCCATTCAGCTGTAGACCCAGTTATTAAGCTGGCATGTTAAGAGTCAAAACAGTGACTAGTGCACTGAAAACCACACCGCTAATGGCCACCTGGTGGCTTCTGTTACGCCACGCTGCAGAACGCCTTTCCTGTATCTGGGCAGCTGTATACCACCCACCTTCTGTCCCTGGAGGCTCTGTTGACCGTGATTGACAGCATAGAAGCCCACTGTCAGGCCAAAGTGCTCAACAACACGGTGCAGCAGGACCAATCGGAGACCCTAACAGCCGATGGGGAGAGCACCGTCTGTGATGGCACACGCACGGTGACAGGTGAGCGGACCGGGCTCCTCTCGCTGTCAGGTGATGGTAGCCTTGCTTTGTGTACTCAGCAAAGAGGAGTTCAGGCTGCTTTAAGGGCTCCGCAAACACGGGAAGGTGCAGGCTGCCGCATTTCCAAACACTGAGCTCATTCATCAGCACGGCCATGTGCTCATGTCTCTCTCACTGCGCTCTTTCAGAAGCAGAGAGGCTCCCCAATGTAAGGAATGGGCCTGAGGCTGAGGTGAGCCCTCTGTGTCCCATCTCTGCTGGACAACTGATAGGTGACAGGCTGAGACAGGGCCGGCAGGACCAGGAGGAACCCGACTTGGGTATTGCCAGCGTTAGCACATCCATCTGCATTTACTGCTACTTCTAGTTATCCTTTAGGAATGGGCTCCATGTATTTTATGTGTAATAGTAACCTTTTCTCTCCCCCCAGCTGAAAAGAAGTTGCCCAAAAAGCCGCAGAGATTCTCCAGCTGTTTGCCAGACTCTCAGGAGCTGCTTGACATTAAGAACAAGAAGAAGGTACTGAACTTTCCTGCTAAGTCTCCCGTCTATATCTGTCAGGCCACTGCCATTGTTTGTTTTTCAAACAGCTCCTGATCACAGGCACAGAGCAGTTTAACCAGAAGCCCAAGAAGGGCATTCAGTTCCTGCAGGAGATGGGCCTGCTCAGTAGCCCCATGGACAATGGCGAAGTGGCCCAATGGCTGAGAGAGAACCCCTGGCTCGACAAGAAGATGATCGGGGAGTTTGTGAGCGACCGCAAGAACATGGAACTCTTGGACGGCTTTGTCAAGTAGGCACCAAGTTTTCCTCCCTGTTGCACAG
>JAODJU010000062.1:17923569-17949287 GCA_026776725.1 Gnathonemus echidnorhynchus | reverse complement strand
ATCGAGATCGGCAGGTAAGGTTGTCTAAGGATCGGTGATCGTTGATCGGCCAGAAAACTGCAATCGGTGCACCCCTACCTGTAATCATTCTGATGAGTTCAGCATTAAAACAGCTATTTCTACAGCATTCCTGTCCTTGGAAGTGCAACTGAAAGCAAACAATCAATTATGGATAGCAAGGCACTGTCAACAGATCTCAGGTTGTGGACCAGTACAAGTCAGGAGATGGACACAAAAAAAAATTCAAAGGCTTTACCAATCCCTAGGAGCACAATAAAGTCCATAATCAAGAAGTGGAAAGTGTTTGGTACTAATAGGACCCATTCCAGATCAGGCCGTCCCTCCAAACTAGATGGAAGAGCAAAGAGAAAACTAGTCAGAGAGACTACCAAGAGGCCTGTGACAACTTTGAAGCAGTTATAGGAGTTTTTGGCAAAGAGTGGTCATTGTGTGCATGTGACAACAATATCACAAATGATCCAGAAATGTGGCTTGTATGGGAGGGTTGCAAGAAAAAAGCCACTCTTCAATGTGTCTCGATTGAGCTTTGCCAAAAGGCACTTTGAAGATTCTAGGCCATATGGAAAAAGGTGTTATGGACAGATGAGACCAAAATTATTTGGCTTCAAGGCCAAGTGGTGTCTGGCGAAAAGCCAATACAGCTTAGCATCTAAAGAACAATACAGCATGGAGGTGGTAGCATCTTGTATGGGGGTGTTTCTCTGCAGCAGGGACTGGGCACTCAAGATAGATGGGGAAATGAATGGGACAAAATACTGTCAAATTCTAGAGGCAAATCTGCTGCCCTCTGCCGGGAAGTTATGAACGGGAAGAAGGTTCACCTTTCAACATGACAATGACCTGAAGCACACAACAAAGTTCACTGCACAGTGGTTGAAGGTGAATGTCCTTGTGTGGCCTAGTCAGAGCCCAGACTTAAACCCTACTGAAAATCTGTGGAATGACATGAAGATCGCAATCCACCAATGGTCAGAGAAGTTGATAGGGAAGTATCCCAACAGACTCATAGCTGTAATCAAAGCAAAAGGTGGTTCAACAAAGTACTGCCACAGGGGGTGATCCTTTAACCATCTCTGTTATGGTTTAGAATTTTTTTTTCTGAACTGTTGCTGCTATTATCTTTCACTTGGTGTTATAAGTTGCATTCAGTAAATACAGCTGGAAAAATATTTTTGTGTGTCTTCATTTCAGGCTGCAAAACAACAAAATGTGAATATTTTGAAAGAGGGTGATTCTTTTCTACCCTTAGTACACTCTAGCGGCAATGTTCACAGGTGCTAAAGGTCCTGGAGCAGTATTGGGGCAAATATTAATTTGTGCTGGATATGTGTTTCATATTTATTGTGTGAAACTTTCATGTGTTAAGCACTGTTTGTTTTTTTGATGAAATGTGTGGACCATAATAGCCGCACCTTCAGCTATGAGCATGCACACTGTATAGCAGGGGTCTCAAACTCCAGTCCTGGATGGCTGGAGTCCTGTGTAGCTTAGTTCTTTCCCTTTTCCACCGCAAATGATTCAGCTCAAGAGCTGTGTGGTAATTAGCACAAGGAGTTGAATCAGGTGTGTTAAATGAGGGGAAACCAAAAACTGTGTAGAGCTCCGGCCCTCCAGGACTGGAGTTTGAGATCCCTGCTGTATAATGTGGCCAGGCATGGTGATGGTTCACATGTGAAGCTCAATATCAGCATTACAAAACAGGGAACCTGTACAGATACCAAGGTGTGAATTCCTGCCTTACCGGCCTGCAGGGAGAGAGGGAAAGGCCACTGACTTAAGCTTCTTTTCTTCTGCAGCAGAGAGGCAGTTCTTAACCGTTTTCTCCAGCTGGTCCTCGCACTTCTCTGAACCCCACTGAGGGACATTGCAGTGGATGACAAAGCGAGCTGCCAGGCCACTAGCTTGGCTCACCGCAACTGCAGATGGTTAGAGGCAGGGGGGCAAATCGCCTTTACAACTCCTTTTGTCTGATGGCTGGCTGCTTATTGTGTCAGGCTTGGTGTCATGTGAGATGCTATTAAAGTGACGCTGAAAAAGTGTCTATGATTTACAAAATATTTAGCTTTTTTGATCACTTCTATCAGTAACACACATGCCTTCACTTTTAAACAGCTAATTAAGTGTACAGTAAAATCCAGTTAAAACGGACTTCAAGGGACCTAGCAAAACAGTCCTTTATATCCAAAGTCTGTTATATCCAGAGTTGCTGTATGCCCAGAACACAACTACTGGACTCCATTTACTCATACCAACCCCAGCAGACACACCTGTGGTATAGATTATTATATTGTACATGTAGTAATCCAACTTTACCTGACAAGATGTGTGACTATTAATAATCACGACTACGTATCTGCGCTGGATATCACCGGCACGCCGCGTGCCTTGTAGGCGGAGCCTGCATGTCCGTTATAGCTAAACAAAACTACAGCTAAAAGCAGCCCTGGGGACCAAATTGTCCGTTATAAGCAAAATTCCGTTATATGAGAGTCCGCTATATCAGACGCTTTTCTGCATCAGATATAGCGCCTTTACGAACTGATGTTCGTAAAGACGCACGGCCAGGACCAGCGGACCTCGTCCGTTATAGACGATATTCCGTTATAAACGAGTCCACTATAACGGGATTTTACTATACTATGCGCTCTTTTATATTTGCACATGGCGGTCAGCCTGCCCCTGTTTTGCTGCATTCAGCATCACTGCTTTTGCTCTCCTCACCTGCGGCGACGTCCAGAGGGCCTTGGGATTTTCTTAGTTCTTTTACTCCTTCCAGGAATTCTCTCCCTCCAGCCTTTTCAAGAGCATTGCCTGAAACCACAGCCAGTCACAAAAGCGTTGGGAAGAACCAGCAACAGCATTTGATCTTAGTTCCTACAAGGTAAGCTTGACATTTTTAACCAATTAGCTTTGTGGGCTTTGAGGTGCCCACCCTTCAATCACATGGCAGCACCTTACCTACCATGCTACTGAGAGCCCTGCCTTCAGGCCTGTTTTGTGAAAGCCACACTCACCAATGCCCTCTTTCAGGTCTATATCAGCATTGGTGGGGTTGATGATTCCCTCTACTTTGATGGATCCAATTTTGCCTATTTCTGTCTCTGTCAATGAAAGCTGAGAAAAGCAGTCTATCAACCTCTGCAGATAAATTATCACTTGTACATTGAAAAGGCCAAAAAACTTTCAACAGGAATAAACCTACAAAGATTAGATAATGCATCACAGTGGCTATGCCATGGTGGTGTACAGTATAAAGGCCAGTAGCTTAGCAGATATAAACATCAAAAACAGGATGCCAACCTTCTGACCCAGGAACAAACTCTTTGCTGAAAGGACTGTAAAGCCATCACCCGGACCATCTTCTGTAGTGGAACTGGAGGCCCCTTCTTTGTCATGTTCTGCATTTTTCTGTTGAGGAAAGGCACGCATCAGCTTCTAGGCACAGAAAACCACTGGTTTCTTTGTCACTCATCTGTGTCATTATGTCATGGAACAAACCAGGTAAACCAAAGACTTCCAGTCCACGCACCCTTGGTTTCCGGCCTGGCTTTCCTCTTCCTCTTTTTGCTGAGGGCTTTTTGATGCTCTTCACTCGACTGGTGCGTTTCTCTGGCACGGTGACCTGAGTATCCACCTTGACACGGCTGCCCCTCTTCTTGGACAGCAGCTCAGGATGAATCCGGGGTAAGACTCCTCCATTAGATATGGTCACACTGCGAAGAAGCTGCAGGTGACAAGATCAAACATCAGCGATAATAATTATGTCCCATTCACACCACGCCAAAATAATTATGTCCCATTCACACCACATCAAAACACTTTTTATTTGAATTTATTTCAGTGATATTCTAAGTAACTCTGACTTGGGGAGATGAAAAAAAAATTGGAAAAACAAGTTTTGAGCAATGTTTTAATGTCCAGCACTTCAAAAGCGCACATAAAACTACAAACACCTTACTTTATTCGGGTCACTAGTGATCCAGTACATTTTTGGCAAATGAAAATAAAACTACATATTTAAGCTATTTTACTTTACATTTGTCAGCAAGTATTGTGGATGAAAAGTATGTGTCATTCTATGGGAACAGCGACCTGAGATGTACAGACTTGCCACGTAAATGTAAACTGAAACAATTTTCTTCTGAAAAATTACCATGTCTAATCTATTCTATAATTATTTTAAGCTGTCATTGATTATTTTCAAAGAACTACACACCTCCTTAGTTTATCATTTATATAATATGCTGTGCTGAATGACAATTTTTTTCCAAAAAAAGATTTATGTTTGGGTAGTAATGTTCATCGGTACCACTACAATGATGTATCTATTTCAGTGTGGTTAATGTTTTACTAATGAAAAACTATTGGTTAGTTTGTGTTTATTTGTTTTTGTGTGTAAAAATATCAGATAATCCTCTGGGATCAATAAAGTTAATCTTACAGCCAATGCTTGTACAAAATGTTGTATAAATTAAAAGCAATGTAGACACATATCAACTGAGGATAAAATGTTTGGGATGCTGAACACCTGTATATTTGGTACTATATGTTATAAACAGTGACGAGAACCACCTGAGAACCATCCATCCATCAATCCATCCACCCATTTTCCATACCCACTTTTTACCCACTATGCAGGATCATCAAATTAATTTCTGCAGGAGAATTTGATTGTTTCATTGCTACTGCTGTATGAGGGCTGTTCAAACTAACAGCAGCACGGCAGAAACCTGATGGCTTCATAGTTGTTTAGTAATGTGGTGCACAAGAGACTTTGCAGGTGGGAAACAGAAACGGGACAGATGCCCAAAGAGCTGTACTTGGCAGACTATACAACATGGGGCCAAGTGAGCTGCTACTTACCTTTTGATAAAAAGAAAAATCACATGATTTCTCTGGAAAAGTATGTGATGTTAGCCAGTGCTATACCATGGCAGCAGTACCAAAATATTGGGTAGCGTTTTTCACAAGTAAATGATAAAATTGGCAGATAATGCACTGTTACTGACTTTCCAAGAATCACAGGCAGTGTGTGGCTCAGCAGGCTAAGCCTCAGTGCCCATGATCGGAAGGTTGCCAGTTTGAGCAGAAAACCCACATATCCATGGGCCCTTGACAAGGCCCTTTACCCCCAGCTCCATGGGTGTGGATGCCCTTTGCTGCCAAGCTTGCTCTCACCTATATATGTGTCATGGAGAGCAAGCTGGGGATAGCTGAAGAGAATTCTCCCATTGGGATCAATAAAGTGTCATTATTATTAATAATAAGGTTATCTGTGGTGCCCCCCTTGTGTAAATATCAGTGAAGTGTCACTGACTGTCCAACTGCACCTGATTGAGCTCCTCATCATTGGCTATGGCCAGCTTGATGTGTCTTGGTGTAATACGGCCCTTCTTGTTGTCCCGCGCTGCGTTACCTGCCAGCTCCAAAATCTCAGCTAGGACCAAAGGTACCACAGGGAATGAAGTGTTTGGAAAACATACAAAAACATCATCCAATTTTCAGTCCCCTTCCAGATACAATTATCACCATTTTAAAGTATAAACTAAGTCAGTGTAATAATGCTACACAGGTGGTAACTGAGAATTATGTTCTCAATTATATTACAATCAATTGCTTTTCAACTATTAGTCTTGCATTTAAAAAGCTGTATCATTAAAACTATTTTAACACATACAAAAAATGTGGTGTTTGTATCATTATCCATATTAGTAACACTCAAGTGATGTTCACAAGACCACCAAAAATCTTGGCCAGAAAATATGAAGCCAAATGACAACACTATTACTCAGTCCACCATATCAGTTGACCTGCTAGCTGGCACACATCAACAGCCTCTCAGCCAAAAGGTATGGGCAGACCCCATGCTTACCTGCCAGGTACTCAATGACAGCAGCCATGTAGACCGGGGCACCCATGCCAATGCGGTACTTGTGGGTACCTGTACGTAGATACCTCATCATCCTGCCAACAGGAAAGATGACCCCCGCCCTGGCTGAGCGAGACAGTTTAGTGGTTTTCTTCTTGCCACCTCTGGCAGACATCCTGCAACACAGAGTGACATCAGGAGCAAACAAGTCATCTGAAAGAATACCAAACTCCATAACTATAGCGATTTTAGTTTTGGTTTCTACTCAATATTCATAGAGCTGGGTTTTCTGAGTGAGTTTCCACACTTCATGCTGCAGTCCAAAGACCATTCTGCGAGGATCCTGCTACTCTTGTCATTCATCACCTAGCAACCTTAACACAAAGCATTTTTTAAAAAAACAGACCCAATGAATGTATACACATGCAGCTGCATCAAACTGCTGCCATCCACACATATTTACACATCTGTCAGAGCCCGCGGATGAGAGTAATGCCCAAATAGATTTTCAGATGTAATCTAAGTGTTCTTTCAGGCTATTTCGGGTTTTTCAAGAGTACATGCAATGCCCTAGTGGGTTGTTAATATTTTACAAGCAGCAGCAGACCGAAGCTCAAATGCTGCTTCTGTAAATTATGTGGCATTGTAGATCAGTGAACAGTCTTCGCAGTTGGACAGATTTCCTTTGGTGCTATATAGTATTTAATATTTACTTGTGACGTGCCATGCACTGAACAATTTATTGAGTAGCAATTGGGTGTCGCATTTATATAAAAGGATACAATGACTTGTGATTTATTTTACACTTAAGAAAGTTGCCTTTTTTGGTAAATGGTGGGGAGGGGGTTTCACATAGCCCTAAGAAAGAAAATCTCATGCATAACCACTAGCAGTGCATTCGAAACTGTCAGGCTGAATGTGTGGTTTAATGCTGAAAATGATCTGAATGTAATATCTGAATAAGTCACTGACTTCTGTGCTGCTCATAGGGACTCTGACTAACTGGCTGTTGCCTGTGCATTAAGCTAAACGACTTTGCTAAACATGCTCATTCACAAGACTTTTATACAAAGGCTGCTGAACCCTTTAATCACTACAGTGAATTATTTGGTTATCAGAAAAAAAATGTTTATCTGTGTAATGTCAGATGGCATTATAGGAACATTCCTTTGTTTAATAATGTTCAAAGAAAATTAATTGCTGGATTGCTGACTTAATTCAGGAAATTAAGGTTATAGTACACATCACTGCAAAGTTGTGTAAAATCAGTTTTTGTTTTAGAAAGTTTTGCATGAGTTATGCGTTAAATTCTGTTAAATTTGAGATGGAATTTTTAAATTACTTCTAATTCAATCTTTTTATCAAATCTTAAAATGATTTAATACAATTATATATATCAATGTGTAACTGGTCCACAGAAACTGGTGGTAAAATGTTTTGTATTGTAATAGCACTTTTAGGTACAAATGAGCAGAGCAAAACAGCTATATAGGTAATTTAAGAATAATTCCAAAATTATCTGCTTAAAATGGCATAGGCGATTTTCCAGATTTACCTTCTCTTTCCTAGTTTGTCTGTACAGACTTGCACAGATGTAAAAATATGATATGGACAAGACGGAGCACCTTTATTTCATCTCATCACACCAGTATATGTGGATGACATTTCAGTCAGACATGAGACAGGCTCAGCACAGCTTTATTCTTAAATTCAAACTCCACAAGAGGGCAAAGCCGTGAGAACAAACGGATGATATAGCCGTCATTTGTAGTGGGTACTTCTCACCATAAAACAAAGTTTTTGTAATAAGGCAAAAAGTAGATGTTTTCTGTGTGCTACTCTTCTGCAGGTTATCACCTAACAGTTGGTCACTAGGGTAGGGCAGACTGAGAGGAACACTGCAGTTACTGAATCCACATACCAAAAACAGAATAAGTTCCCTGTTGCCGAGAGGAAAAAGTTTTTTTTCTAACCTACAGCTCTAAGGTACTCCTTGCAAAAAACGCCTTTTAATTATACACATGCTGTATGAATGGGCAGCTTGCACGTGTTCCCATTTTGGGCTGTCAGTGGAAATGTTGGAAAAGGTCCCACTTATGCCCAGGTGTAGCTGCCCCAAATATTTGTCCTTGAAATATCTGTAAGCAATGGTAATTAAAACATTAAAAACAATAACCTGTCTGGTCAATATCGTCATTGGTAAAGTATATCGCAATATAATTTAAAGTAGTTTTCTGCTGGCGGATTCAGGAACTCAGACATTCTGAAAACCATCCATTGGTACCTCAGCATTTTATTACTGTTTTCACTAAGTTCGTCATTCGTGGAAAAAGTGTACAATTATGACTGGCGTTCCTGTGTGCAACATCGTTAGAGCCTTAACTTTTTATTAGGTTATTAACCGGAGTACAGCTGGTTAACAAGAACCTTCATGGTCATAGATTTCAACATGCGATTCCATCTCTGTCGCTCCTTTTTTCGGCGCATCCAGGTCACGTAGTCCTATGCCGTTCACCTGAAGCTTTGCGACGCAGATCTGAGAAAAGCTTTCAGTGTTTCTAGTTGGTATGTATATGGTATAAAATAAAAACACCGTTCGAAGCGATGTACTTCACAGATATTCAATTCATCAGCGTCGATACATTACAGAAAGCGACCTAATAAAAATGACACGAGTCAATTTGCTAAGCACGTTTCTCAGCTTACGGTTCACCTGAATCCGCTAGACGATAGAGCCAACGAGAACAGATGCCCATTCTGAAAGTCATTTAATGCATTTTAAAGGGGTCGCGCTTGGGAAATGCGACTACTGCATTTGCCTGCTGACGGATGCTGCGCGCCCAGTCAATGCAGACCCGAGCGCATAAAGGAGCTACGTGTACGCGAGGATACACAGTAAGCAACGCAAAGGCCTCGGAGACGCACCATCGCGAAAAAAAATAAGCCTTTCGCCAACTCTGTGCATTTTACACCAGCCTCATCGCACGACGGCTCACGTCCTCGGTGTTTAAAACCACTATTAATCAATGCGTTTTTTTTCTTTTTTACTTAGTGGCTAGTTAGGCAGCTAGCCGCCAATCAAAGCTACCCGACCGAGAATCGTTCGTACAAACGCAGCGCTGTAGTCCACTGAAGGCTAGCTTCAAAAGGCTAGCCAGCGAGCACGTCTAGGAAAGGTGCGCCAGCATGAATACCCCCTGAAATATATACACTGCAAAGCCAAATCGAAAATGCGAAACGAGCGCTATTTCATTATTAAAATATGCCTTACAGAAGTACTCTAGGATACAAACCCCAGGTTGCCCTAGCTGAATAAAATGCACAATGTTGCTAACAGCTGACAAATCATAGCTATCCAAAGCAATGTCCAGATGAGAGCATTATACAAACAATCGGCCGCCTCGTATTCAGGCGAAAGGTCTGAAGCAGGGCCGTAGCCTGGCTCCGTTCCTTCCTGTGCGTGTTCAATCCGCTGAATGTGTAGGCTAACGTACCCTGTTAGACATGGTATCACTCGAAAAGCCTAGTATGACGCCAACCGCGAATAGCCCGATATATTTCTGTAATTCTCTTATTTGTACCTGTTTGTTCTCCTTTAACGTATCAAAGCAGGCCCGGGTTTTCCCGTGAAATCCCCTAGGAGATTGTATTTATTCTTATTCTCTGTCCTGGTGTGTATCCTGATATTTTACAAGCTAAATACACGGCCACCGCTCGTCGGAGGCAGGCTCTATACTACTGATGCTGCCAAGGGGAAAAATTCAGTACGGAGGAAAACACGCCGAAAACGCCCCCGGAGAAAGACTGACAGACAGCGGACAGACGGAAAGAAGCGCATGTTTTAACAAAATGAACTGTTTGAGATATAAGCGACGTGTTTAATTCGTTGCTAATTCTGAAAATACAGCGACAGCCCCAAATCTTGCAATTTTCAGTAAACAAAAATTCCTTTTAAATCGGTTTCCGGTATCCCGTGTGGTTTAAAATTAACAAGCACAACGCAACTCTCGGTTTCACAGGCTGACAAAAATAAGCTGGTATGGTAGCACCAATTCGTCATTTCCCCCCGTTCTTATCAACTGTTACAAAAGCACATAATTTTCTTACCTACGTGGATCGAGTTGTGGGACTGTCACAACAGATATAAATTAGACTGTGCAAGACCGAAGGGTTCAAACGTTTAATTTTTAACTAGTTTATTAGCAATATGGGTACATCCATAACCACTTAGGGGTGAGATGATAAAAAAGCCTACTCCCCGTACGCGCACACTAGGCTAACAGCAGACTTTGTGTGAGAATAATTTAATCAAATAGTCAGTATGACACAACATTCATAATCTTTGATATTCATTCAAATGAACACAAGCAGAACCCTGCCTTTGCACAAAGAATTTACAACAATGAGTGCAACGGTAACGTCCATGGCATAGCCCTGATCCAAAGGTCCGAGGATGATTATGAGTTTTAAATGTATATATTCTAATGATGAAAACGATGTGGGGTGAATTTCCCGAAGACTTCTTAGCGCCACGTCATTCCTATGTTGAAAGACGTATCGATAAGAAAATTTCGGGAAATTCACCCCTCATCGTTTCCAGTGAATATTAAAATGACCGAGAGAAAAGCACATGAGTGTGAACAAACACCAAAACACACAGGAGATGCAATCTAAGCTTGGCATTTCATTCTAACCTCTCACACACTTTGCAATAGGGAAAATGCATGGATTTGGTGATAAATACGACTACTTTCTGGTTTAGGAAAAATATCGGGAAAAAAATAAAAAACAAGCAATTTGTTTAGTGGTGGCAAAGTTCCTGAGTAACACTGTACTTTACATGAGAATGTGACTACGCTAACCACCAGGAAACTCGACTATATAGTTGAAAATCAGAAAAGATGGTTACTTTGCTTTATGCAGATGCTGTGACCTATGCCAGTTAGCCTGTGCCCCTTAATACCCTAGATAAGCTAAACAGTACCTGGTCAAATTCTGCCAAAATGTGGATCATAAGTTTTGAAATGACAAGTGGTGGTGGAAAAATATTTTCCTCATTAGAATATATACATGCAATCTAGTAAAAGGTTACCTCTCCACCATCTAAGCGTCTATCTGTGAGCTGAGGTACTGTTATGTGAAAACAACTGCTGCAATATTTTTCCCTTCACACAGTCCAATGGTACACATCAGAAAGGTGCAAGCTCCCAGCCCACCAATACAGAAATACATCACTGTACTCTAAGCGAAGAATATAGAAAATTGTGTCATTTGCAGGGAAGATCATGGGCTGCAAACTCCCTCTTCCTGAAGTTCTGTACTCATCATGAATGAGGGACAGGTCTAAGAAAATAATCTTTAACCATTCTCAACCTGGTCCATCCCTTTTCAGACATCTTCATTCTCAAAAGCTGAGACTAAGAGCACTGAACACAAGGATGACTTGCCACTTGAACAGTTTCTTCCCCCAGACAATTGCCCTCCTGAGTGAGGTCCCACGAGAAGCACACTGACCCTGTGAGACCTTTCCTCACTTAGTCACCCACTGTATTTTATATTCCCATTGACTCTAAGCTTATCTGCACATTCCCTCAAACTGTTTGTATCCTATCCATTTTGTCATCTCACCCTGATTTTTATGCCTAAGTGTTCATTTAGTAATAGCACATTTACTTATTCACCGTCTCTCTATTCTATTCATTATTTTGTGTATTTTGTATTTGTGTATTTTTTGTCTTGACATTGTTTATAAGTTGTATACTCGTGTCACTACCAAAACAAATGTCTTGTATTTTTTACATGGAGAATAAAAGGATTTTGATTCTAACCATGAATTAAACTACACTAAACAAAAAAAAAATGAATTTAAAAATTGAAAAAACCCCCAGCAGAGGGCAGTAAAAGATAAACTAAATTCAATAATTACACGGAAGTTACAAAATTAACAGCGGCTGAACAATGCTGGTTAATTCTACGGGCCTTCAGTCACAGAAGTAAAAGAGCATTTTTGCAGTGAACTGCAAAATAATTAGATGCTAATTAATTAATTAATTCTGGTTAGTTTATCTGAACCTTCACAATCCAAAACTGATTTCACAAACAGCGTGAAGAAAAGGCTGACTGTCAGTTCCTGGGTTCTGAGCAGACTACTGAAGCCTGAAATGTAAATACTCTGCATTATCCCTAACAGCCTTGCAATGAATCATGTCAAAGTATGGTGGTATATCAAATGTGAGATCTCCATTATTTACAGACCTTCAGTATGTACTTTATTTATAGTAACCACAAACTAGTATGCACATCTTAGATATACACACCTTGTATATATTTTTATGTTCTTGCATTTATATAAGATGTGAGTCAGTACAAACTTGACTGTGTTCTTGATGGCTGAAATTCACACATGCACGGAAGCATATTGTATACCAATGTTTAAGTCATAAAAATGACATATTACCACTGACCAAAACAAAGACATTGCACCTCATCAATACATGAAATATGGTGTCAAACTACTAAACTACTAGCCAAATTGAAGATCATGGAATTTGGCCTGTTATTGTCATAATATCTGCACAGCAATAGAGACCATCAAGCAGAAAAGACAGTTTTTTTCTGGTCTTCCTCCATAAAAGCAGAACAGATGGCAGCAATAAAAATTAAGCTGGAGAAGATGCAGACACTTTATAGACATATGTTGGCTTTGGTCACCAAAAATGTTATATCCGGCCTAATAATTGAACATTTTCAGGAGTTCTATACATGCTTCTAAATGAAATACGTATTCCAGATGCCTGTAGCCCCTTCGAAGGACAACAAATGACTTCCCCAGCTTTTTCTGAGTTGGGGGAACTGCAGGGAAAACTCTTCCTTGAAGTCCTGAAGCATCTCAGGAAAGGCAAGCTCCTTTAGTCAGAGGTGATGTCCCAACTAGGGTAATTATTAAAACAGCTGTTCTCATAATTGAAACAAAGTTAATGTCAACCTTGTGGACAGTGATGTACAGAGATTCACACTATCTCTGCTCTAGTTTCTCAGATGTCATAATATGCAGTGGCCTTATGTTGTGACAAAAATTTGCCTATATGTTGAAATTAAGAACACAAAATTTTCCAGTGTGTATGTCTACTCAATTATTTATTTCAGATCTAACACAAAACCAAGACCATAATTCATACCCCATTAGTTCTTATATAGTGCTTATTATAAGTCTTTAGAAATTAGGTGAAAGCATATTGCACAATTGATCAACAGATGTATATAATTTACCTGAATCTGTGCAAATATCCGTTGTGTGTTCTGTTATTTGTAACGCCTAAAATCTGTATTTCTGGCGCCCTCTTGTGGACCATTCTAACAAATGTATTATAACTGTATTTAATGGAGGATATTGGCTTTGTTTTCAAAACGTCCATGGTTTTTCTGTATAAAGGCCTAAGATTTTGTGTGTAACCATAGCTGTGAGTGACTACATGAATAAAGCAAAACGCTTTAACCATATGTCAACATGTGAAGTAGGAAATGTGGCCAGTCACGTCAGTATTAGCAGCGGTCTTGCTGTCTGTGTGAGGCATTCACTTCTGAGCACAATGAATGATCAAGAGTGGTCCAGTTTTCTGTAATCATTCTATTGGGAAAGCGAAGTCCTTGGCGGCAGGGTGGAGCTTCCTTGTTGCTTTACTTCCCAATTAATATTGTCAGGAAAACCTGGAGTTTCCTCTTGTCTCTGGGTGATATCAGTTGCTCTGTGGTGACAGCATGGTGAGTTAACTGTGTTTACCCATGCTGTGCTGTGTTTACTGTGGAGAGCAATTAGCAGGAAAAGCATGGTGGAAATTTGGTCAGTTTGTCTGTACATTTCAAGTTTTTTCAGAGCTGGTCGTGGGCTGCATTCTTGTTTTGTGCCAGACAACTATTTTTGGAACTCATTTAAATGTATAACACAATTGCAACTTATAGTGACTTGATCATCAAACAATAGAAACTATAAAGCACACACAGCAATTCAGGACTAGGGGTGAAGTCTCAGATACCATACAACCTGAGCAGAAGGCAGAAGCTTTCTCTGATACTCTCATTCTGTTTCCTATTCTAGTCCCATTTACATTATATATAGGTGATATATACTTCGAGATTCCACCTCCATCATTTCTTTAAAACCTGTAACATTATCTATTCCAAAATAAATTAATATTTATTTTCCCTTAAAGCATTTCTTAACCATTAATCTTGCAACTAGAACATCATCCACCATTAATAAGTAAAGACCTATAGCTCCTTAAGCAAGTACATAAGAAAATTTGATGCTGGAAAGTTTAGGTTTGTCATAGAGTTAATCTGTTTTGCAAAGCTTTAGGCACCCCTTGGTGAAATTTAAGATAATTTATCAATTGTAACATAAAATGCAAACCCCACAGAGCATATCTATCACCCTTCAGGCTTTGTACAAACACTTGCGTGCACAGCAGATTGATTCATCGTATTGAAATCTCCACTTCAGAGCTGTACAAAGACCAAACAGCACATAATCACCTGAAATATTCAATAAATATTTACTTTTAGCAAAAAACACATACAAAATGTCTGACAACCAAATAACTGGTACCAATTAAATGTGTAGATGTTCCTGGAAACCCCAGAAAGATTCTTCAAAACTAAGAAAGATGTCAGCAATGATTTTTTAATACATAGTTTTTTGTTTTCAGTAAAATGTTGGAAGAAAAAGCCCACACTCTGCTTTGTTTCGATGTCCATTGCTTTTAACAAGCTGATAACAAACTGGGATAGGCCTAGGTCAGAAATCAAATAGGCCTGTTTAAAATGAACTGCTCTTCATTTTACAAAATTTGCTGATAATTCATCTGAAGTAGAAATGTCCAGAACATCTGAACCCGGACAGAAAAAAATGATTTAATTTATGTCCAATTAAAAAAAGAAGTATATGCCAACCACTCTGAATTTTTTAAATTTCACTTCTGATTTGTGTTTGATCTGCCTCCTGTTTGGGGATGACAGATGCTGTGTCATACTTTGAATATTAAGTTTGCCACAAACTATTTGGTAATTTTTCTTTTATTTTAGTTTCACCTAACTTGCTTTTTTGCATTTTTCTTTCATCATGTGAAAAATTTGAAAGCATCTCTTTAATCAATAATGAGACACAAAAGGGTCCTGTATAGTCTAGTACCATGGCAAATGTTAATGTAACGTAAATGT
Organism: Gnathonemus echidnorhynchus; assembly: GCA_026776725.1. NCBI lineage: Eukaryota > Metazoa > Chordata > Actinopteri > Osteoglossiformes > Mormyridae > Gnathonemus > Gnathonemus echidnorhynchus. Next base: position 17,934,181 of record JAODJU010000062.1, on the reverse strand, counting down.
GATATAAGTAAATTATTCATTGGTTACCACATTATGTTCTGTCTTGAAACTGATATCATTTCAGATAAGCAAATGAAAGCAAGTATGCTCATCCTTGTTTTTGCACTGTAGTAAAATTTAAATTCTCTTGGAGGCCTTTTAAGCAAAGGCTCTCTGCATCTCAGCACATTGTGCAATCACAAGCTTTAAAATCAAACTGAATCCGCACCATTTTCTTACTGAAATGAGATATAAGATGTAGCGTGCAGACATATCCATGTACGTACTTAGTGCATTATTTTATGCTTAGAGCCAACCAAACATGAACTTTAAAGGGGAAATGGCACAATAAAGACATTAACCACTGCTGGTCAACATGTGGATTTTATAACACTTAAGAAGACTCCAAAAAAAAAGAGAAAACATGTAGAGTGATCACAATTCGATCATACCAGTGGAGAAATCACTGTTTTTCCATAGGATGCTTAAAGGACAGTATGTACCACAAAGTATTATCACTTGAATACTTCATTCTTGTATATACGTTAATAAGCTCTGCAGTAATGTTAGACTTACTGAGGCTATAGTATCAGTGTAGTGTTCGGGTCCACCTTAGTTGAGTCCCAGTCAAGACTATGAGCTCTGTCTTGACAATTTAACACAAAGCATGCAGCGCAAAGCGTAACTAACGTATATGGGTGTGTCCAAATCCATTTTGTTATTTTGACGTTGAAAAAAACAGATTTTGCGTGTCTTGGGCATAACATTCAATGAACCAATCAGGGGTGCGTTTCCCAAACAATGATGGAAGTTAGCATTAGCGATGCATCGTACTATGGTAGTTCAAACTAACCAACATCCGAAGTACAAATGTTTCCCAAAACCGTCGTACCACAGTAGTTCGAACCACGTTAGTTAGTTGGGACTTCCGTAGTTCGAACTACAGTGGTTCCAGCTCTGATTGGTCAGACTCATGGCGAGTCGTGCACAACAACTAACAAACTATGTTCACAGCTGGTCGCATACAAATACGCAGTTGTATAATATCATATAAATATATAATAATCACACACACATATATGTCATCAATTTATTGTATCAGTCACATAACACCAATAATATGAAAAATAGCAATCACGCCAAAATAATGCGAACAGAAGAACTTTTAGCTATGACACTGCATTTTGTGAAAGACGCTCCATCTGTAATTACGTTGACTGCAGTTCATTGTGTTTCAGTCACACTACGAGCACTGACAAATTCCTGGCCCGACGTTGTCGCTTACAGAATGTTAGTGGCTGACTGGAATAGACAGGTGTGTGTAATATCCAAACATCACAGACGTCATTTCCCGAATACAAAGGCATGGATTCGTATCTGACCGCTGTAGTGTCATTCTGCTCTTCCATTATGGCAATGACAGCTGTCAGTGAATAAGGAGTACTTCATCAAAATGCTGTACTCTTTTCTAAGGCGACTGTTGTCCCTCTAAAGTTATGTGTGTAATGAAGAAACTGCACAGCACACAATGGTCTGCATACTGTAGGGCTACAAATACACACATGTACACATACAAGGGATAATGATTTATTATTATTATTTTTCGGTTTTATTATTTTCCTTTTATTTTATTAATGTTTTTTATTATTATTTCTCTTTTTTCCCTATATATGGTGAAGTGTACCATATGGCACAATAACCACAGGGTACACAACATCCTTTACCAAGCAATACACACTAACTACATATGCCACTATAGGGGTGGGCAATCTTATCCAGAAAGGGCTGGTGTGTTTGCAGGTTTTTTTGGGGATAACCATTCGATCAGTTGCTCAAACCCAGTTGTGCGAACTCTTCAGTTGATCGGTCTTCTACGTTCTACTCTAAGCACGCGTAGTTGCAGCGAAAAGCTGCATGCTTAATGGCCCTTTCTGGATAAAATTAGTCACCCCTGTGCTAATCAATAATTTGCAGTTTGAGATTTGTCCCTATTGCTCACTACAGACAGTTGCTGTACTTATGACCAGAGACCCACACAACAATTACGTTTCAAACTACATTTTCAGACAACTTCACATTATATATGATCGTAGAGCTAAATTATTCTTTATTAGGTATTAAAGATTATTACATTTCTTACTTACACGGTGACTATACCCATATTAGACTGCATTTTCCACCATCGCTGATGTATTTAACCGGAACTACGCTTCTAACTCGCGAGCTGTAGTTTGAATTACGCAACTTAATGACACTGTTGTGAGTGTCTCACAAAATTTCTTCTTTGTGATCCAAAAACCTCAAAATTTGTCTATCCATAGCACTTTTTTCCAGTCTTCCTCTGTCCAGTGTCTGTGTTCATTTGCCCATCATCTTTTCTTTCTATTGGCCACTCTGAGATACGGCTTTTTTGTTGCAATTCTGCTTAGAAGGTCAGCATCCAGGAGTTGCCTCTTCACTGTTGATGTTACTATCTAATATGATTACACACTCACTCAGTTGTGTACCGGGTGCCTCATTCTCCTCTTTCTATTTCAGTTTGTGCTGCTCTGTGAAGGGAGTAGTACACAGCATTGTATGAGATCTTCAGTTTCCTGACAATTTCTGGCATAGCCTTCATTTCTAAGAACAAGAATAGACTGATGAGTTTCAGAAGAAAGCTCTTTGTCTCAGACCATTTTGAGCTTTTAATTGAACCCACAATTGCTGATGCTCCAGATACTCAACTAGCCCAATGAAGGCCAGTTTTATTGCTACTTTAATCAGCACAACAACTTTCATCTGTGCTACCATAATTGCAAAAGGGTTTTTTAATGATCAATTAACCTTTTAAAATGATAAGCTTGCATTAGCAAACACAACATTCCCCTGGAACACAGGACTAATTCTTGCTGATAATGGGCCTCTGTACACTGATGTAGATATTCCATTAAAAACAGCTGTTTCCAGCTATGATAGTAATTTGCAGCATGAACAATGTCTACACAGTATTTCTGATCAATCCAATGTTATTTTAATGGACAAAAAAACTTTTTTCAAAAGCTAGGAAATTTCTAAGTGACCCCAAATGACCCCAGTGACCCGCATATAAAATAAAATAAAATAAAATAAAAAATAATAAAATAAAATAAAAAAACCATTAGTGCACCTTGAGGGCATACCTGTGTCTGTAATGGACTTTGTGCCACCTGCACATTTCTAAAATGCGGCACTTAAATACCGTTTAACAATGCACCATTGACTTTAGACATGGTTTTTGTCGGTCAAAAGCGCAATGTCATTTCGCTGCTTTAAACTGAATTACGGTTTCTTTTGAAAATACCGTCAAAATACAAGTCTGAACTTACCCTGTTCATCAGTTACCCCCAATCTCCCCTAAAACCTTCAAACATAGTTACTCCAGGTAAGCTGAACACTGACTGACTGAGTCTCTTTGGAGACCAAGGTCTTCGATCTGTAAGATATGCAATGTGTATTGTAAGACATTGGCTTCTAACTGGAGAGCTATCCCTACATTAGTATGTAAAACAAGAGTCGTTGCCTCAACAGACTTCACTAGAATTCACTAGCATTAGCCTACATACTTGTCTTTATGTTTCCTTTCTAAATGTCGATAGAAATTGGAAGTCATGCCAGTCACTTCAGTATCTATGGATGAGACGTAAAGCCAACATCCTGATGTAGGTTCTGAGGTCATAAAAAAAAACCCTGGGTATCTTTCAAAAAATAAAAATAAAAACAAGCTAAAATTGTCCACTGTGGCCCTTTCAAATCTGGTCTCCTAATCATTCCCTATATCTAACTAGTGAATTCTCTCCTGCCCCTTCACCACCTGAGCTACTGTGTGGTGAGCATACTGGTACAGAATGGCTGCTGTCACATCATATACAGTAGGTGGGTTCTACACAGTGGTAGTGGTTGAAGTAACTCCTCATTGGTTCCGTAAAGCGCTTTGGGTGTCTTGAACCGTGCTATATGAAGTGTAAACAGAAGTAGGTAGTTCAGGTCCAGAGAGTACTCTGTGACTGTGATTCTTTATACTCAACTGGCTGGTTGAAACAAAATCTTGATCTGGACTTTTACTTTCTGGACCTGAACTATCCCTCTCTGAATGTAACATTCATTCATTGATAACTGATTATTTGCAATACTGGCATTCACAGTGTATGATTTTAACTGGATGAATTACACGGAAACTCATATTGGTTCATGTATACCAACCAAATATTTGGTGCATCAGCAGACATGATGAGGGGTATGAGTGGTTGCAGTACCGTTCCTAGCTGATATGGTGCCCTTGGCGAATTTCACTGCCAGCGCCCCCCGTCCAATTGCAAAGTAAAATTGCCTGGCAAGTCTGTGCCCCCTCAGAAGCTGGCACCTATAGGATTGACCGGCCCTGAGTGGGTGTATGTGCATTGTTTGAAAAACATTGAAGTTAAAGTCAGAAATAGGGCCGTCAGACATATACAAGTGTTCAAGTTGTATCAGTCACATAACACCAATAATATGAAAAATAGCAATCACGCCAAAATAATGCGATGCTTCTTGGAGTGATACACAGAAGAACTTTTAGCTATGACACTGCATTTTGTGAAAGACGCTCCATCTGTAAGTCAAGACCAAGTAAAAATTCATCCATGTGTGTGACCTGACCGAATCCATTTACATGTGGACCCAAGTCTGGACTGGAGTACCACAGCTCTATATAGTATGTCTACATGGAGAAGCGTGTTATATATAAAAAATTAATTCCTGATGTTTGGGTATAATCACTGTTGAAGTGGCTGACTAGATAGCCATGGGAAAGACCTGGCAGCTGACTAAATTGGTTAAACAGCTGCCTGAAACTCATATCACTGTTGATGTTTATTGCTGCTGGTAACGAATTACGCCTGAATCCTTAGACAGCATGAGGTGATCCAATCCTCTGACAAACTAATTGGCTGTGAATGTTTGGCTGTCTTGTGGCTTTTCAGCACCTTGTGCCTCAAAAGCTCACTCAGGTGTCCGCAAAGAGCCAGATGGAAAATCTGTTAACATCTGTTTACTCAGGGCTATGTTGCACCACTTTGCTTTCATAATTTATTAGTCATGTGTGCTTAAGAATGGCTGTGCCAGAAGGTATTGTTAGGTGTTTTACAAGCCTCGTGCTGGTTTTGTACAACCCTGATATCAGCATGTCTACACAAGCTGTCATAACATCTCTTTGCATTTGATTTGATGCTACAGTTTTGGTGCATTTTGAAATGTGGAAAGGGGAATTTTAAATACCTGCCACATTAATAATTTTATGTATGATCCACAATCATTCAATTAAAAAATCTTTGTGTAATGTTTTAATCAGATTAAGTTTTAAGGCTTTAATATTCTGGTCTGTGTATAACCTCCAAAAAGAGAATGTGATACACATGGATGTTTCTAAAGTCTCCCATTCAAGCTGCATTGTGGTAAAAACATACTAAGAATTCAGTCAGTTGATGTCCACATGTTTATTGTTACCCAGCAGATGTGTAGCAGTGCTGCGCTTTGGGTTTCTTCAGAACATTGAGTGTCATGTGAGCGTCATTCAGCGAGGAAGTGATACTTCCTGTACCTGGAATTTAGCAGGATGCCGTCCTGCGCTGCTTGTGTGCTGAAATGCTTGACAGGCCTCAAGTTTTCATGTTGCCTCAGGAGCTAAGGGGGAAAAAAACACCTAGTTGGAGACAATATGGTAATCTCAGATGGGGAGGCAGCCTCTTGGAATGTATTGGCAGGTATGCAGTCCTGTTACAGTATTTCAATGTCTCCTGTTCTGGACTGTTGGCACAGTTTCTGTTAGACATTAACTTAAAAAAATAAGATGCAATTTGAGATTGTGAAAATGTTATGTGTGACATGTACCAATACCCCGCCCCACCATGCATTAAAACTAACCATGGGCATATAGCAAAATAGCATGACCATAAAAATAGTGTTGAAGTGTGTAAATACAATACAGTATGTTTGACTACAGACTATACATCAGCTGAGGAGCTCATACAAGAGCTTCAGCAGAGATGGTGAAGTGAATGTGTCCCACTCGTACCTTAGGGACGTTTGGGTTTTGGGTGTCTCTCAGTCGCAGGACGTGGCACATCAGTGTGAAGCTCAGCCTTGCTGCTGGCATGGGCTGCATTTCATCCAGGAGGTCAGCGGAGATGGCAGCCTTTGAACATGATGTCCCTATAATGTTATTGCGTGGCTGGTGAGGTGGGGGGGGGGGCTTTACAGAACAGGTCTGCATTAAAATAAGGGCTGCACCCAGCTCCAGCACTGATACCCTGGGCTTGTATTTTTAGGACCAGATGAGTCACCCAATTCCCAGACCAGCACCTATAAACACGGTCCTCACTGTGGCACTATGGGAATAGATCCCCAAAGCCCTCATCTCTAAGTCATCCCAAAGTGTCCCAGGACAGAATAAGGCATTAAAGCAAAGGACTCAGACTGTGACCTGGGCTCAGGTTACGCTCCAGCAGCGCTGCTGTGAGGAAACGCGTCCTCAGCGTGGCGACGTGGCCTGCCCCAATGGCCTGACCCTACGCCAAGCCTGCATTCCTGCCTGGTATTTTTAGCGGTGGCATTTAAACTTGGCTGGGCAACAAATCCCGGGCAATCTGTAGCATTTCCTGTTCCTGTGGAAGACAGGAGAGACAGCCGCCCGGGCCCAGATAAAAATACAGAGCTGTCTTTTTAGGTCATTCTCTGCCTTTAAAGGCTATTTCATGCTTTCATTTAAAGTGCATTCTACAGTCATTTGTACTGACAACATGGTAATCTGCCTGACACTCAGTTGAACAGATATTACGACACATCAGTCATTTTTGTAAATGTAACCCAATGCCTGCATGTAATTGAAGTGAGAAAGCAATATTCGGTAGTTTACATAATGGAGGTTGGCCCAGTCAGAGCAATGGGAAACAAGAGCATAATATGAATGTCATATAGTATGAAAAAACAATATCCTCCTGAGACCCATGGAAAAAAGTGTCCTTCAATTTTAGGTTGTTTTTGGAGGAAATAAGACATCTTACAATTTAGATTTTTTCAAATTTATTTTTATTTTTAATTTCACAGCATGCCCTCTTTAGTGTACAACAGGAATAAATACGTTTCCTAACATCAGTGAAAAGATAGATGCAAAAACAAAATGTCCACTACAATGGACATAAATGAATGGGTAGGGTCTCAGGAGGATATAACCAAACTGAGAAAGGAAAGGACAATTGAACATATGCTGTCACTCTCTCAGCCATCAATAAATGAAAAGCTAAATAGGCGATGCCAAATAAACTACCATTGTTAATATGGAAACATCAGTAGTCTCTAACTGCACCCTAGAAAGGAACACCAGCTTCCACAAGGTATGAGACCTAATTTATACCTATATAATCTAAGGAGGTAAACATGAACAAGTCAAGGTATAGCTTCAGAGTGAAGTAATGTAATCTGCTTGCTCCGGTAATCTGTAATTTGTAAAATGTAATCTGCTTGCTCCTGTCTTTGCTGAGTCTTTTATTGCTAGTTGGTTTTGCATGGAAAACATTGTCCTCAGGAAACAACTTTTCATCTCTCCCTTAAATCGGAAGGGAAAAATGTGGCTGTAGCTGAGCCACAACCAGTGTAAAGCAGTTCATTGCACTCTTGGTTTATTCCAGTGAGGGATATTTTGCAATTTTTAAAAACCATTCAATTACACCAATTAAATTATACCAGCGGGTCGGCAATCAAAGGACATGTGGAAGGGGATGTCTGTAAAACTGCTTGCAGGGTAGGGCCCAGGTACATAGCACAAAGAAAGGCCACTGACAAGTACTGGGTATTCAATATCATGTTTGTCTGTGTTCATGATAGCTAAAGTAGAGCCACTGCAAACAGGAATGGAAATGTCCATTCATCTGGAAGGCGTCCTGTCCCTCAATTGACCAATTAGTGTGAAAAACCATTGGTACAGAGTTTCCCTCTCAGGTGACTGTGCTCCTGGAACCATCTTTGCTCTTCTCCAGCACTACAGTCTGAAGAAAGATGATTCATTCAGCATTGCAGGAATTAGAATCCTGTGTGCCATTTTGACAAGGCAGTTAAAGTGCAAAGCGATCGCCTCTGCATTAGCATTTACAGTATGTCAGTTCAATCACCTTGAAATGCAAACCTGCTATAGATGTATGTTACAAGAGTAAGCTCTAGCTATTTTTATAACTGGTTTTTCATGCTTATTCTGATCTAAGTATTTGTGTATTAGCACAGTGAAAACTAGTGCAAGCGTTTAGAAAGGAGGAAGTACATCATGGAACGAATGTTTTTTTCCTAAATGAAGGTGAACTGATCCGTGATGTCCTGTGCTTTGGTGCTTCATGCATGCTCTTTCTCCGAACCAGATCTGGGACATCTGATATTGCCGCCCATGCTGGATATCAGTCTACGGCATCTTTGTCATATCTCCAACAAGCAGGACGCACACTTACGCTATGCACATCTGCATGTGAATAATCCAGCTTTCTTATAAATAGAGCTTCCTGGATTGCTTCATTATGTTTTGTATTTTTGTCCATGATGAAATGTTTGCTAACTGTCTTTTGACAGGTTCACATAACCCTGTTTAAGGTTCTTGTTTATTGGTTAGTCATTTTGATGGACAGTCGCCCCAACAACATCACACAACAGTATTGGATTTCAAAGGCATGACAGCACACAAACCTCTCCCGTGTGCAGCCCTTTGAAGCCTATGCCTAATATCGGATATAAACAATACCAGGTAAAAATAGAGTCCACAGGGTCCGGTATTAACCCAAAGCGGCTGCCGGAATCATCGGTCACGTCCACGTGAGGGATCGTAGGTTTTCCATTACAGCTTCTGGTCTCTGGTATATCAGCCAGGCAGTTATATTGTTATATTATATTGTTATGTTGTTTACACTTCTGCAATTATTCCTGCAATAAAGCAACTCATTTTTCAAATTTGTAGGAAGAAATGGAGCAGATGTTCCTTCAGTTTAAGAAAAACACACATTTATGATTTTTTTTTTTTTTTTTTTGTGAAAATTTAACCAAACTGAACCAAACTGAATTTGTGTGTTTAGGTTTGTGCTGGCAGTTTCTCTGGGGTTGGGACAAAGTTGGTTTGGGGCACATGCTCTTCCTCACATGCACTGGAGTGAAGGGCCCTGTCTGAAACCTCTTTGGACCAGTAGGTGGCATCCTCACCTCTACTCAGTAGGTCTGTGAGCAGGCCGCTGACAGAGTGACAGAGGCCATACAAGGGTCCTGCTTTCAGTGTTTAAATCCACCTAACTATCATGAGGCTCCTGCCACATGCATTAAGAGCAGCAGGACACCTGGCATTGCGATGCAGAGTGAAGGTCACTGGTCTTTATGGCAACTGTCCCTCCTTTCTCGATGGGATGAGCTCAGTGCTACATATTACCATTATATCTCTTTAAGTGTACAGTATGTTTGGGTTTTTAGCGCATGCAATGACTTTGACTGCAGCAAATGCAGGATAACCGCGAGCTGCTGAAAGGTGACCATAAATGTAGACCATAAAAAGGGGAGGATTTGTGGCTTAAGCCCCCTCTGTGTGCAGCCATGGTGCCTGCCTGTCCTTCCTTGTTCCCTTTAAATTCTCCAGTTTTGCCCTTGACATGAAGACATGACGGGCGCCTGGAGTAGGACGTCCCCATGTCTGGGAGATGTTGACCAGCAAGTAAGTGTAATGTGTCAAACTTTTCCCAAATCTAATCCTACCTAAAAACATCCTCTGTAGCGGTTTGGTCATGTGATGCAAAGCCCAGCACCACTGATTTATGGATACAGATGTGGATTAGCTGTAAAGACACCTGTCCACCTTTCCATCACTGCTCATTCCCTCATCGACAATCCCTGTACTAACCTGGGCTGGAATGTGACTGATGACCTATAGGTCAGAAGGCACATGACTCCTTGACTCTGTCTTGAGCCACAGCCTTCAGCTTCTTCATGCTTTGTAATTTTTAAACTGTTTCAAGATCGAAAGAGGCAGCTTCTCCACTGCCAAGACAGATGAGTTGCATTTTCGAGAATGTCGTATTGTGTCAATAATGAAATGCTATGTTTTCACTCTATTCAGTAGCTCTACTCTGTCTAATAGCACATATCCAGCATGGTACGTGTTTCTTCTTTCCTACTGAGAAGCCTTAATGGTGCTGGTGCCTAAAATGGGCATGACACATGCAACGTTGGACCTTCATATGACTCCGAAGCAATAACAGTGCACAGCTATATTAACTTGAATGTGATTTTGTAAAACATATAAATAATCTTTTATTTCACGACATGAATATGATTAAACTGTAAATGTTTTGCCCATATTCCTTGCAGATTATAACTAAATGGTTGTTTGCAAATGGTAATTTGTCCATGAGACTAGCAGAAGGTGTCAATTCAAAGCACATTACTCACTTTCATAGCTTCACTTTGTAGGCATTAACAAACTATGGGGTATAAGGAAGTATAGGTGGTACAACAGTACTGCCAATCTGCTTCCCATGAGTCTTTAAACCCCCATGGAGGGTAAACAGTCAAGTGGAAACTGTGCTGTTTCCTAGAACCCCCACTGTGGTTTATCTACCCT
>JAODJU010000062.1:17880396-17902510 GCA_026776725.1 Gnathonemus echidnorhynchus | reverse complement strand
GCTGAATCATTTGTGGTGGAACAGGGAAAGAACTAAGCTACACAGGGCTCCTGCCCTCCAGGACTGGAGTTTGACACTTCTGGCTGTAAATGAATGAAGATAAAGTCCCTTTAGCCCAAACTACCTTAAATCCTACAATTTATCCAGCTACACAAGAAATCCTGCTTCGTGCAACACCCCCGCAAGCCCCCCCGGTTGTCAGTGGACAAGGATGAGGATGATAAAAATTAAAATCTCCAGGCCAGAGTGGTCACCAAAGGAAGGCATGTCAAGTTAACACCCAGACAGGGACTAACTGGAGTCATACAGACACAGGCGAGACTAAGCAGAGGGACTTTTGGAGATAGAAAGCAGCACATTTACTCCTGCTGCACTAAATATAAACAGTGACAGCTGAGGCTGGGTAGGATCAAGTCTTTCCAAGGGCCTGTATCACGAAGGCAGGTTTCTTACTTAGTTGAACTACTTGTCAGATTTAAGGTACCCCAGTTTAAATGAACATTATCTTTGTTCACTTACGAGTACATTTAGTCCTGACTTCCACAAATTGTATAAGATACTGGCTAAGCAAGAAATCTAGCTTCATGATACAGGCCGCTGTAGTTAAATTCTAAGTGACATCTATGAATCTCAAAAAAATGCTTTAATTGGGACAGTAGGGAGATTCATGGAACAGGTGTTCTTTATACTCATGTTTTTATTGGAATTGATTAGTGATTAGACTGATGATCCAGCCTACTTTGAGCTTCTCCGTCACACTTTTTCTGCCTGTTTTTGTTCCCAATGTGTCAGTCCTTCTGCATTACAACTTGTACCTGGCTAATCCCTCCAGAAGTACACCTGCGATGTGAAAGCAATCAGCTCTAGCTAAACGGGACTAACTGCATGTTAATAGGAAACGTGCCGTAGACGTTTAGTCTGTGGTTTGGCTCAGGGAAGGGCTTTAGGCTGGCATTTCAGTGATCCCTGCTAATCTGATTACCGTCTCCAGCATTTGATTAGTCTGTGATGTGCCTTGATTAGAAGCAGGGCACTGGTGTTTTCTCAGCTGACTGTGCTCCGTATCTCGAAGCAGTTAGGCACCGCTCGCATTTTACCAGAAGAACAGAGAACCATGTGTGGCACATGTTTGGAAAGTGTCGTGAGGCTTCAGAAAAGGGTATGTTTTACTCTGCAGTGACCAGCAGACCAGATGAGGAAGTTGGAAGGCTGTGGTTCCACAGATACTCACACTTGCCTGTCAGCCATTTCTTTGTGTCTGCATGGCAGCAGTCTCTGGTCTTTCCTGCTAAATTCATATCTTCCGGAGGGTCAAAAAATCACTGAAAAATGGCACCGAATCTGAGAAACTGCAGGCTCCAGCAAATACAGGAAATGATCAAATCAGGGTCTGAGGGGACGTCAGTCCATATTTCTCTGTCCTATCATCCAAACACAGGCCAGCTCTGGTCATTTTGGGAAGCCTGGGTCTTACCATGCAAAAGGAGGCCAGAGGATTTGGCACTGACCTGTCACCATCCTTTAAATGTTAGCAAAATGTATGTGCCAGTCTGTATGAAGAAGGAGCTTCTATTTGTTGGGGCAAGAATGAAAAAGCAAAATGACTTTCCCTCCTTTTTTCCAGCCTGCAGCATTTTAAACTGTACTGCAGACCCCAGAAATGTGAACAGACTCGAGAAACATGACTAATTTTGCCTGCTACTGAGCTGTAAATGGCTAGTGGAGCCTAATCCAGGCACATGGAGACATCAAGAGTCTTCCCATCAGAGCCAAAAGATCTGGACAGATGGGCCTTATACGACTCCGTTTTCAACTTTCCAAAGACAGAATGCCTTTTTTCCATAGATCCCGACATTAGACGGATAATACAGCTTCCTCTGATTTGGCGGTATGGATGTGTGGCCATGGTCTCTTTAGAGACAGACAGACCTGTAGTGGGGCCAGGAGATGAGGTCCGGCAGAGGGAATAGGGTGGACGAGGCATCAAAGCATTTCCTCTTTGGGGGCTCCAGGGAAGGCTTGCTGAAGAGCAGTGAAACGTCTTAACCATGACAGGTGGTTTCCTGCTGATGCCTGCAAGGCTATGAGTAACGGTCTGGGCAGAACATCGATTGCCATGCTCCACTGGAGCTCAGTGCCCTCAGATGGACCTGTAACCCTGTCATCTCCTCCCTCTGTATTGGCCTTCTCCTGTCCTGTTTTCAGAGTTGGACAATAAATCTGCAACCTGTAAGCTAACGTCATTTTCCAGTCAGGTTTTGTGTAAAGTGTAAGTCTATAGTGTGATTTAACATTACCCAGCGTTGATTTAAGAATCTGCAGCCAAGCAAATGCCCCATAAAAATAACTATAAAATGTCTGTTAAACAGTGTCTTCAGTCGACCCCTACTGACCACGACAGGCCTTCCTCTGGAGATATCTTCAATTGATTCTTATTTATGAGTCAGTGTGGCCCATATTGATCATTTGATTTTTCAGTTTAGTTTGTGTCATCACTTTGATACAGAATTGAGATTTGACATTTACAGTTAGGGGTGGCATGGTGGTGCAGTGGTTAGCACTGTTGCCTCAAACCTCTAGGATCTGGGTTTCGAGTTTCCACCCAGGTTCCATGTGTGCGGGGTTTGCATGTTCTTCCTGTGTTGTTATGGGGTTTCCTCTGGGTACTCCTGTTCCCCCCCCACATTCTGAAAATATGCTGAGGCTGATTAGAGTTGCCAAATTGTCCATAGGTGTGCTTGGGTGAGGGAGTGTGCCCTGTGATGGGTAGGCACCCCATCCTGGGTTATTCCCTGCCTTGTGCCTCCTGTGACCCTGAATAGGACAAGTAGTTATAGAAAATGGATGGCATTTGCAGTTGTAAGCCAATTGGTGAGAAATAATGACTGTTAATGAGAAACAATTGTTTTTCAATTTATGGATCTGTTAGGTCCTCAAACTAGATTTCCTGCAATTTGAAATAAGTGTACTGACAATTTTTGGATTTTATGGGGAAAGCCTTTATTGAGCATTGTAAGAATATCTCATGGGGGAAGAGCTTTCTTATGACACACACACACACACATATATATAATACACCTAATATTGCTAAATACTGATTTACTTGAAAATGAGGGTAAAGGAAGCCTAGTAATAATAATGGAATTTGTGGTAAGGCTTGGAAATCAGCTTTTGAGAAGATGTGTTCATGACCATCACCGGGGAATCGGATTACTTTCACAGCTTTCCCATACGGGAGCCCCTTCCAGACAGGAGGAAGAATGTCAAAGGAAGAGAACTCCTGCTGGGAGTATCCATGTCTTCCAACTACCGGCTAACACGCTTTTAAGCCATGGCAGATAATGAGCCTTCGTTCACCTGCCCCAGAGCACTGGTCTCAGCACCATCTTATAATGTCATTTATTTGGTAAGTTATTACCCCCCCTGCCATCCATTCTGCCTGTCTGTGTTTTTTTACTGATGTCGTTCAGGCACAGTGCCCTGATCAACAGCCAGTCCCCTCATCGGTCTCAACAAGCTTTCGGTGACACAGTCTTGTGATTTTACTACTGGGTTTCCGAGGCAGCAGGTGAGAAGCACGGATTGGACCCCGCTTTATATCCCTTGGCTCAACCTTACACAGGCACTTTTCACGGTCAGCTCCTGACCGCCCCCCTTTTGTAATGTCAGTTCCCCTAGTAGCCAGCAGATGTTGCTGGTCATCCCAGTGTCTTTGGCTCCTAGTGTGTTCTCCTGTTACCCAGGCTGCTGTGTAGCTTAATGGGCTGAGTGGACAGCCATTCAGACTTATCTTTATTACTACTCTTCCTGTACCCCTGTTCTTATGGCAACCTTGTTTTATTACTTGTATGACCTATGCTATTATTTGGTGTTTTTTTGTACCATTCCTTGTTTTGCTCCCTGTTTATAGTACGATCAGCTTTCCTTGTTTTAGTTTCCCTTGGTGATCAAACCTCTTTGTATCTGTTAATTAACCTCACCTACTCTATATTGCCTCTAGTCTCTTGTCTATAACCGTCCACACCTGCCCCTTGCTAGCCCTCATTATTTATGCATAGATGTGCATATCTTTGCCTTGTTTCCACAGTCGGTCATTGTGGTTGTTACTGTGTGTTTATGCCTGTGTTATTGTGTTTTGCTCAGTCCCCAAATCTTAATTGCCTATGTCTTCTTAGTTGAACTGAATTTTTAGTGTTAGTTTACTTTGTGGTTATAATTTAGTTCTTGTTCTTGCCTTCTTGTTTTGACCCATTGTGGTGTTTTCTGGTTGTCCTTTTGTGTTCTGTTTCATTTAATAATTTAAAAATAGCTAGATGGTGTAGATATTCACCAGGACAGGCAGGCAGGACAGCAGTGTTGGGCCCTTACATGACAGGATGCTTTGCCTGAGCCACTGCAGGGTGCATATGGGGCAGAGGAAGCCATCAAGTAACACCTACTGTGACGTTCGTCTTCTTTCCAGGTTAAAATATTATGCTAGAATTACAATAATACCAATTACAATATTATCGTAGTAACTTTCGTAGTAACTTTTTTGAGCATTAATTCTGCATATTATTTTGATGTTAAACAGAAATGAGTAGAAGAACATTTTAATCCAATAACGCAGAGCCAATATGTCATGCACAGCCATTAAGTACTCTGGTAATTCTGCGTTTCTATTCACAGAGTGAGTTTTGGTTTTTGTTCCGTCAAAGCCTCCAAAAGAATCAAAGTTTAAGCCCAGCACGCTCTATTCAGTGAGTGAACAGGAAGACAGCGTTTTCAAGAAAGAGTGGCTTCATGCAGATGTATGGCTGGGCCACAGGCTGGTGCTGAGACAGCTTTTCATAACAAACCGCTAAACTGAAAATACACTCAACGAATCCAGTCAACATCGAAAGAGTTCACTGGGCAGTGGGAAATTACTTCAAGTTGCTAATATATTTACATACTAAAAAAAGTGTTAATTGTGTGCTGCAGCATGATTGGTTAGTGGTTTGTGTTCATTTCCTTTGTTCTGTGAAACACACGCATCCCAGTTCCTGATCATTTGCTAAAGGGCTGATGTCAGTAATTGCAAATTGTGAGTTTCTGTTGTACATTAAAAATGGTAAAATGGTTCCTTAGAACAGAGATCTTAATTATAGATTAGCTTTGGTTCAGTGACAAGCGTTTGATTATGAATATAAATATCCAGATTTAGATTCAGATTGCATGGCCACAGCCCACTACTGGAACATAATTAGTGGGCTACCTCCAGCTGGAGATGCGTCACACACTCGTCCCTATGTGCCATACCATCTGCTGCTCAGAACAGAGCATTATTTGTTTTTATCTCTTCATATTGGATAAAAATGTCATGATTTTACAACCCGAGTGTGTTTCAGGTTATCGCTGAGCCTGGGATAAATATGTAGATCTCTTCCCCAACAAAATGCATATTGAAGTGTCTGAGTTGTCAAAGAGTGCAGCACATTAATGAATATTGTCTTTGTGTTTCTAACTCGCTAATTTAGCAATAAACATGTAGTATCACCAGAGCCTCAGAGACAGGCAGGCCTCTTAAATTTATTTGGAGTAGACAGTCCTGAGCTGAGATGCTGCCATCTATCCCTTCCACAAAGTCACTTCAGGTCTCATGGCTGCTTTCTGGTCCAGGGGTCGTCAGTGAAGTTCCCTTTCAGGTATCTGGTTCTAATTAGTGCTCCCTTTCAGTGATGGGATCCAAGCCAGGAAGTGTCTGAGGATGATCCCACAGATGCGTAATGAGAGCTCAGCGAGGGCTCTCAAATGGAGCAGAGCTGGGACATCGGAGGCTCTGATCTGGCCTCTGCTCCACTCCCTAGACCTATATATATATATATGCTTTCTCGTGGGGGCTGGACACGTGAGGACACTGATGCCACAGAAACCAGTGAAAGTAACCTGAGCAGGATTATTAACAGTAATTACAGATGTGCCTTTGATTGTCTGCACTCTTTGGGTTATTGGTTCTTTATTGTTCTTTTGAGTTCTTGGTTCTTTCTGTTATTTTACAGAATGGTTCTGATGGCCATGGAGAAAATGGAGAAAAGGGGTCTGAACTCAGGTTCGGCTAAGCTGTTTGCTGGGCTGACAAGTGCCCGAGGCAGAAAATAAGGCACTGACTGCCCCAGGAGCGTACTGAAGCTAAATAACCCAACCACAAGCAGTGGAAGTCTGTCATTTAATCGACATAAATGTCAACGATGCTCTAATACCCAAAGGAAAATAAGTGCTGAGGGTGGAGCTCAGGGCTAATTATAGAGGAGAAAGGAAACCACAGAGGCCGCAGGGCCTGTGGCAGAGGCTAACCGCTGCGCTAACTGCCGGGCACGGCTTCTGCGAGGGCAGCACCAAGCTTCGGCCCCCGCGTAGGACGCGGCCACCCAGCCTTCGAGTGGCAGCAAGGCAAACCCGCCACTGTGGCTGAGGTCTGCCTGGCTCTCTATTCTGACCCTGTCTGCCTCCATGTGCATGCTGTGATCACCATGTTTTACAGGCCCTTTTGTCAAGAGGCTCACCTGTGTGAGAAGCTGCCGGCAAACCCCAATAGGCCCTGCTGCACCGATGTGCCGTGACGTGAGACTCAGACGGGCTCCACCTTGGCATATTACAGAAACACTTCATGGCTTCAGCTCCCCACAATGTCTCAGCTCTGCACTGGGGGAAGGTTACCCCTATTTCCTCAGCCATGCTTCATCATCCTGCTCTCACCAACGGCTTTAATTCTACTGCAAAACTAGTGGGTCCCTCAGATCTAAGCTGTACCTATTAGTGCCTTGTCCTAATTGATGGTGTTACGAGTCAGCTAGCATGGTCTCAAGTGGCGAGGGACTCGAACCTGGCAGGGTGCCATGAAATGGACACCCTCCACTCCCAGCCCGTTAGACCCTGTGGCCAGAGTGCTACCCGCAGCACACCTGCAAGTGATTTGTCGTTATTAGCCTCTGGGATTGGAACGGCACGGTTCATTTTTTAAGATGTTTCCCCGGCTCAGGCACATGGGAAGTAAGCAAGAGCCGGAGTCTGCATGGACCGCACCAATGGCCTGGCCTGCTCCAAGCCAGCACACGGACCTCTGACCCATTTGCCCAAATGTTTTCTTTCTTTGAGTCCAAGTGTGAATGGTCATCAAGTCTTTCATGTCCACAGGAGGCCATGTGTCTCTTTGCCCCTCTACAAGGCAAATAGTAATTGACTGGAAAAAATTCAGAACTATGAGTAAAATTATCCCTTGCATATCACCACTACACCATTGTGTATAACCATTACACCATTGTGATTATTAACACCATCACATTTCATGTCAAAATCTGGTCCTTAGAAATATCATATAGTGTATTTGAAATTGCTGCTGGAAAATTGCCTGCAATTAATAATAACAATAAAAAACTTTTAAAAAAAATGAAGACCTAAAAAACCTATACATTATCATATATGGAAGAAAGATTTACTTAAGAGAAATAAGTTGAAGGGGTGACTAAAATAACTTTACAATCCATCAATAATAGTGTGTATTTTTGAGCTTGCCTGTATCTGTTATTGTAATTAATGCATATTATCAAGCAAACTAAACAGCACTGACAAACCCATATTCACTGTTCCTTCAGTAGTGGTCACCCAGGATGCATTGAAGTGCAGCACAGGAGTGCTCTGCTTAGTGTGGTTGATTGGCCATCCACTGTACACATACAATATTCAGTCAGTAAACAAGAGGCCGACGGCCTGCAAATGTCGCCATGGCGATGAATCACAAACCTGCCTTCTGCTTTAAACATTTCCACTGAAGTGAAGCTAGAAGGCCGTATCTGGCTGGACCTTCTTAAATATTGGAATGCTATCCGGCTCCAGCTGCTGAGCTCTGGGGATGTGGTTCAGTGCAGGTCAGGCTGCCGGAGTGGTGACACACAAGCCGTTTGAGCTCTTCTTCAGTTTGCCATTAGGTTATCACACAGAGGAAAGGAAAAATCAGCTTTGATTTGATCATAAACTCCATACACTTTATGTCACAGTTCAGTGAAATTCCACAAATGATAGATTAAATATAAATAAACTTTTCTTTCTCTATAATGAATATCCTTAATTGTAAAGTGCTATACGAGACAGTAGGTGTAAGGGTGTGCACTATGGTAAACACTGGTTTTTAAATGTGACAATCAGGCAGTAATGTTTCAGCATCCTTACTTGGGATTCCTCTGAGAGAACAGCAGGACTCCTGTGTAGCCTTCTGTGTTACTGCTGGCAACATCACAGGAAGTGGGTACTTGAAGCAAATGAATAGCCTTAGAATGAGCCCTGCTTCCACCTTTGCTCCTGTTGAAATTACTTGGCTCCCACAGACAAATGAAGGATTAGCCATTGTAAGACCAAAAGGGACAATATCCTACTTGTGGTACTGTAAGAATATACTATTGTAAGTCCTGAAACAGTCCCTTCCTGCTACTGGTGCCTGCAGGAATGGCAGTGGGAAGGAGTCCATGTTTTTCTGTTTGGCAAAAACTACTGGACAGTCAATCTCTCCTGCTGGTTTATTTCATTCCATAGGTAGGGGATTTGGAACCGCAAGATTAGTTGCATGCACTATGATGACAACCTGTGTTCGGATGCATGTTTTTCATGTCAGTAGTGGGTAGGGTCTGAATTGTGTTGTTAGGTTAACTGATATTAAAAGGAAGAAAAACAGGTCAGGTCAGGTCAGGTTGGGGAGCATGTGCTGGTGCAGCGCATTGCGGCACCCACCACACAGCGAAACTCCTCAGGATCCCGGCCAGCGATCCCCCAGGCAGATACATGGTCCAGTCCCACCCTCCAGAAATGGCCATCCAACTGCCGCAGCCAGGTGTTACATGGGCGTCCCCTTGGCCTGGTCAGGCTGCTTGGGTCCTCAGCCATGAGGATCCAGCAAGCCGGATCAACCTCAGGGAAATGTGACACATGGCCATAGTGCCGTAACTGATGCTCCCTTACAATGCAGGTAACATGCCTCATTTGGGACTCCTCTAGCAATCGCTTATTCGACACAAAGTCAAACCAGCGGTACCCAAGGATTCTCCGAAGAGACACAGTACCAAAGGAGTCCGGTCTTCATCTCAGGTCAGTGGATAGTGTCCATGTCTCACGGCCATACAGCAAGACAGGGAGCACCAGGACTCTAAAGACTTGGACCTTCGTCCTCTTGCAAAGATATCGGGAACGCCACACACCCCTTTCCAGCAAGGTCATGACCCCCCATGCTCTTCCAATCCGTCTGCTGACTTCATAGGATGAGTCACCAGAGACATGAATGGTGCTACTGAGGTAGGTAAATCTCTCGACAAGGTCGACATTCTCCCCGCAGACAGACACACTACTGATGGTTGTGCCCAAGAAGTCATTAAATATCTGGATCTTGGTCTTTAACCAGGACACTCGCAGTCCCAGACACTTGGACTCCTCGCTCAGTCTCTCAAGAGCCCTGATCAGAGCCTCCATTGACTCCGCTAAGATCACAGCATCATTGGCAAAGTCAAGATCAGTAAATCTTCACTGGCGGATGCCCCACAGCTGCTGGACCCCACGACCCTGCCCAACACCCAGGCCATACAAGCATTGAACAGCGTAGGAGGAAGAACATACCTCTGGCAAACCCCAGAATCAACTGAGAAGAATGCAAAGGTTCTCCCTCCACTCTGCACAGCACTCACAGTACCAGTGTACAGACCGGCCATGGTGTCCAGCAACTTCGGGGGGATCCCGCAAAGTCTCAAGATGTCCCACAGGGCGACTCGATCAACTGAGTCGAACACTTTACGAAAATCGACAAAGGCTGCAAAGAACCTCTTCTGATATTCGCACTTACGCTCGATGAGAAGCCTCAGTGCAAGGATCCAGTCGATGGAAGACTTCTTAGCCGTAAAACCAGACTACTTTGGTCGCTGACAGACAAGCAAGTGTTCACGGATCCTGTTAAGGATGACCCTAGCAAGGACCTTACCCGGCACTGAAAGCAGTGTTATCCCCCTGTAGTTGCCACAATCCAGGTGATCACCCTTCCCTTTCCAGATAGGGAACACAAGTCCCATTTTCCAGTCAGTTGGGATGATGTCTGACTCCCAAATGGAAGCAAAGATTGCCAGCAATGCCAGGAGTACAACTTTACCACCAGCCTGGAGAAGTTCACCAGCTCAGTGAGATTGGGTGATTCACAGCTGATCGGAGGGTCAGCTTCAAGAACCGTGGACCCAGAGATGTCCAACGTCCATCACTTGTCCTGACTGCAAGTCTCCGAGGAACAGATTCCAATGTGTGTAATGCTTTGATTCCTGTGTAAGCAGGATCTGGGTCACTAGACTACAGATGGTGTGTCACCTGCTCAGAGATTTGTCTAACAAACGCCTCTTTATCGGCCCTCAGAGCCCTTACAGCCGTCCTTCTCAGTTCCCAGTACAGACTGCAGTTGCCACCAAGTCGTGCGCTGCGACTCCTCTCGATAATATCCATGGTGCCCTGCGAGATGAAACACCTCCTTCTGGGAACACTGGCAACACCAACGCAACCCTCGACAACCTTCAGGGTCTTATCATGGAAGGTCTCCCAACAAAATGCTGCTTGAGTGATTAATGTGTTTGCATCCATTTCTGTTCCAGGCCAGGAATCATGAGGAGTTAATAAGCTAAAAGAAAATTGTTGCATTGGGGCTAGCACCTGGATATATAGTTGAGGCTACCTGAAGCAGCTTAATGACACTAGACTCAAGCCTCGGGAGTTCATAATTGTTCAATTCTTTATTGTCAACACATCAATGTACAATGCATTGACCAACCACAGTGCATTGAAATCCTTTAGGAATTCATTTAGGCTCCCTATGGTGCTACATACAAATACAATAAATAAATTCGTGGCATTCACAATACAATACAATAAATACAGTATAATGTAAATATGCATATAAATAGTTTACAAAGATATGTTTGACTTTGTGTGTGTGTAGTGTGGTACAAAGAAAGAATGTGCATTATTGAAGGGTAGTTTTGGAAGGTCTGATGGGGTAGTGGCAGTCTTTGAGGTTGGGGGGGGTGACTATTTGGGGGCAGTGTCGGTACTTGGGGGGCAGCAGGGTATATAGGAGCCTGACTGCCTGTGGGAAGAAGCTTTTGCAGTATCTAGCAGTGATGGTTTGGATGCTCTGGAAGCTTCTGCCAGATGACAGGGAGGTATATTATCTCAGAGGTGCAATCCAGTTGCTTCTTTATGCTGGCTTATGAGGACTAGAGTCATTTTCAGCCTGGACTAGTGTACCAGTGATTTTGAATCCTGATTGTTAAAATGTATGTGGAAGACCAAATATCCCTGTGTATTCTGTAGGATATGCTTGTTTCCTTGTACAGATTGGCACTGAACGGAAGAAAGACATTATCCAACATTACATTTGACAGGTTACCAAAGTGACCCTGCAAAGGTTTAGACAGGCAAAGTGGGGAGAGGGCCTCAAAATGGGGCTATGAAAAGGAAAAGGGCACCTAGATGATCTACAGTAGATGGCAGACCTGCAGGACTTGCTCCTCTGTCGCTGCTGAAATCAGCACAGCTGATGTGAAAGACCTTTGTCAGCCAGAGCCAAAACAAAATAGGACACATTCTTCATGTGGGATAAAGACATTTTCCAAATCTGATATCTCTTAGCCAGTGGCATACACATCCTCCTCGTTACCAATACAAGTACAGCCATCCTATTTATTACCTGTAAACACAGTGTAGGTATAGCCATCCTCCTCATTACTTGTATACACTGTACAAATACAGTTATTCTCCTCGTTACCCATATAAAATATACAGGTACAACCATCCTCCTCATTGCCCATATAGGCTGCACAAGTACAACATCCTCCTTGTTACTCATGTAGACTGTACAGGTTTCAGCCATCCTCCTAGTATATGCTGCACAAGTACAGCCGTCCTCCTTTTTACCCATATAAACTGTACATTACAGCCATCCTCATCATTACCCATACCGAATGTACAATTAGAGCCATCATCCTTGTTACCCATGTAGACTGCACCGGTACAGCCATCCTCCACATTACCCATGTAAACTGTACAGTTACAGCCATCCTTCTTATTACCCATTTAGACTGTACAGGTACAGCCATTCTCCTCGATATCTGTATATACTGTACAGGTACAGCTGTATCTGTCTTCCTTGTTACCTTATATGCTATACAGGTATGGCCATCCTCCACACATTTGTTTTAAGCTTGATAGAATCTGGACTAATCTGACAAACTCTGCACAAGAACATTATAAAAGCGCCCTGAACACAAGCACAAGCCTGGCCTCCTGTAACACCACTGTCCACAGATCCCGGAACATCTATGGCAATTAATTCCTTAAACAAAGCCTATTCTAATTTTAGGGAGTGTGTGCTGAAAGCCACATCGGTTTTTCACTGTCACCACATATACTAGAGGATTGAGCTCACAATCTAATTACTGAGTTTTTGACCAGAAAATAATGATGCTGAAATTGCCTCCAGATGCACTGGGTTTTTAGTGTACCAACTGAAATATTTTCTTTTTCTTTTTTTTTAGTCTCAGATATAAAGCTGTCACACAGCTGAGTATAAGTTCGGAAGTGGGACGTTGCTGCCAAATGTGTTGATTTATCCAGGTAGGTAATTTAGTGGTAAAAGCATATTCATTAAAAAGGTAATTTTAAAGCTACTTCCAAAAATAATAAGGTAGCTAAACCGAAATCCATTACATATTAGAAGTGGGTAAGCACTGATTATTTTCCCATGCTTTTAGGTTGCCCAGATGTGAAGCAGTGAGATTTGGGGTTCTTGGTTCTCATCAAGAAATTCTGACTGTTTTTACCATTTCAAGCCCTCAAACAAGTCTTGGGCATCATTATTTGTGGTCATTGGAATCATATAAGAAGTAGTTGTGTTTTTCATAATAAATCATTAATTAAGTGAGTACAGGTGCAACAGCTTTTAAGTGTGCAACAGCTTTTAAATTTTGTACCAGTAATTAAAATATCTTATTTTATTGTGACACACTAACTGCTACCATTTAACATTTTTTGAAAATATCAACTGAAAAATATTTTTTAAAAATTCTGACATCAAAAAAACACTAAAAATCCAGACAAATGGATAGGTATATATGAACCACTCTTTTTGATCATGATATTGGCTGATTGATTTACTGTAAACAGATTAGCTTTAAAATCAGATCTAAACATGACACTGTATGTCTGTGTCTTTGATCATAAAAACCCATAAGTTAAATTCTGAACTGAAATTAGTTTCCATAAATGAATCAGTTTTACTACTTACTCAATAGGACACCCATGTTTTACTTCTCTTGCACACTCCAGGTATAGGCTGTCAGCTTCTGTAACCATTTTTATTCTGAAGAACAGCAAAGTTATAATTACATTGGGTACAATGTGGTTCCAGTTAATATTGTGGACAGGCTAGTAATGATCATCTGATGATAATTCTTTTTAAGATATGGTTGAAAGTAAAAGGACATCTCCCTGCCTAACAACATTCACCGGTAAAGAAGCAAAGTAGGACGTTCTCTATTAGCTTTTTAAAGCCTTCCACGCCCTGTGGAAACCCCGGCATAACTCAGTCCACCCCTGTGGTTTGCTGCCCCCAAGTCGGCCATCTTGGTCTGAGGTCTGGGGATTCGTGCTCACTAGCCACAGTCTGCAGTTGCTACAGACAGCACAACAGCAAACAAATGGCACCGTTATTCATGTAGACAAGACTGGCTATTACAGAGATTAATTATAATCCCAGAAAGTATTAGTTTTGCAAATACATCAGGATATCCTAGGCCACAATTTAAAGAAAAATGAGACATAATTCACATAAGTTGTATCTTCAAAAAAAGTGCAAAAAACATATTTGATAAGCTGAATACTCAGATAGTCCACGCGCCTCAGTAACATGGAATAAAATTTTCAGGTATAGGGTGCATTTAATAGTACAACAGCACACAGATTAGTAATAAATGCACAAGTGAGAATTAATACACACTGACAATCTAAAATCAATTGATGCGCTTCCTATAGAAATGGCAGCTTTGCAGCTTCTAACTTCACTGGAAGGAGCTTTAGGAGAAGAGATATGGAAACTGATTGCTGTCCTGTTGGTTCATTTGCACTGTAATATACAGAATACAGTGGTACCTCAGTTCTCTAACTCATTAGAACTCGAATTTCTTAAAAGTCGAACCAACCAATTCGAAAAAAATTACCTAGAACTCGATCTGAATCTCACAAGTCAAACCGTGATCTCCGACCTAAAATAACTTGTGCCCGCGGGGAAATGAATCACGCGGCACGTCTCTCAGCGGAAACAAGCCTCAGTCTCAGCCTCGCATTCGCTGTGATAGCATCCTGTATGTTTACACTAGCTGAGTACATATATATTTAGACAGTAAAATACATTTAGACAATGAGAGACAGTAACAGTAGTCATTATCATATAATAAAATACATTTTAAAATAAAGATTTCTTATTCATTATTTTAATATTAATAATAAACCATTAATACATTTAATTATAATAATATTGTCGTGCCCAGCCGGGACAGAATGGAGACAAAGGCGCAGACGTCAGGGTATACGGGAATTACAGGTAAGGCAGGCAAAACGCAGACGGTCAATATAATAATCAGACTGGGAAACAAACTGAAACCCGGACGAAATACAGGGGACTAATGACAACAACCAGAAACAGCTGATCACATGGGGATTTCACACGGGGTTAACGATCGAGGGGGTGTGGCACACGGAAGGAGCGGATGATGGGGTAGGACACTGTTTTTTTTTTTACTTTACACATTGTTTGGATACATTTATTTTCTTACTTTAAAAATTAGTTTTGATAAATGTGCTTAGATGTGTTTAGTACAGTATATGCTTTTCTTGTTTTGTCCGGTTCATTTTGCGTTTAAATGCTAATAAAAACATATTTCGGTGTAATTTTTTGGGGCCGAGAACCAATTAATTGGTTTTCCATTATTTCTTAGGGGGGAAATTCGATCAGAACTCGAACTTTTTAGGATTCGGTCCGGAGTTCTGAACGGATTAATTTCGAGTTCTGAGGTACCACTGTATATTGTAGGTAAGTTCAGGGCTGCACAGGGATTAAAGATCTGCCCTGGACTTTGAGAATTAGAATTTAGTGATCAGTGGTCATTGTTAATTGACGCAAAACAAAAATGTGTCCTCTGCATTTAATCCATATGTGACATCATGACATAGCAGGGGGCAGCTAATTCAGCACCTGGGGAGCAGTGCTTGGGGGCAGTACTTTGCTCAGGGTACCTCAGTGGTGTCATTTGGATTTGGACCTGCAATCATTCAATTACAAATGCACTTCCCTAACCATTAAGCCACCACTGCTTAATGGTACCCTGTGATGAATTTGCTGAATAAGTGGATGCCGTACAGTGAATTTTGCCGAGCATACCAGATGGCCATGCCATGCCCTGGACATGACAAACCTAATAATATATAATATATAATATATAATATATAATGTAAATAGAACATGGATCTCTTTTGATATTGAAAGATGACATGCCATTGTATATTTGCCAGTGATGGGAACAAGTCACTTTTTGGTGAGTCTAAGTCTCGAGTCAGTACTGGGCAAGTCCGAATCAAATCTCAAGCTATAACAGTACAACTCCAAGTCTAGTCTTGAGTGATTTGTTCCTCAATCCTAGTCAAGTCCAAGTCTTTCCATCTTTTTTGCCAAATCAAGTCACACGTCACTAAATATCTGACTCAAATATGTGATTTGAGTCCCTAAGCATCAGTCTTTTTATATGATGGAAAACTGTAAATCACACATCAACTATCCATAGTGCAGTCGTGTGTGTAAATACATAGGCTATGTATGCATATAAAGTCATACAGTCTAACTTTAAAGTTACATCTAAAAAAATAAAAAACATAAAAAATAAAAAAATAAAACCGATGTATAAGACTAGATGTTAAATCGCCTCAACTAATCTACATCAGTGCTCAGTTAAATCATTTAGTGAATAGCCAGACTTATCAGTTTCTGTGTTACTTAAAGTACTGAATAAAGTCAGATCCCTTGTCCATCTGATATTAATATGTTTTGCATTTGGCTCCTCTTTTAAAAAAAAATTCTTGTGATCCTCATAATTAAATGCTATGATTTTGGGTGGCATCCTTCATCTCTGAATAAAAAACCCACAGGTTAAGTCCTTCATAGGCAGAAATGACTAGAGAAGGGAATCTCCACTCTGTCATGAGTGTCCTCGCAGAGTTTTTTATGTCTGTGTACATGCAGACATATGCATATATGCATATATTCCCGACAAAGCATCCCAGATGACCTTGCCCTCAGCCGAATGAAAATGCAAACAGCTGAGTATTAATACACACTGACAATCTAAAATCAGAGGGGACACTGTACAGCCTCAAGTTTTCGTGTCAGTCGGTCCAAGTCTCAAGTAACTTGCCCCCAAGCCCAAATTAAGTCCAAATCTTTCCATTATTTTTGCTGAGTCATGTTACAAATCATCAAATTTGTGACTCAAGTCCGAGTCTATTTGCAAGTCATGTGACTCAAGTCCCCACCTCTACTATTTGCCCCATTTCCGGCAGCCTATACACGGTTTCACCAGAGAGTGCTGGGTGAGTACAGGTGGAGTGGTGAGCTACTAAAGGCCCTGCTTGCATTCTGGCACAAGTAAAACACAGACAGCAGCTGGAGTCCCTCTGAGTAGCTATTTGCTTTAATGGTTTGGAGAGCTACACTTCAAAGGGAGCCTGCAACCATAGCAATGAAAGGAAAGTGCAAAGCCACCTTGGGGGAATGTTTGCCCCTTCCTCTGACCCAGGGGTGCCCTCCGCCAGCTAGGACAGGAGGAAATGTGCAAGCAAGAGGAGGGCATACCTTACTAGCCAAGACTAACCTGGATATTCACATTTGATTCAAATATACAATATATTGTAGTGAACTGGAGTAAAACAACTCATTACGTGGAGATAGAGAACTACATAAAGTATAGATGTTTCATCGTGGAATGAAGTTGGTTCTTTCAGCTGGTTAACTGAGGTTGTAAGCATAGCGCTCAAGCAAGAAGAATACTGGCCACTGTCTGCATTGTCTATAAGTCTTACCACTGGGATGATGGCCTCTTAGGTCAAAGGCAGAAATCAGTATATGCTTGACTGGATGTTCCTGCAGGCTATATTTATCTTTAGAGATAATTCATGTTGTGGAATAATGAATTAACAATTGAAATCATATTTATGAATTTATACATGATTCTTAGGAAAGCTTTTTAAAAGTGTGGTCATTATAAACTGTATGGTTCTCAGGACTCAAAACAGCAAACAGCTTTTTGTTCCTGATTGAAAAAGGCGAATAAAACAATTGAAAAAAGTCCTTAAGAGCCATATTTTACCACTGTGCCATAATTTCTCAAATGTAATGTGATTTTTCTGTTTTCTGTTTTGACTTGTCTTCCCATTCATCTTAATCACTGATATAAACATTCCATACAAACAGGATGCATCCTCCTGCCAAAGTGAAATATTTAAATCAAAACTGACATTGGTATAAAACACATGAACAGTTCTCTGCTGATAGGTTGTTTGTCTAAGTGTTGAGTGGGCTGCCATTTATTTAGTTTGGAATGCTTCGGACTCAGATGTGCAACATCCATCTCACGGCATCTCAAGTTAAAATATAAGAATTTAATGATGCGGAAAAATGAAGTGGTTTGTTCCCACACATATCTTTGTGGGGACCATCCATTCATTTCTATGGGCAAAACCCTAACAATGTCCCAACAATGGCAACCATTAACCCCTACCCTGCCCTAACCTTAACCATAAATAACCAAACAAATTAGAAGTCTTTTGGCATTTGTAGTTTTTTGATTGCAGTCACAAATTTTTATGAAATTAAATTTCCCCTTGTGAAGACCAAAAAATGGTCTCCACAATGTCAAAATAACAAGTGTTTATCACATTGTGGGGAAATTTGGTTGCCATAATGTAATGTTTATCTGAGACACACACACACACACACACACACACACACACACAAACACACACAGGCTTGTAATTATATATTTGTGAGGACTCTTCATTAATTTATATGGGGAAAACTCTAATCCCATCATGACGACCTTAACCCCTACCCAGCCCCAACCTTAACCATTAGTAACCAAACAAAATACAAGACTTTTTAGTTTCTTCACTGCATTAACAGAGCTTTGTGGAGACCTGAAAATGGTCCCCATAACGTCAAAATAACAGGTTTTTATCACATTGTGGGGGACATACTGCCTAAGTAGGGGCTCCGAAAGGCAGGATACACAGGTCCTGTCTGCAACATCTTCCTTAAAAACCCACAATGCTTTTCTTAAACACAATCACACAAGTGAACATGGCAGCTAGTGCTGACCTGTGCAAAACAAATCATTTATTTATATACAAAGCAAATACTTCAGCCCAAAGTGCATTTTAGGTTTATGCAGAGAAATGGACTGGATGGAATGTTTCATTTATTTAGTGCTTTTCATGACACCCAGAGTGCCTTACAGAGCCAATGGGGAGCCAGTTCAACCACCACCACTATGTAGCACCCACCAGGATGATGTGCCAGCAGCCATTCTGTGCCAGTACACTCACCACACAGTAGCTAAGGTGGAGTAGGGGCAGGAGGCAATTTACCTATTAGACACAGGGGATGATTAGGAGGCCATATTTTAATGGGTCACAGTGGGCAATTTTTTAGCCAAGGCCCCTACTCTTTTGAAAGATACATAAGGATATTTCATGACCTCAGAGAGTCAGGACTTAGATTTTACATTTCATCTGAAGGATGGCGCCATTTTTACAGGACAGTGTCCTCATCACTGCACTGGGGCAATAGAATCCACACAGACCAAAGGATGGGCTTCCCTGTTGGCAAAACCAACACCTCTTTCAACCTCACCCCAGCTTTCCTAGTTGGTCTCTTCTCCAAATACTAGCCAGGCCCAAACTTAGCTTGAGATGAATCACCTAGTCTGAACTACAGGTGGTATGGTGGTGGCATAGGTCACTCAGGTACAGGGTAGCAATCACATAGTACCAGAGTACTGGGAGATCTATGTTAGCAAAACCAGTCACATAGTATCTAATAGATGGAAAGCATTTTCCAGCAGCTTATCATGGACTATCATGATCACATGATGACCTGGAACCTGTCACAGAAGGCAATATAGATGAAATGGCTGTTCATAGCAGATACTGTATATGCCAATACTTTTGCTTCATTGGGCCTCACTCACCAACCGTTCTTATGAACAAATTTGTTCTTAAACCCCACATACGCACTTCTGTACGAAGATACTGACATTCACCAATGTTTTCTTATCTGAATCTATTCTTAGCTAAGAACAGAATCTACGCACACTCAAGACCAATCGTACGCACATTTGAGTAATGATAGTTTGTTCAAAATAATTGGTCATAGCAGTTTTGTTCATTCTACAGTCGATAAAATGACAGTATTTTAAATAATTTATAAAAGTAAAATATAAAAAATAATTTTAAAGTGTAAAAATTATTTTCATGGTAGTAACAGCGATCATGCGGATTATAAATAGGTCTGTTTCTGTGCATTGGCCTTGCTATCAAAATAGCATTTCTGTTACTTCTTGAAAAGCTTGCCAACCGTGCTCTGAGAAGGGAACGCATGTTTGAAGGTCATTTAGATTTATTTGCTGGAGTCTGATGAGTACTTCATTTCAAGGTTTAGGCTACCAAGACCGGTCTTAACTGAGTTGCGTGACACTTTGGAGCCTGCAGTGCGAAGCCATACATGACGGTCGAACCCCGTGCCACCACATGTGCAGGTACTTTGCATCTTGGGCTTTTTAGCCATTGGGACATTTCAGCGGGAGTTAGCAGACCGGGTGGGCATATCACAGCCATCCATCAGCCGTGTGCTTCCATGAGTTGTGGATGGAATAAATCAGGTGGCCACATAATACAGTCTTAAAGACCACAACAGCAGCTGCCAGTCAAGAGAGGGTTTTATGCTATTGCCGGTCTGCCTAATATCATCGGGGCAATAGACTGCACTCACGTGCGCATCAAGGCACCCTCACCAGATCCATTCCCCTACCTCAACCGCAAACAGTTTCATTCAATTAATGTGCAACTCATCTGCAATGCCCAGTACCATCTACTGAATGTGGTCTCCCGCTTCCCAGGGGGTGCACATGACTCCCATATACTGCAAAATAGTTTGGTGGATATGCGCCTAGAACAAGGAGCTGCTGGAGATGCATGGCTCTTTGGTAAGCATATTTCAACCATTTTAAACTCCTGTGGGTTTCTTTTTGTTTTAATCATTCATATTAAATGAATCGTTTCATTAGGAGATCGAGGGTATGCCCTTGCTCCCTGGTTAATGACGCCACTGGTGGACCCCCAGACTCCAGACACCAGAGGCACGCACGCGCCCGCTCCACCATCAAGTGGCGAACAATTGGAATCCTGAAAGGACGCTGGATGTGTTTGGGTATAGCAGGTGGCGAGCTGCTTTACACACTAGAGAAGGTGTGCATATACACCAATGGGCATACTTGTATTATTCTTGTTTGGACACTGGAGAGCATGTAGCAAATTGCTTAATTCTGCCACAATTTCCATTACGTTTTCTAATCATTGGTAATCTTGGCACTGTTTTAGGTTTGCAGAATAATCATGGCCTGTTGTGAGTTACACAACATGGCAATGAAACGGGACGTACCGCTTCCACACCAGCCACCACTCCAAGATGCGTCTCCAGATCCACTGCTAGGACCAGAAAACAAAATTGCTGTATAAGTTAGACAGCAGATAATATCACATTTGTGACTTATTTGCCCTAAAATTTCTTTATACTTCAAGTTCGATTAGTCATGCCACAGCAGGCGGTGCCTTGAATAAAATGCTTGAAATGACAGGATTCAGTGTTGACAGCTTTAATTTTTTAAAATGTGCATTTATTTCTTTAATTATTTCTGAAATTGTGGTGAGAGTAGCCACAATCTGAATGAGAGTCTGTGAAATCTTTTCTTGGATGTCTAAGACCGCATCTGATGTTACAAGTGCAGTTGGACGGGATCTGAGGGCGGCACGTGCAGAGGTAGCGTACTACAAGAAGGCTGAGCGGTGCCATCTTTCCTCCTCACAGACGAGTTGGATATCTGAAGGGGAAAAATAAATTAAAAACAAGCAAACAAACAAATAAATGTGAAAACTATTGCAATACATTTAGATGTTTCAGTCTGATCAACAATGCGCAAGCAATAAAGTTTCCAAGTAGTCTTTCAGATGAGGACACCTATGAGAATTTTCACCTAGGCTATTAGGTTTTGCAAACTAAAATAGCTTCCAACGGTTTACAACAGTTAACTTCCAGTTAGATTATGCCATGGAATTGTAGAGATTTCAGGAAGAACCACTTTCCTTCTGATTCCCTGGTTGGAGATGGCCTTGGAGAAGAAGCCGCTGATATGGGGCCCTGGTCAGTGTCGAGATGCTCCGCAGATGGCACACCTGAGAGTGCCATCTGGCCAATAATGGCCCCGATGAGCTGGTTTATTTTGGATAATTCAGGGCCTGCCTGTCCCCCTCCAGTGGTCATCATATATTTTCTATGTCTGGAGATGGCTTTTTTGGCATCGGATTTTAAATCAAACCATTTCTTTTTCACCTCCTATAATGTGTGCCGTTCTCCAGACACAGTGTTCACAAAGAAGGTGATATCTTTCCACATCTCAGCTTTCTTTAGGGCTTTATATCCACTGGTTATGCTACTAAATAATATGTGTTTATTTGCGTTTACCTCCTGTATTAATACTTCTACTTCATCATTACTGAAGTTTTTTTTTTTTCCTCTTATGCCTTGTCTACACGTACACGGGTATTTTTTCAAACGGTGTTTTTCCTCCTCCGTTAAAAAAAAAAAAATCCCCGTCCACACAAACATGTCTTTTAAAATATTTCCAGCCACATGAAACCGCTAAAATGCGCTGTCAAGAGCATGCCAAACCAACAGGCGGCATTATAACTCTAACCGTACGGC
>JAODJU010000062.1:17854035-17869932 GCA_026776725.1 Gnathonemus echidnorhynchus | reverse complement strand
ACAAATCAAGACTTAACCCTTTGTGGTATTTATTTTGAGTGGGGCTATAAATGTCTACCCTATTGAGGCTTCTGGTAATGCAATACTGATGAGTTAGGGTGTTGGTGCACAGGTTCTGCAAATTGTGTTAATCAAGAGTAAAGAGTAAATAAATACTTAATTTGGTATTCAAAACTGTTGAATTCAATATTGAACACTGCTAGGCATGAGGTGCTGATATCTGAATATGCACTTCTTGCCTCTCCCCCCCACAGAAGCTGGCTGCACGACTTCCCAGGGTCCGAGAGGAACGAGACGCCCCACAGAGCTGCATCTGCCCACCAGGTATGCTGCGACCCCTTTGGTATTGAGCACTGCACACTGCTCCTGTCTCATAACAGCTACTAATGCATGGTCCTTTGTGTCTGCTTTTGTTTGACTGTAAGGTGGGCCAGTGCATCAATTCAGTAATATGCATATGCAAGTATCATATGAATGGGCGGTTTTCGATAGAAGCATCCTCAGATCAGATAAATGTGTGCGTGTGTACATGTGTCCCCGTGACACTGTGTGCACTGGATTCAAAGTTCAGCTGGAAACAATGTGAAGGTAACTCAAATGCTTAGAGCTGTGTTTCTCAACCCAGTTCTCGGGGACCTCCAGTCCATGTTTTTGCTCCTTCCCAGGTCCCTACCGGACATCCCATATTTTTGATCCCTGCCAGCTCCCAGTGGACTGTCTGGGGGTCCCCAAGGACCAGGTTGAGAAACACTGGCTTAAGGGGTTAATGGGGATTAAAGCTTTCCTGCCCCCTAAAGAGCATTAGCATCATAGTTTGTTTGCTTCTTATAGCTACACCAAGGAGCTCTGTTGTCTGGTCTTTATTCCTGGTTATTATACAGTAAGCCACCTTTTAGCACTTTAGCTTTTTTTTTGAAGGTAAAGCAAAGGGTCTGTGGCTGTGTTGGCAGCAACTTTTATAGCTTTTGTGATTAATTTTGCCGCTATCGAAATGTTTTATTTGTTTGATCCTGTTACCTTCAGGGTTTTGACAAATCTTGGTAACTGTTCACAATGGGAGTGGGGGGGCTTAGCTTGTGTTTTATCACTGATATAAGCAAGGCAACCATCCAGCCATAGTACATTTCTTTGCTGTGAAAAAACATTGTAATAAATGTAATATAAATCATTTTTATGCACTGTTTTTGAAGTGTAATGCAGACGAGGGTGGGTTTAGTACACTAGAATGTCTCAGCCTTCAACTTTTATAAGATTGGCAACTAGTAGACATACTGTACCAGATTTCATGGGAGTTTGGTAATGCTTTCCTCATGAACTGTTTTTGTCTCCAGTCTACAAGGGATGCTTACCCTCTTGCTGCAACAGGTGTAGATGCATTTAAGCCCTCTGACAGATCTGGCCCAACTTTGTGGGCTGCTCCAATAGCAGGCCAGGGCACTGGGAGCATTCTTGGGCACAAGAACTGCTGGTGGGTGGCTGTCACTGCGTGATAACAAGGGTCCCACACAGCAGCACCGTCAGGCTGCCAGTGGGACAGTGTGTGGGAACAGGCTACATTTTAGACACACAGTGCACCTGGTTTCTGTTGGCTTTTAAAGATGTAAATGTGTAAATGCACTACATTATGTTAGTGTTAATTATTACCTGTGTAAATGTTACAGTGCTCCAATGCCTTTTAAAAATAATTTAACTAAACTGCTTCAACCTAGAATATTATTTTAAGCCTCCTGTTTTACTTCTGGGGTGAATAATTGCTGCCATGGCCCATGAGATGTGACAGCTACAAGGTTTTAAAAGTGCCAATAGCTAGTGTCCCCACCTGTTTCCCAGCCTGCTCCCAGGTGTCAGCCATTAAATAAGTAGCTAGTCTGTCGAGGTGTTTCCTCCAAGTGTATGTGTCTGTTCTGGGCCCCAGTGGACCAGACCTGTGGGAACCACAGAAGCAGGAGTTGACACACCTCTGTGCTAACTGGAAATGTCCATGGGCAGCTGGCTGTTAACTGTCTGGTAGGCCCCTGCTAACTAATTAAGGTATACTTGGCAGTCACTGTGAGGGTTTCCCATTGCTACATGTGAGAGCTTTTTACAGCATCGTCCACATAGTGCAGGCTTTTATCTTTTTTTTTTTTTTGTAAAGCTCAGTCTTGCTGTTTAGATTTTTCTAGCAACACCATTATGTAAAAAGGCAAAAAAGGTGACATTTTTGAGCAATGCACCTTTAATTGATTGGTTTGTGATAGTTTCACTGTGGATGACACAAGCACTGATGTCACCTTTCTGTGGCCCTGTCCCCACCTGGTCCATTTATCTGGCTGAGCTCTGGTGTTCCAGCATAGACGGCACCTGCTGCACATGACACTGTTCCCAGCCTTGGGGGCAGCCTCATGGCTGAGCCTTCGGCATTATGTGTTTCATAAGAATCCTGAGGGCTCCCTCTCCGGGCTCTTTCATGTCCTTTCCCTGCCTTCTCTCTTTAAGAGTAGCTTTAAACACTTCTGCCACCTGTCTGCGGTCTGCTCATAGTGGCTAAAAATGGCAGTGGACAATGCCGTGTGGCGTGCCACTGCAGTGTGGTACTGGCGTCGGCCACCGGGGGGGGCAAGTGACGCCCCCCCCCCCCCCCGCACACACACACACACGCACACACACACACACCTGTCTCCCGCCAGTCACCCCTGTGCACGCCACTCAGATGGCTCCCATTCCTTCGTTTATTTTCAGTGCCATTTGGGGTGTTGAGCCTCCTCAGGCCCTCTCTGCCATCACAGGACCCTCGTGCAAGAAGTGGCAGCGGGAGCCTATTGTCTGGGAACAGTGGGAAGCGTGCAGTGCGAGCGCGACCAGGCTGGCACTCTCTTCCAGCGACACAGTGACAGACATGCAGACCCATCAGCCTCTTGAACCCCCACCTTCACGCTGAGCCACATGGACATATTCTGCATTGTAGGGGTGGCTCATCTGCTACCTGCCACCACCCCTTTTGAGAAGCATTTTATTTCATACTGTGTAATTCCTGGTTTAATTCCATTTGACTTCAAGGAAAAAGAGGTGTCTTGGGCCAGGTCTGGTGGTAATTCACAGTTAGACACCGCGGGTTTGTGCTATTTTTTAAAAGAGTATGTTATTCTTAAAGGCAGACAAGGATTCATGGCCTTGATTGAACAATGGGCTCCTTTAAGGAGTGCTTATCCAGGAAGATTTATTTTTTCAAAATCATGTGCTGAAAAAGTAAACTTGGACAAGGGGGGAAATTGAGAGAAGCATAGAAAATGCTTCCCTGCTTATCCCCCTAAGAAGACGTGCAGAAATCACCTCAGCGACATGCGGCTCTCAATAGACGTCTCACTGTGCTAAATGACAAAATTAGACAATCTGAACACAAACACTTCCCTTCGCCCACAAACACGTCTTTAGGGTAAACGCGCTGTTACTAGTCATTAAATGTAAAATGAGTTATGTGATACACTTGTATTTTCGGCAGCTGAGTCGTCTACGGGAGCTGCCAAGGCACGCGGCGTGAGTGTCTGCACACGCGGGGCGGAACAGGCACTCTGGCAGGCGGCGAGCCGTCCGGCACCGTACGCGCGGTTCGGTCCGCTTACAGCAGATAATATTGATGATAATTTACCATAATTTACTTTGGCATGCATTATAAGCATCTTGGCAACTTTTTCTAAGAGAAACTGTAAAGAAGGAAACGAAAGATATTAATCATACGGACATTAATTTCACGTAGTCGCTCGATCGCGATCGGTGGGTTTGTAGTTCGTTGCAATAGCATTTTCAGTAAACTTTAACAAACTGTGGTTATTGCTGGGCGGCCTTTGTTTTTAATAATATGTAAAAAGAAATTACTTATAAAACACATATGGCTAGTTTGGATTTTAGAATTAATTTGGGTACCTTGCTAATTTTTGATAATATGTTGGAGAATTTCATAAACTTAATGATTAGTTTTATTTATTAAATATATACCCTTTGGTTTTCCAGATAAGGAAAAAAAGGTTAAAATTGAGGTTTAATAATGATGTTGGTGAAGTGTCATATTATACTGAAAGATGAAAGTTTTGGTTAAGTTACATGTACAAATGTAACCCAGTCATTCCTTAATAGATGGGGAAGATCCAAAATCACTGTGCAAGACTATCAAAACAAAACTAGCTCTACAGTATATGCATGGATATCCTATGTATGCAAGTGTAGTGATGCATGCTAACTAAATTTCAGTTTTTTCAGTGAGGTGTGTGGCTCTGCTTTGGAGTCTCAGTATTATAAGGAGAAACTGAGCAAATGCACTGGTGCACGACAGAAGCTTATATAATATTTCATTTAATGAGGCATGTAGTCCTAAATTGGTGTGTTTTACTGATTCCCACAGTTTTCCCCCTTTTGAAGTTGCTTTGAGATTAAAAATAGCAGAGTGTCTACAGTTTAGCCTTATTTCAGGAACAATAAGGGGCAAGGACAGGATGTTTATAATACAGTTAAATATACCTAAAGAAATCTATTTTTTATGGGCCGTTGAGTTTCCATGCTAATGCATCATGGAGTCAAAGGGTGGTGGAGTTTATTTGGTCTGTCTTGATTTTTTTTTTCCTTTGCACTAAAAACTAAATTTGGTTGTGAACTTATCTGTAGAATCAATGATGGGTGATTAATTTGATCATAATATTGTATCTTTAATGGGGATTGGCATCTTAAATATTTAGTGTATGTACAGTTCTTAGTTGTCCTAAGGTCTGTGACACATGCACTTCAGTAGCAAGAGAATTCTGTGCCTTGAAAAAGTTTTACCTCAAATAATTTGCATGAAACTACGCAACTACGTGTCACTTTCTGGGAAGCATGTTATAGTCCTCATTATGACAGCTTCCCAGAATAACTACTCCGGCTTTTGCTTGATCGTATGTCATTGCAGCGCAGAGCGGACAAGTGACTTTAGCCCTCTTTCTGAGTATTGATCCCAGGGGAGGGACAAAGAGGACAGCCGGAGGTGAAGGATAAAAGCCTTCTAAAGGCCGCTGTTGGTCAACGGGGGAAGTTGGATTTGACAGTTTACCTGGATGTGGTCCGACGGGAAGCCGCCCCTGTCGCGCACGTAACCAGAGCTGCTGGTGGGATTTGGCAGCCTGGAATAGCTGTCATAGCTTCGCTGAGGCACAGGAGATGGGCAGCCCGCCCACCCTGGACTCCACCCCCCTGACGACACCCACTGCGGGCTGAGACAATGCCTTGTATCAGAAGTAGCACAGTTGGATGTGCTTGAGAAAAGATGTCACCAAAACACAATAAAGAATGAGCCATATTTCTGTCACTTACCCTCCACAAGGAGCCTGGTTTAGATTTAATATACCACAGAGGCTTTCCATACATCAGTGACATTTTGTTAGAAAACATCTGGGGAGCACACGTTTAACCAGGTTAAGTTTGCTTTAGGTTATTATCTTTAGATGAGGAGGTAGGAGGCTCCGCTGGAACCTCACGCGTGGTTGAGTTGCCCGAGGGCTTCTTCAGGCTCCTCTGTTGTGGCCGTCGCAGTGCCATCATGCAGGCCTGGGCATTGGCATGCCAGCCATGAGGAGCTTGACCACGCTGACCCCTGATGGCAGAGCAGCACATGGGCGCAGGAATGGATCAAAGGGTTCAGGGTGATGTCAAGGCTTCAAATGAACTGTACACCTTAATGCCTTGGGATTTTTTGGAGACAGCTATGCCTTCCTGCAGACAGTAATGTGGTTAAAGACCCCATTGCCCTTGTAAACAGGGAGCTGCTTCTAGTTTTCCTGATGAGGAGGGTTAAAGGGTGGCGGGGGTGGTTATTTAAGGAGTCCCAAGTTCACCTTGACATCCCTACTGACAGGAAGAGGCGCTGCCATATCCCCTTTCCTCACCCGTGATTAGTTTTCAGCACAGCTGCCTGTGTGTGGCCTTACTTAGGGCACTGTAGCCTGGAGCTGGGCAGGACCTGGGAGCGAGGGAGCTGCAGAGTGATGGCTGTACCCATTGACAGGGGGAGGGGAAAAGGAATGATAAAAACTGAAAGGATGAGGGGAGAGAAGAGGTGAAAGGTTAGAGAAGGAAGGACAGACAGGAGGTACAGCAGAGGAAAACAGGGCATCTGGTTCAGGTTCATGCTGACTGATGAGCCTGCCCCACCCCACCTGGCATACCCACGCTTATTGGTGACTTGTTTGTGAAATGCTACCAGCCAAGTTCCTGCCGCTATCCAGAAGAGGTATCTTGCACTGTCTGTCACCAAGGGAGGAGCGTCACTGGTGGGTAGCTGTGCACACACAGGCACACCCTGTGCAGACCCCCACAAAATGTATTTTATTTGCTTTTATGTGTTTATGACTACATTATGTGCAAAGCTATTCTTACATGGGAATGCACGCCCTCTGGCTGGCTAGTTAGCATTGCCAGCTTTGCCTTAATGGCCTTCAGTGTTATTTGCAGGTTTCAGTGCTGTGGTTTCGTTTTTCTCAAACTTTCAAATTTAAAAATAATCTAAGAACATTTCATGGGAATGCACAGCCAGTAAAACAAAGAACAATCCAGATTAATGTAACTTTAACTTTCAGGAATAAAGTCCTGAGGTAGATTTTGACGGGTGAAATATCGCTGTGATTCAGACCTGCCTCCTTCCTCTGGGGGTTTTCAAAGCTGTTGTGGTTTTGATGAAATCAGAGCGGCAGAGAACTTGGAAGAATGCTTGTTCTCCTGGTAGATTCAAGACCACACAGTCGTATCATATAGCACGATGCTATGCAGGGCTGCGAGTCCTCTGAGAGGCAGCATGTTCTCTGTGGGCTTTGGACTGAACAAAGTTAACATGCTAATTAGCTAATTGCTAATCAGGTCTGTTGCTTCTAGGAGTGTGATCTTGCAGACTGACATCCAGTGGCACGTTGTGTGTCTGGGGAGAGCCGATTCGGGTGTGGAAGTAATGGTTGCTTATTCCCGTTATCCTGAAGGGGGACTAAGGTTTGTGTGTTTGAATGCCTCCCACATCGCTTTCAGTCTCAGCCAGGATGAAGGCAGTCTCCCAGTGGGTCTGCGTTCCTTCCATTGGTCTGCTTCACTGCAGAGTACATCGGGAGAACGTGATCCTTGCATTCACCTCCAGACCTCATAACCTGCTGTTTGCTTTGGATTGACACCAACAAACACAGGCATCTAAGCCAGCCTGTTCTATGCTCAGATGTGGGAAAGCAACCCTGTTTCACCATATGGGAGCTTATTGCATTCCGATAAAACAAAGACAACTGATACACCAGAATTTAAAAAATCTGACAAGTCATTATTTTTCTAAGTGCTTTTTGTATTTATTGCCCAGATGGCATTTGGTATGTGAAAAAGTGAAACATTTCCCGAAATTTTGACCCTCACACATCTCACATACAACAGTGTCCTCCCTGGCAGTCTCTTGCTGTCCACGAGGCACTTTAACTCGCACCTCACCATCACATGAACAGCACACAATGCTCACCTGCTTCTATGATATTTTTGCTTTATTTGATTCAAAATGTGCATTAAAAAGAAAGCAGCAGATAAAAAAAAAATGTTCAGGATCAAAATCAGGATCAAAAAGGAAGTTAATATGTGTAATTTTTTATCTAAATAATTATCCATACATGACTCCTGTTCATTCCTGTGAGTTCTGATAATGAGGGCATTAATTATAGATCAGGACTCATTTCCTGCTGTTGCTGCATTTGCAGGAATTGCATATGTATGTAAGAGCAAAACTAGGGAAGTAAAACAAATGTTTTTTGGAATTGTGCGGTTGGTTGAAATGTCCGCCAAGTTTGGCCAAAATATAATTTTTTTCTTCTTGGAAACGGCAGGATTAAAGGATGTAATGAATCTTACTAGAAGCAACGGGTCAAAATGGGTTGTGGGTATTTTTGTCAGTAAGAGCTGCCTGGTGTCGATGGTGCTACGGTCTGCTGAAATGTCCGCATCCTGGGGGAGCTCTGTGATGTGCCTGGACCTGAAGCCTCTGTGTTAGGAACATTGCACAGTGCTTAGCAACGAGTAGTTTTGGGAAGTTTCTTCATCCTATCAGTCATGAATCAGCTTCTCAGGGTTTTTTTTTTCCCAAAAACTGGATGTTGTGCATGACACGTAAGAGTGTTTAAAAGCTGCTTGACTCATTGGAATGATGCTGAATGCTATTAGCTGATTGTGGTGTGATTGTGGAATACCACAAGGTGGGGCTGGCAGAGCCCTGATGTGATGATAAGCATGCGGTAGGGTGACTTTTTGGGTAAGCCCTTATCTTGGTTATTTTGTTAGATACATCCATCAATAAAGTCTTTTTATTGGATCAGTAATGGAAAGGTAGCACATCTGCTAATTTTATTTTCACGCTAATTACAGGTTTAAATCGACAATCATAGTAACTGTGGTTATAGATAGTAAAAATGCATATTTGGATCTTAATAAATTAATCACTTGTTATAATGTAATCTTTAAAATATTGCCATAGCGTATCAATATTTCAACGTCCAGAAGAAAAATAATACGATGCGTCAAACTTTCTGGCATGCCATTTGGGAGCCGGATATTACCTTTAGTGCAGCTTTGTAACTCATTTTGGGGTGAATTTGATGATGTCCTGGCATTGCGGTCCTGCACTGTCAGATGATGGCTGATTGAGACTGTCTGAGGAATGTGTCTGCTGTGTGGATGTGTAGCCAGATAGCCGGCAATCGTGGCCATAAACAGTCAGTGCTGGCTTGCACTCTGAGCTGTCTTATGCAAGGTGTAGCATGAGCATAGCACTCTGTAACAGCAGCATTGTCTGCGGCTACTGCCTGCTCGAGACTTCCTCTGGGCATTCAGGCATGCCCTACTGAGTGACCTGTGGGAGAGAGTCTTATGTTAATAGGTCTGGGAGTTTTTCCAACAGCAGCACATTTTATTAACACAGAATGGGGGAAAAGGGGCCTTTTTCATTTATCATTATTATTATTACTGTTATTATTATTATTATTATTTTCTTTCAAATGTCAAGTGGAAATATTGGTAGTTGAAATTGCAGGAGCTAATTTCCAAGGGTCATGTATTACCTCTTGAGTTTTGCCTAATTACTGAACTGAAAGTACTGGCCAGGAGCGATCCCGCAGAACTGGAAATGGCATTGTGCCCTCAAATGTGCATGTCATTAACTGACATCTCCTGTTTGTGGTATGTGTGTGTGTGTGTGTGTGTGTGTGTAGGCCTCTGCGCGCTATAGATACTTTACGAACCACAACTGGAAGGACTTTTTGAAATGCTAATTTAATAAGAAAGCTTAGTAAAAACGTGGCTCTGTGTGCTTTTTGGCTGTGGTGCTGAAAAAGGCGGCCATCTGCTTTCTGTTAGCTTGGGAGAGCAGGCAGGACTTCTAGCGAGTTCTGCTGGAAGATGGCCTGCTCCTCACTTTTCCAGGTGGAGGCGTCGCCCTGAACTCACAGGCTCACGTGGGGAACCGGGCTGGGCCCCATCAGGACTTTGTGCCTGGGCAGGATTCTATCCTGCTTCCTTTTATGGGAAGCTTAGCTGTAATGCTGAAGTTCTAGGTGCTTCCTCCACTCTTTGATACTCTGACAAGCAAGAAAGTAGCTGTTCACTTCTGTGTGATTTATACCTGTAGTACCTTGTTATACCTTGTTAGGTGATGCGTCACTGCATTAGCATGTATATACATAATAAATATATAAATATAATTATATTTGCTGGCACAACTTTCCAGCTTTTTATAAGGGAAGTATCACCAGTGCCAGTCAAAGCCCATATGGAACCCTGTTATTTTTGTTGTGGGTATGAGTTAACCCAGTTGAACAGCCAGACAAACAACCAGAAAACAGCAACCAGAAGCCACTAAATATTAAATATTGAGCATGTACATTAAGTATGTAATACTTTCTGCAATATATCTTTTTGTTGGACCTCCAGCTTTCGAAATTTGAAATCCCTGTAAAACCTGAAAAAGGGACTTAAGTGAATGTTAAACGAGCCCTTGGGGCCTGAATTGTTGGGTTTACTCCAGCCCTGAAGTGAGAGGGTCACTTAGCAAGCCCTGACACCTCTTATGTGTCGGACTGTGGCCCCAGTCCTCTTCTCCTTAACAAGCAGGGGAGTAATATGTCCTGACAGCTCTCTGGCCCCCAAGCCCTTCTGTGGGGGCGAAATCCCCAACTTCTGTGGCCCTTGGCCCTTGGACGTACACCCTCACCGGGGCTTCCGCTGAGCCCCCAATACCTGGATAAACCTCAGTAGCCCTGGATTTGAGCTGCAGTGGGACCATCTGCATTCTGCTTTTTTCCAGTCCCCTGTTTATAAGACAACAGGGTCTAAGGCAACTGTGGATGTTTAATGGTGGGTTAGATAGCTTTTTCTTCATTCAGTTGGGGCTAAGGACTGGATTTAATAACACATCGGAGTGAGGGGGATGGGCCGGTCCGGCCCCCGAGTGCAGGGAGAGCCATTAGAATGAGCTCTTATTGAAAATAAAAC
The DNA here is from genome assembly GCA_026776725.1 of Gnathonemus echidnorhynchus. Classification (NCBI taxonomy): domain Eukaryota; kingdom Metazoa; phylum Chordata; class Actinopteri; order Osteoglossiformes; family Mormyridae; genus Gnathonemus; species Gnathonemus echidnorhynchus. The sequence goes on along the minus strand of JAODJU010000062.1, from coordinate 17,859,429 downwards.
GTGCCGTGCTGGAACTGATGTACCCAACAGAATTTTAACAGCATGGAATTTATTACTGTTGGAATTAAAGCTGCATTTCAGCTGCCATTTTTGCTGCTTTGGGATTTATGACAAAAATGAAGATAGTATTTGAGAATTCTGAGTGGGGGAAAAGGTGTGTCTTAATGCTCAGAACAAAGTGAATTTTCAATCAGTTAACTGCCTGCACTGTCAGATGAGACGTTTTTGGTAATTAAGTCTGTGAATAGAGTGAATGTGTCTTCCTGCAGCAGTTCAGGTTAGTGCTTCAGTTGTGTGCTCCACAAATTTCCGGAATGTAGCCTTAAGCTTTTTAAATGCTTGGTGACGTCTTAAGCAGATGGTTCTGGATTTTAAATTTATCAACTGACTCACATAATGTCTGTCAGAAGCTGGTTCCTGATATTTTGGTTTACATTGGTCCTCTGGGTTTCAGATTCTGGTGGTCTGGGTGCAGGGAACAGTTGTGGGTGGCCAGGGTGTAGGAGCTGAGCCTGCATCTGTGTTTGTGGTTGATTTTTAACCCCAAAATTTGGACCAGAACCCTGCTGGTCCTGGTTGTATAATTTAGAAAATCCATGTTTTGTTCTGCAGAACAGGGTTTTGTATGGTAAACTGAGCTGCTGGCATGGTGCTGTGTAGTTGGGTCGTTTGTGTGTCTCGGTTCTGATCCGGCGTTCTCTGAAGACTGGCTTGTGCTGCAGAAGCAGTTACCCCCCACCCCCCAAGTCTGAGACCCTTCCAGGAACTCTGTAATGGTAGGAGATAGGTCTAGGGTAGCAGTGTCAGGAACACCAAAGGCTGCCGCCTCCCCATCAGATGGATCCATTTCAGGCAGAAGACGCTCCAAGCACTGTGACTCCTGACATGACCCCCGACCTGATTTCATATGGAAGTGTCTGAGAGTGCAAGTGGATAGTGGAGGCTCAAACACTACTGTTGAGGGTCCATGCATCTGATCCTGAGGCATCTGCTAGTGTGCTTAACGCAGCCCAGACGTGTCCACAAGCTGCAGGTCCTCAACACGGGCGTGCACACAAACACATGTGTGCATTATTTATCACGCTGCTTTTTAAAGGTTTAATGACAGAGCAGCTGAGGTTCCGTGTTCACAAATGAATGAAATTAACCCCCACAAACTATAAAATGTGAGCAGGGACACCAGTGTGCAGGTATGCACATTTAGGCCTGTTCTTACCCACAAGACTTACCCACGTGTTTATTCTTAAGTCTCTTTGGTAACAACTGGGATGACAGGCTGTTGCTAATGACTGGTGTTAGGTAATAAAGTTGGCTATTTCCCCTCCAAAGCAACCTGCAAGAGGAGCCCTAACATTACATCTGCTGGGATCACAGAGGAATATTGTCTGTTATTTTTAGCATGTGGAGGTAGTTCGTTCCCACGAAAAGCTGGGGTTCTTCACCACTTAGAACATATGTTTGTGTGTCCCCCCCACCCTTGCCTAGTGCTTCTGCTTTCTCTGCCCCAGCAGCCCCCCACGTCCTACCAGGTCCTTATGAGCTAATTAGACCAGCATTTCCTTCTCTTTGTTTATGTATGTGTCACCTCTTACTTACATGCTCACGCTTGACCTCACCCCTCCCCCACAGCTTAGAGGGAGGCAAGACTGAGAAACTAAATAGTATTAATCATTGTGAAACTTAATAAAATAACCATTTTTTACTTTATGGTGAGTTTTGCTCCAGGAGAAAATGAGAAAGCCTTATTTTCCAACAGATCTTTTTAAAATGTCTCTTTCTAGCTTTAACAGCTACAAACATTAATACATTTTCCTGCCCACTGATTAGGTACTTACCGAGTTGCCCTTTTGTTGATCTGTACTTTTGTCAAACGGTAATGATATGTGTTCTCATACATCCTTTTTCCTGGAATAACATAAGCTGAGTTTCCGTTTTGCATGTGTAGAAGTGTAAGCGTTGAGCATAATTTATGTCTCCGTGGTTTAGATCCATCTTCAGCAGTCTTGTAGCTTTGTGTGTGATATGTTTATTAACTGAAGTTAAAATCAAAGATCACCCCATTGATCACAATAAATAATAAATACATCCTTAAAAAAATAATTAATAACATTGTGTCACTGGATAAGGTGAGGCCTTCTGTGTTTGGACACTGCTCTTTCTGAAAACTGAAACCTGGGAGCCCTGAAGCTGAGTTCAGAGCAGTGAAGCTGGGTTTGGGTTTGAGTCACTTGCTGTCCTTTGGTAGGCATCTGTTACCCTGCACGGCATTGATGGATTTCGGCACCTGGAAGGCAGTAGTCTTACCAACTCAGTCCATCTAAGAGGTCCCTCTTATGTCTTACTAATAAAGACAAGTATCAGCCCCTTAAAATGATCTGTTTTTCAGTCATGTTTCCCTGCAACATGACCCAGGCCCTGCCCGAGTGTCACATGTTCACCAGGAGTCCTCGTTTGGACCCTTTTTGATGTCATATAGCCAGCATGCTTCATTTTCTGTATGACCCCTCAAATGGAGAGCTATCTAATCTATACAGTATTTTTGTAAGTGGCTGCTTATGCACCATGATCTGGTGCTTATGCTGGTTAAACATAATGTATAATAATGTGGTAGAGATTCCTCTAACTGTTACAGTGGTCCTGAAATAAAAAGGCCTGATATCCAGCCTGACACACTATCGCTACCCCTTGCAGAGTTCCTGGGGCAGAGTGTTTGATCGTACGTGCTCACAGACCCTGTGCAACAGCTGTGCAGTATGTTTAGGGGTCTTCTGTCACCAGCTTTGCTTGCATAAACACATCATTAAATTCTGCACTTGGCTTCTTTTGCAAAGCATTTTAATTATGTGACACATAAAAAATGTCAAAGCCAAGTATACTCTAGCCAGTAGGTGGCATAATGGTAAAAGGTTTCAGACCCAGGAGATATCTTGACCCTTAAAAAAGACAGAAATGCTTTAGCAAATCATTGAGCTGTATTATTGTTAAATTGCTTTGGATGAAACTATAAGCTGGGGGTGGCTTTATACCTGGTCTAAACCCCATGCTGCTGATTGAAAGTAGCTAAATATTTGAATCATATTGAACCATCTGGCAGTGAGTTACCAAAATTGGGACAAAGCTATTAATGAGTGTGTGTGATGTCGTGTAGAATCATAGCACGCTGCTGTGGTTATGTCATGTGATGTGGTTATCTCGGCTGCACCTCTGGTGCGAGGGCCTCTCCCAGGTCAGATAGTGCAGTGTCATCAGGTGAGATGGATCTGAGCTGATGGATCAATGGTTTCCACAGCTGTGAAATGGGAGAGTCAGTGCAAGTAGTGTTAGGGGGAGGCATGTGTACACCGGCCTGGGAATGCCGGGAAATATCACTCTGTGGACAGGTGGTTTGCTCGTTCAGCCTTTGGAATGGCTGTTTTATGTCCCCAAGATAAACAAGGTTATTTACTGTCGGGATGTCAGGAGGTTGTGGTGGGCCCTTATGGAAAGGCTCCAACGTGGGATGTTGGGCAGGCTTACTGTATAGATTTTACAATAATGCCCTCAGAAATGAGTACTTTTTCAATAAGATCTATAAAAAAATAATGTGTGTTCTTTCATATTGGCATATTGCATCGACATTGACATATTGACTGAGCAAGTTATCTTGTCACTGTCAAAACATCTGGACCCTCTGCCATATCATACTACTATGTTTTATTATCTACTGAGTTTGAATGTATTTTCTAAAACGTTTTTAAAATAACATGCTTTATGTCTGCAATGCTCTATAGTATAAAAAATGTCAGAAACCTTTCGAGTGAAATACAACCACACTTCAGACGTTTAGCTTTAGGCATGTTAATCGTGTTTTGGGGAGCTACTAGCTAACATTAGGGGTTTCCGATCAAGTATGGTGTTAACTAGCACTGGCACATGAGGTGCAGTGAAGCTTCTGTTGCCTGAGCACCAGAGAGCAAATATTCCACTCGACAGCTCAGGCATTTCAGTGGCACCAAAGTCTGCCGTGAAACATGGTCTAGTACAACTACGTTTAACTATTGTGCAAATGAACCTAGAAAACCGGAACAAATGAATATTAGCCTATAAGATAGATCCATAAATGTTACAGATCGAATAGGGCAAAATTTAAAAAAAGATTAAAGATTAATTGCACATTCATACACAGTATTGTCTTTACATTGTTTTATGTAAAGTTACATGTGTGTGTGTGTGTGTTTATATAATATTACACATTTAATTCAATTTGTTACTGTCTCATTTTATTATTTTTTATTGTACTATTGTAGTATTCTATTTAAAACTTGTTGCACCAGCTCTAGTTGTTACAAAACACCTTCCCTTTATATGTGTACCTATGTTTCTATAATGACTATAAAGTTGCATTGAATTGAATTGAATTGAATTGGGTGACCATTAAATTAAGAGCTTTTGAGAATATATGAAAACATGCTACAGAGCTCAGTCCAACTCTGATTGAAATATGCATTCATAATGGTACTCTGCTGTAAAAAATGATGCCCTTCTTTCACAGACCAACAAATCCCCCAAACAGATGACCTTCCAGATAAAGTCATTTTGTTCAACCCAAATCAAATCTGACAGCATGTTACACTGTGCCCCATAGGTGGGGAGATGGGGGAGGTGGAGAGGGGATTTCCGGTCCCTGGGGCACTAGGTGGTAATCCTGGATTAGGCCAGAGTGGTGCTGTGTCAGGCTGCAGGTCCTGATGAATGAGTGCGATGGACTGCTGGCAAGCAGAGGGCATCTTGAGAAGGTAACACATCCTGTTTGGCAGTCCGAAGAGGCGGGGCTAACACTTCAAAGAAGCCGCATGTGGTTAACTGCCCTTCTTTCAAACAGCACACTGTGACTCATAGCCTGAGAGTTTAACTTGAGCTAGTGAAGAATCATGCTGTATAGGTAGACAGTGTGAAAGGTGACTGCCTTGTAAAACAGACTAAAGTACACTGTCCGCATTTATACCAAAGCTAACAACATATACATTGGCTTGCAAAAGTACTGAACCCTCGTTACAAATGATATAAACACATATTCTTCCTGTCAGTATTTCTATTGCAAATTCATAGTCTCTCAGAGTAAATTTTCAAAGGCACGAACTATATTTCTTTGCCAAATCTTTTAAAGAAAATCAAAAATTGAAAATGCTGCTTACCTAAATATTCACCTCCCAACACATTAATATTTGCTATAGCCACCTTTTGCTGAAATAACTGCTCTGAGTCAAGGTTATAATAGTTTTGGATTTTTCATTATAGTTTAGTTTTATTTCGTTTTGACCTTTTTCCCTCTAATTTAGTTAGTTTTAATTAGTTTTTAGAGCAGGTTTGCTAGTTTTAGTTAGTTTTAATTTTTTCTAAATGCTTAGTTTTAGT
>JAODJU010000062.1:17807534-17838283 GCA_026776725.1 Gnathonemus echidnorhynchus | reverse complement strand
TCTGATCGATGTCTTGAGGTGTGGCAACCGTAGTATAAGCGGAATAATTGACTCCGGACCGTTGAATTATTAGAAAATAATAATAATTAATAATACCACCTCGGGTGTGCATTATTTTCTAATAATTCAACGGCCCGTCGTCAATTATTCCTTACATATATTTTATACCATATAATCAGGGGCGTAGGGGGGGGACAGCGGGGATGCGTCCTCCCCCAATATCAACAGACCACCCCCCCATCCTCAGAACATGAACAGAAACCTATTTATGGCTGAATAGTATTGGGAAAAAAATAACATTAGGTTTTGCGATCGTCATTCATAACATCAGATTTTGCTGTCTAACCCATTTCAGATGAAATAACAGAGGTTAAATACACAAATAAATCTGACTGGTAGTTTCATACATAATAATGTCAAGTGAGTTTATTCTTCATGTGCTGCAGCCTGGCCTTCTTTCCAGTTGATGACATCAAGATACTCACTCAACAAATCAGAAAATAATGTCACCCCCAGCCCTGCCCCCATACTCAACGCACGTCTTTTTTCAACTCTCAAGCCTTCCCTTCAGTGTCTTCATGTGTGCAGATAAAATTGCGTACCTAGGTAGCTACTCCTTACTTGGCCTATCCCTGATTTGATCCCACTTGTTAACCAATCAGACAATGAAAGAGTTTATCTGGTCACCCTACACAGAAGTATAATGTGAGGCCCGCATGCGCCAGCGTTGAAAGCCAAATACAAAAGCAACTAAAAACTAAAACGAACCAAAAAAATAACTAAAACTGAAAATTTTATTTGACTTCCACTACTGGCCTCTGTAGGATGGACTCCCAAATTTCTCCCAAGGTTTCTTCCTTCTATGAAGTTTTTTCTTGCCACTGTGGCCTCTGGCTTGCTCACTGGGAGCTTTGGGTTAACATAATGTAAAGTGGTTTGAGACTATGTAATGCTGTGAAAATGCACTATACAGATAAAATTGAATTGAATTGAACTGAATTGAAAATGAACAACAAGCCAAATAATAATAAAAAACATATGTCCAGTTCCTGTGAGGGGCTTTGCCAATGTTAATAAAGACAATTAAAAGTAATCAGCCATTTCATGAAAATGTATGCATGATATCCATGGATGTATGCAAAACTGTGGATATGAGTCATGCATTCACTGCAGATCTGAGTAAAACTTATTAAACCTATTAAAGTATTAAACTATTCAAGTAATGAAAGACTTTTCCAGAAAAAAGTTCCAGCGGTGTGAAAGCATCTTAAGATTGTAGTCATACATCAAACAAAATCATTTTAGCATATGGATCTGTTACTTTTTTGAGTTATATTTAGTTGAGAAACTGCACCCTAAACAGTGTTAGTCTTATTTTAAATGATGAAATCTTTATTATTTAAAAATTTTCTCAGAGGGAAATTCGGTCCATCCTAATGTTAAACTCTTTCCAACACCACAGTAGATAATGGAAGTGAATGAATGGAACATTAAGTATGAAATGAAATGTAGATTTTTAAAGGTGCCATAGAATGCATAGTTTTCTGATGTCTACATAGAAGGTATGTGAACTTACTTTGGTCAAAAAATGTCCAGAAGTGGTTAATATAATTTGGCCTGAAGTCCATGTATCATCCACGTTTTTCTAAATCAAGCCGAAACACTTGTTTTTTCAGTATTCGTTTCCAAATCCAAAATCATGGGAGCTTTTGGGAAACGTACCCCTGACTTACCTGTTTTCCGGGCATGGTTAAGAGTGTCACGCAACAGTCTAGGAATTACAGACATCCCATTTCACTTCCTCCTTCTACTTATTCAGGGATTATATTTGAATGAGGGAACACCGGTGTTTGAGATTCGCAGCTTGTCACTTCCATGTACCATGCTTTCCTTTTCAGTCAGATTTTCATTCTATGGTACCTTTAAAATGTGTTCCAAAGCTGCTTCAAATGCTGTCATTAATGGTCAGTGAGCTAAACAGGCATGGTGAAAGTAAATCTGGCCATTAATCGCGTCATGCCACTTATCCCGATTGTGATCTGGAGAGCTTTCAGATATGTCCTCCTGGCAGGACACTTCACCATCATCCATTGTTTCTTTTCTTTCCCCAAGTGTGTGATTAAAATTGGAAAAAGGGCAGCCCAAAAACAACATAGGAGTTATGCGCTCCCCCCCCACTGTGGCTCTGCTTGCCGGACTGAAGTTTAGAAAGCTTTCATCTGTACAGAATGAAGAGGGCTCTCATATGCCTTGTGCCTGCCTCTGCTCCAAGTGCAATTTGGATGAATAGCAGTGAGTCAAGTTACCAGTGGCTTCTTTTGCACATAGGCAGTATCATGATCTCTTGTACGAAGCATGGTGTAATTATTTTACATTTTAACAAACATTTTAATTTGATCGGGTGTGGGAAAACGTTAGCTTCTACCAAGTCATTATTTGGAATCCTGGGTATGATGGCAGAATGCTGATCGGTTTGGTTGAGACATTCCAGTCCGATGCGGTGGCTCGTGAGTAGTGGGTGGCTCTCTCTGATGAACTCTTGTTCCTTTTGGCTTTGGCTCCACTAGGGTCATTGCGCTTTGTATAATTTTTATACCCTAAATAAATGTTTACGTTCTGTCCCATTTAATTGAAGGGTAAGAATGCTCTGTGGTTCTGTATAAAATAACTTTGATTTTACTGTTTTTTTTAATGCCATGTTGTTGTAATTTTTACTCTTTCGGTAAAAATTGTGGGGCAACATACAATTTAGGCAACAAGAAATTATTTATGAATGCTGTGGTTGTCTGCTATGAGTCACCAGGTCGGAACAGAGCCAGTCCTGGACACACCGAGGCTGTGATCCAAGGAGGATAGCATATGTAACCCCTGAGTTTGTCTGCAGGGGCAGAGTGTGGCCCCTCCTCATGTTAGGCAGGCAGAGGTGCTGCACTCTGGGTTAGACCCAGGCATGCAGCCACGCCTTCATTCTCTTCCAGGAAGCCCCTCCCACCTCCTCAGCTGGGAGCGGCCGGGAGATATAAATAACAGGAAGAGAGAAGAAACTGATGGGCTGCCAAACACCCCTCCTGTGGCAGCTGCCACCTTCCCTGGAAGAGCTCTTTCTGTTTTGGCCCCCATCTACAGGCGGATGGTAATAGTTCATAATTTGGGACAGCAAAAAAAAAAAAAAACATTTCTCAAGGAGGTTGATGTTTTTGCTGATGGGGTGCTTATCCACTGGAGCCCATTTCCTCCGTTGTGATGGAGTTGTCTGGACTGTAGACGTTAAGCAGTATCTCATTTCATATCCTGTCGAAAGCCTACAGCCCCGCTATGTGTGTTCACAATCCAAAGATACCATTAAGCAGCAGTTCATATCCAGAATTTCATGTGTGGAAAATTACCGGTTTGCTTCACCCTAAAACACACTAAATGGGGAATGAAACAGTGTAAGACTGGGGGCACTGTAAGCAACAGAGTGATATTTGGACTGAAACCAGAAGTGCAGGCCACATGTTTCACGTTGTGATGTGCATGGCAGCCTGGACTGTTGCATGATTGCTTATGGCGTCACTGGTGTCTGTAAATCCATAGCTATCCTAGGATATGAAATTTTGTGTGGGCTCATAATTTTCAAGGCAGTGAGGGTAAATTAGGGTTCACCATGGATGTGCCTCTCCACAAGGCCAAGGAATCATGGGGGGGGACGCGTGATGAATTGTAGAATCGTCTAGACATGATATTTTTGTGGAGCGCTTAAGATCCAAGTGGTCTCTGTTAATGTTTATTGGTTTCCAGCAGACAGCTGAGGTGGACAAGGGGATGGAGATCATGTTCCTTAGTAGGGAACTAATTTGCTTAGTACTCTGGAAACCCTACACATTCCCCTTTTATTTGGAGACGGAGCGATTTTATGTGTGACCCCGTTATTTACAGTGGTTGTGAAATGGTGTGATTTTCGCTGGATGACTTTTCCAGAGAGGAGTAAGTGGTTAGTCAAACAAAGGAGTGAGTAATGAGTTCTGGCTCTCAGTGGTTGTCATTTTCTGCCTTTGCTCTTTATAACTTCAGATGTGTTAGTTAGTTAATATATTAATTATGTTACCATGCTGTTTTACTAGCCTGTAAATCTCAGGATATGTAACCTTTGGTGTATAACACTATGCCTGCCTCTACATGACCACTGCCACATGTTGTGTGATGTTATTTGTGCCCTGCACTGTTCATAATGAGATGGTCTGTAAGGGCACTTCACACAATCTAAAATGAGCCCGTAACACCTTAAAATCAAGGGAAACAGTTTTTGTTGGCTTCCTCCAAAGTGCATTTGGTTCTGTCTCATGATACCAGCATCTCTGGCTGCCGTAGCTAGTGTAACATCCGGCAGCGAACTTGGCCTCGTGCTCTGGCCCATGTGCCAAAATTCCCCTCTTACACTTACAGTATGGAAGTCTGAAAGCTGACACTTTTGGGCTGGATATGACTGCACATACGGCAGGGTCAATCAGAGCGGCAGGGAATCTGAGAGAGTCGGTGGTTTGTGGTGGTGGGGGGGTATTTTCAGCACCAGAATTCCATGGGTTATTCCTGGGTGTATCTCAAGATGGCGACCCACCTGCCTGAGAGCTTCTGCCTAGCACCTCATCCGCAACAGAAGTAATTTCCTTGTAAAGAAACGACCAGCTTGACCATAAATGTGGGATTCAACAACAAAGGCCTTATGGGACAGAAGTGCGTCCGCTATACCACCGCAGATGTGGTAGCTGACAGAATGTGCCTGATCTCTGTTATCACAAAAGCACATGCATACTGTCGAAGGTAAATGCAGCCAGGGGCTGAGAGGTACTGTAGGCCTCAGCTGAGATGGCAGACTCCTGAGTGTTGGCCCCAGCACTATATTTACAGCTGGCCTTGGAGTGCATGTTTGGATCAAGGTCGTCTATAGATGTCCTTGAGTGAGCCGGGGAACAGGATGTGACGGTGGGATCAGCATGCGGCTGGAATTTGAGTATGTGCTTTCGCAAGCCTGTGGGCAGGGTTTAGCCTTTCTGGGCCAAGGGGGTTATTGGAGTCCCCCAGAAATCCTCTGCTCCGGCTGTGCATGCGCATGCCATGTCTTTGCGGGGCTGCACAGTGCATGAGGGCACACAGTCGGTGGGCAGAATCCCTTTGCCAGGTCCTCCTGAAGCACTTATAAAGCTCATATAAAGGTCACATTCCTCTGACTCTTATGCTGTGTTACTGACCAATGAAGAGGCAGCCGTACATCATGGCGGCTTCCACAGCTTTCTTCTGAATATTTTTTTGATTTTTCAATAAACAGGTAAATTCACAAATCAATTGTAATATGACTGGTCAAATGCAGTTATTCGGTTAATTTTTTTTTGTTTTTTAAATACTTCTGGAGGGATTTCAATTAAGTGACATGAGTCAGCTTTTGCTGGAGATGCTATTAAAAGGTATCTCAGCGATGGCGCTTCTTCAGCATCCAGCATGATCGTTAACAGCCAGTTTACAAGCCTGCTGCCGTCTGATTGATTGCCATCAGGAGCAGCTATGCTGGCCAACGCACACCTTTCCAAAGCCTATCCATTTCTGAAATACTCCATGCTGATTTATTTCTTCTCATTCCTTTATTTTATGAAGGTGGGGTTCCCTGCCAGGCTGTGCTCAGGTAAAGGGATACTGCCTCATCTGGTGTGACCTTTAACCCCCTGATTAACTGCAGGTTGTATTTTGGATCAGGGCCTCCTGGGTCAAGGGGAAAAAGAGGTCGAATTGGGGATCCAGGTAAGCCCCTCCAGCCTGGTTCTCACACAGCTGTGGGCAGGTCTTGTGCTCTGCTGTCCTTTATAAGTGTACCTTGTCCGTGTTTCTGCACTGATTCTCGTGTTTTTTGTGACAGCGGTCATAGCTGTATCCTGCTATTCACAGGATACCTTTAAGTGTGTTCCATTTACATTTATATGTATTTGACAGATGCCTTTGCTCAAAGTGAGGCAGGCAGTACATCACAAGCATGCAGCTGTTGGGGAGCCAGCTTGGGTACCTGTGCTGCCAGGCTTGCAGCCACGGGCATTCTGTGGAGCCCCGAGGGCAAAACCCTTAGGCTATGTAAACATGGCAAGCGGCAAACCGCTCGGTAGAGGCGAAAAATTCGCTAAACGCATTCACACCATCAATGCCGAACTGCTCGGCATCTGCCAAAGGCACTGGATGGGTGAATACTAAGTCATGAAAGAGCACCCAATGGGGTAGGCCTACTGGGACACAGCAATTATTAGTTTCTACCCCATGTTGTTAAGCGTTTTGGTTTCCAAGTCGCCAAACCTACTCGTCATAAACTGAAGATTACATGTGATTGGTTTGCTAGAGGTCAGTGAACTAGGTGAAAGTTCAATCGATTAGATGGTGAAGCAGCAAAGACCGGGCGGCGCTTGGTGCCCGAGGCAGTGGCGCTCTCCCTATTGACATACAATGGCACAAAAATTTTGCCACTTGTCATGTAGACGCAGCCTTAATCTCCTCAGATTCTGACACAGGCTACCCCAGACTGCACAGCAGCCTTATCATGTTTGCTTCATGTTTGCTTAGAAGGACCCTGTACATATTACCTGCCAAATTAATGTAAGACCGCACGTGTCACGTGTGCATGAGACAGTCAGTACGTTTACATGCACAATAAGAAGATTGAATTATTGTGTTAGTCTGACTCAAACAGGACTTTTAAAGTACATGTGAGCATGTTAATCCAACTGAAGTCTCTTAGTCGGACTAAGACACCCAGATAATGCGATTGGGAGTCGATTTACTCCTGCATGTATTTTGTTTAATGGGGCTCAAACTGGCCTAGGCGCTCTGCTCATGCTCCACAGTTTCCTCCGGCCGGAAGTAACAGAAGAAACACGGAGCATAGCAGAGGATGTACAGCATGTACAAATTGTACAGCGCTGCAGAACTGTCCAATTACTCCAAGGTGTTGGTTTTCCACTGCCATAAAAACTGGTACTGGCATCGCAATGTGAAGTGGGGTATTTTGTATTGAATTCTAAATATTATAGGGCTGGACAATGTGCAATATTCATACCAACATTGCATGGTATGCACATCCAATTCTTACATCACTAGTCAGCTAGAGTTAGATCAAGCTTTTTCTTACCTTCACTTTGGTATGGATATTATAGCGTAGGGAGTTTACGTCTCGCTAAAACATTTTTACTCTGTCACAGGAAAAAAAATCGTCATAGCCATCGATTGATTCCTTTCCTGTGCATGTATACTGAGACAAGGACAGCAGTCCAATTGAATGGCCTAGTCGAGCTTTAGCCATAGCTCGACTTAGCTGTTCATGTAAAGGTACTGACTGACAGCTTGTCTCCCGATCACGGGAAATGTCCCACTTAGTGTCTAGTGTCTAAGTGGTAAGGTGACCCCGCTTATGCCAGGAGCGTCTGGGGGATGTTCAGAGCCCCAGCATAGCACCTGTCCCACACCTCTGCCCCCTGGCTTCTGAAACCGGGCTGTTTGCACTTTATGACTCATGGGTCAGAAAGTTGGACATCTGCCTAAGTTGCACAGTCCCACCTCTGTATGTCTGCTGATCCGGCTCCAGAGCATTTACCCAGAAGGTGGGCCAGCTGCATCACAATAGCATCGCACTGCGAGTCAGCCTGCTACCTTCTTTGATCACAGCTGACGTGGCAGTGGACTAAACTTTTACCCGCCGTGGTAGTGGGGCGAGTATGATCTGATCTCGTGTGATTGGCTTCCCCTCTCATGAGGTGACCCGAGGTGTTCTTCAGTGATCCATTTGTGAGTTTGCTCCAGCTGGCCCAGCCCTTGGCTGTCTTCTGCCGTTCACAACTTAGAAGGTCTCTGTGGACAGACGTGTCAGCGTTCTGCGTCATTCTGTCCTGCACACGTTTCTCAATGCTGAGCATCTGCACTGCTGTGGCTTTGAAGATGATACTCTCAGTGCAACCAGCACTCAATTACATGCTGGCGTCTAAAAGACTATTACCATCAACTGTTTTTATAACCCTGTGAGAGCCTATTTTGCTCTCTTTTTTGGGTATTATTTAGATACCTGCTGTGTGTGTGACTTGTCTGTTTTTTATGTGGATGACAGATGGAGAGTCAAAGTAAGCAATGCTGTGCTGTATCTGTATAGTGCTGTGCTGTATCTGTATAGCGCTGTGTTATATCTGTGTACTGCCATGCTGTATGTGTATAGTGTTGTGCTGTATCTGTATAGTGCTGTGCTGTACTGTATTGTATCTGTATAGAGAAAACCAAAGCTGACTTTATGCTTGGTAACATAACCTGCTTTTCTGACAAACATGTGTGTCTGCAGGTGGCTGATAATGGAGGGCTGCTCTGGGAGTGTGGCTTGTTATTATCTGATCGTACATGGCTTGGGGGTTACGGGGCTGTTTTTAATGGTGCGTTGGTGGCAAAATAAAAATCGAACCACAGAGAGCCAGAGGCCATCTTCAGCTGTGCTCCAGCTTCTTGCCAAGGCTTTTTTTTTAAATAAACAAATACTACTGGAGGAAAAAAAGTTTGTTTTGAATCCCATTTCAGACATGGTCGTATACATTGTGAAGATCTTGAGAAAATGGCACGCATGGTTTGAGATTGCTCAGTATGAGCACTGAATAAAATGCAGACCACCTACCTCGTTTGCGTGCTTCCCCTCTCCCTTGAAAATGGCAAGAGTGAAGTACCATTCTGTCAGATTTGACCATGAGTGGTCTCCACGCAGCCTACTGGTGGTGTAGTGCATTTACTTTTGTCTGTGTTTTGTCTTCACATACCATTCTGTTGTACTAATACCTAAATGTATGCATTGAACTTTGTTTGCCACAAGTGACTGGATTTACCCACAAATACACCTTTGTTTTAAAGGTTTAATTTAAAGGCCGGCTTTAGGAAAAACAGCACATGGTTCAATGGGGTTGTCTGGATATAAAGTGTTGGAAATAAATGTGATTTGTATTTTTTGGCATTCTTTATGTACAGCTGGACAGCTTCCTTTCCAAACATCAATGACTTGTATGGAATTTTACATTTGATTATTTTTTCCAGTAATGAATGCCTTAGTGATTTGTGCTCCATTTACTATACAGTAGGATTGAAGAGATTTACCAGTTATCATACTAACCTCAATGTTATTTTTACTGGTCTCACCTAAAGGTGGGCAATATGACATTTTTTGTATTGTTTGTTTTGAAAAACCAACAAAATTGGAATATATGTAGTTGTGTTTTTATTTCAAGATCGAGTCACTAAGTTCGGATCCACTGACAAAGAAGTGAAATATACAGACAGCACTGAGATGTTATGCAGACTGAAATTGCTTTATTTCACATCAGTCTGTTTTTGTTGTATAGTACTATTATCACCACCAGACACAGACATCATGTGACTGGTGTTTGTTGGTTTACTCTGCCCTTATAATAATAGTGTTATGTAGTGCACTTGTAACTGCACATTCACTGGAAGCTCAGTTTAGCTGTACTTATGCCTAGTCAACTCCTCGACAGCACATATGTTTGTAATGTGCTATTTGACTTATTTGTATGTCCTTTTGGACAAAAGTGTCTGCTAAATTTTGTTAAACATCAATGTGCTGTATCGCCATTCTTGCGATAACTGCTAATCGTGGAAACAATTGCAACCACAATAAATTGTCATATTGGCCACCAATAGTGTCACCCTTGTTCCATCAGCTGTGGTCCTATACTTATTGTTGCTCTCTTTTTCTCTTTTGCAGGTCCTCCTGTAAGTAGACACCACATCATTGGCTACCCAGACTGTGGTAATGTGACTGCAAATTTGCTTTTTGTGTGTATTTGTACTTGTGGGATTGCATAAGCCTGGCGATGTTGCCGTAGACCTCAGCTCTCTTGGTTAGCATGCTGGGGAGCTCTCAGTATAACCTTCCAGGTAACATCTGTGTCCTGTCATCGTTGGGATGGGACAAAGCCTTATACCTTAAGCAAGAATGCAGAATGTATACCTTAAGAATGCAATCTCTGAAATGCAGTTAGAATTTTTAATGCTTTTGAGAAATCCAGCAGAGGTTAATTGATGATTTCCAGCACCACTTCAGCCTGGACATCTGAGTGCTTTCATCTTATTCCTAGAGTTAAACACCTAGTTGCAATGTCCTTTTTGGGATGCAGCGTCCTCAGTGAGATGCAACATCCTCTGTGTTTCTGTTCTAAGTTGTCTAATGTTACCTGCTTCATATTGAGACAGTTTCTGGTCCAGCGGCCCAAGCTGTTCAGAGCTGCTCTACTTTTCACAATACAAACGGCCGTTCGTAACTTGAAATGTTTGTAAGTCGTTATTCAATTTAATCATTTAAAATCATTTTAAAGCTATACGCAAGTACAAAGAACTAGGATGCTGGGAGTATGCACATTACGCTGCTGCGCGGTGGGAGTAGCAGCCAGAAGTCGTACTAGGCGGGATTGGCGCGCAGAAAAAAAAATTGATGTTGCAGACAGGAAACGGGAGCCCAAGGAACACAATTTGGACTTACAGTCCTCTTCGTTCGTATGTCTGAAAGTTCTTAAGTTAAAAGTTCGTAAGTAGGGGAGCGTCTGTACATCCAAGAATAGTGAGCAGTGCTTCCATGAAGGTACACATTCTGCCAAAGAGTCTGTCCACATGGAGGCCTATGGGGGGTGCTGAAAGCGCCAGGAGACCCCGGATCGGATATTCCAGCGACTATTCCCGACCCAGCCTTCCTTTCTTTCCACTCTTCGACACCCACAGTCTGCTAGGTTTCCTCTAGACGGACATGAGGCTCCCAGGGATTCGTCGGTCATTCCCCTTCTGCTCCTTGGCCTGTGCCCAAGATTCCAGGCCCCCTGTTTTTTTCCTTCTGGTCTCTCGCCTCCCCCACTTCGCGGTGAGACAGAGTGCCATATGCATATGCAAGCGAGATGCAGGCATCTCCCCAAAGTGAGATCAAGTGGGTGTCAACGAGCATCTCTCTGCAAGGCTGACGAGGCCTAGGTGCTAATAATTAACACATCAGGGTTTAAGCCATCAGGGCTTTGTGTAGAACTAAGACTCATATTTATTTCAGTAGCATATCATTAGTCACCATTTGCCAAAATGCAAGTGTTTATTTTTTGGTTCTAAAAATTTATGACATGGTTCAAAAACCTGGTGACCCCGTCTGACCTTTCCTGGAATAACAGGAGAAGGGCTGCAGTGATTTGTATGAATTATTCCACACCCATGTTTACATAAGCATGGTAAGTTAACATGATTACACACGGAACAGCTACTGTGAAACTGGTTCCTTCCTGTTTTGCTAAGCTGGGGTGTTTTTTTTAAGCAAAACAGTACAAAAGTCGTGCAGGGTCAGGCTTTTGCTGTCTGGCCATTCTCTTCTTGTTATATTATTAATATCAATAGGAAGAACCTTAGACTTAACCTTAGACTTGCTTGAATTTACCATGAGGTTCGGCACTGCTTGGGATGATTTATGCTTTCAAAACCACCCAGGACAATCTTGTCAGATATGCTGCTGGTTAATCAGTGTTGAGCTCCAGGGTTTCAGGGGGAAGTTGGATGTCTGAGGCTAATTGTCACCCGCCCCTCCGGCTAAGGGGGGCAGTCACGCAGAGGTGTGCGTGGTCATCCTGAGGAAACAATATCATTAATTCACCATGTGTGTGTGGCCTGAACCCTGGAGTTAATTTTCATGTGAGACCCGTGAGCCCTCAAGGTGGTGTAAAGGGGGCCGAGGCTGAACCTTTGGCTGCTGCACTCCTGGGTGCAGAACCCCTAATGTACAGATGTACAGATAAGCAGGACCATGTCAGTCCTGTCAGTGAAGTACCATGCCTATCACACAGTCAGTCTCTGCTGACAAATGCCGTGTGCTGGTCGCAGGTCAGCAGGACAAAATCTGCAGCTGCACAGCACATCCGCAGTAGTACGGTTTCATGTATATGCATTCAGCATGCAATTGCACTTATATTCTAATAAAACACTGCACTCTCTAAAACAAGTAATTTCCACCATCAGTGTCATCAATTTATAATTAATTAGAATACTATGAATAATATTGTGAATGGGTGACACTAAAACATTTTTGTTTTTTGATTTTTGAAGTAAACCTTAAAGCTTATGTGAAAGCAGGCGTAAAAGAATGGGGGTACCTATGGCGCAGGCCTGTTTCAGGGTCCTTATAGAGTAAACAACAAAAAAATCAGCCAGGAATAGCTTACACACACATATGGAAAAATCCGCCATCCTGGGGCTTTCCAGAGAAGATTGTTTCAGTCTGTGGTCCTGGAGCTCCGGCAGTGAGATAAGGCTGTTCTGCGGTCAGACAAAGGTATGTTGCCTTGGAGATGTCAAGTGTGCCATCGGCAATTAGCAGCACTCTTGGGGCAGGGTGGCCACAAGGAGCCATAGACTCCACTCTGCACCACCACCCACCCTCTGCTGACGTGCACAGATTTAGAGATTAGCATCACATGCTTTTTGGGCCACACTCTAACCTGGATGGGAAGTCTGTCTTAATTTACTAAACTAAATGTAACAGCAGTTTCCTTCCTTTATAATTAAGGGTTTTACTGGAATATAAAATAAAACAACAGTTACATACTGTAGATTGATCTTTTGAAACAGATTTTATATGCGTCGCTATAGCATTGCAGTTAGACCAGCATGACAGGGAGGAGGTTCACAGAATTACTGACACCAGGCAAACCAAAGGGCAAGAATGCAGTGCTTTGTCCCTTTCTGTGCATCCCAGAAGGTCTGGTCAGGCTGGGATAAAGAACCTAAGATTCCAGGCCAGCAGGCTGTATGCTGTTTTTAGGCCTAAATTTGTGTGTGTTAATAGGATAAAGTAAATTTTATTGATTCCAAGGGGAAGGTGTTGATAGTTATTCTTGAAAATTAATGTCAGTTTGAAACAACTTCAAAAACGTCAAGTTGAATGGAAGATGAAGCTCTTTAAGTTGCTTATATCTGCTACACAACTAAATCATAATATTATTATGGTATATTTTTAAATCCAAACTGAGTTTGTTATAGTCCATGAGTGGAGTTCAGCATGGGATGTTTAAAGGTGGGAACTCTGTATTTGCAGGACTCATTATGGCCAGAGCGGGTTTCTTTCTTTTCTGTGACACTCACTCTCTCTGTCTTCTATCTACTTCTCTCACCCTTTTTCAGGGTCCTCCTGGACGAGCTGGCTTTCCGGTAACTGTCTCATGACTTGCATCCTGCCTGTGTGCTGGTGCTGTAGCTACTGACACCTTTGGGCCTTTCCACTTAGAAGCTGTGTCATTGGATAAATCGGTACAAGCATGGCCAATTGCCACCAAGATTAAAAATTATTAAAAAAAAACATTGCCCAGCTTCTTAGAGGACAAAACACACCTGTGCTTTCAACAGAGGGACATGATCATATAGGTTGAATAAACAAAAATGAACACAAATTAATTAGATACAACTGTTAATGTATGGTCTTAACAGAACTGAAAAAATCTCTGCTTATATCAGAACTTTAAATATGAATTCGCACACATCTATCCCCAAATTACGGTGGCCGAGAAAGCCCAACGAAATTCAAAATGAAGAAACGCACGTCTAATAGAGAAACTCGCTGCAAAGCAACAAAGCATATTATTCAAGTTCATAACGAACCTCCAAATACAATGCAAATTTATAGACGCTACACAAATTAAGAAAACACTTTCATCAAAATGACAACACATGTAAACCACATTTTACACACACGCTGCACATTCACAGAAATGCCGCAAATACAGAAAACAACCGCAACTTCGGACACTCGTGGAAACGCGTGGCAACAACACAACGGAAGTGTTTCTGGGGGACACTTGTCCGAGTGGTCACATGCTTGTAATAATGTTTTTAACGTAAACGTGCATGGTTTTAAGTCACAGTAAACAATCAATGGCAGCTGTTTTTATGATTAACTTTTGTAGCTCTCTGAGCAATTATAGGCTATAGTACAGCAGTTATCAATCACATTAATCCTACCATTTACCACACAGCTTCTTGATTATTGTTTTAGCAATCTGTTCAAATAGAAGATACTGTTGAAACCGCATACCGTCTGGGTGAAATTGACTATAAGCGGATGATCATTATAACCCATTTTTTTTTCTTCCTTATGTCTCAGACAGATGACCATCTAACTGGCATGTATATTTCTTGCATGAATATAAGATAATAAAACGGACAGCGTCATTATTTACTTAATTGTACTGTACAAACTAAATTACTGAACTGTGTATAATTCAAATACGTTATAATACAGTACATGAAAAAATGCTTATTGTACAGTATTGTAGTTTCGCTGCTGCATCTCCTTGGCTCGTTTTTAGCAGTTTATCATAAGCTTAGATGAGTCCATATTTGTCAGAGAGAAAATGACTTTCTTTTTCCCGTCATGTAGCGAGGGGGCACAAGAGTCGGGTGAACACGGGGTTTTAACCAGGGAAACCACACTGAGCAACATCACAACGTTGATGACCGGACTAACGAAAGGCACACAGACACGGACTATACACTGAACTAATGAAACACAACTTGAAACAGCTGATAACATGGGGATTCCCACACGAGGTAGCGAGGGGGGCGTGGCACACAGGAGGATAGGCACGAGCAGGACATGACACGTGTTTTATGTGCACGCAGCATTAGCCTCAGGTAGCTAGACAGAAGCAGACGGACTACAGCAAGGCAAAGTAGGGCCATCAAAGTAAAGTTAAAAAAACATAGTTTTATTTTTTTCCTTATGTTGTCATGCTTATATAGACACTGTACGCAGAGTACTTGACTACTAAAAACTAATTATTTAAACACTTTTTTCTGTCCCAAGCTTTTTGATACATATAAGTGGTTGGTCATTATAACCATGATCACTATAAGCAGTTTCCATTGTAACTTTTCGCCATTGGCTCCATTGAAAAGTACGCCTGGACAAAGTGTCCTCCAGAAACACTTCCGTTGTGTTGTGTTGTTGCTGCGCGTTTCCGAAGTTGCGGAAGTTTTCGGTATTTGGGGCACGTCTGTTAATGTGCAGCGCGTGTGTAAAATGTGGTTCGCCTATGTTGTCATTCTGGTGAAAGTGTTTTCTTGTGTAGCGTCTATGAATTTGCAGTGTGTTTGGAGGCTCCTTATGAACTTGAATAATATGCGTTGTTGCTTTGCAGCGCGTTTTTCTATTTTGACGTGCATTTCTTTATTTTGAATTTCATTGGGCTTTCTCGGCCACCGTATCCACATAATCTCAAATTCACCTGGTGTACACAGCAAACTGGTTGTCTCATGGTAACTTCCTCTGTTGTTAACCAGGATGTTTCCTCTGCTCCTAGTCACTGCATTTGTCGATTCTAATGTTACTAACCTGGGGAAGAAGGGTGTGGCCGTGGAGGATGACCTTGTCCTCCTGGAGGTATACTTGCATCTGCTGCTGGCAGAGTGCAACAGAAAAACTCTGGGACGGTTCCTGTAAAACTGATAATGAGACTTTGTGGCTCGACAAACTCACAGACACGTTAGGTGTTTCTTCTTTCAGGCTTTCATCTAATTATTGCATGGCATTGTACTGGCCTCTTTATTAATGACCTTGGTTTTGGGAATCTGTATGTAAGGGGGCCACTTTAGCAGGCTGGGTCACCCCCTACCCCGTGTGGTGGTTTGCACTGCTGAATTGAAAACCTGCATAGGAAAATTTGGATAGCTGGCTGGAATCGGTCTTTCCATTTTGGCATCCTGTGATCGTGATTGAATGGTATTGTAAGTGCAGCTGACAATATGGAAAAGTAATGGCACTTAAGCTAATCATAGCTATGTGAAAGACACAAGCTCTGCTGAGACTTAAATGTTAGTTGTGAGTCAGCACCTTGGACAGGGCCTCTGAGTGTGAATCTCTGGAGACCTGTGTCATAAGTAACTGAACGCTATCATGAAGGTTAGCTTGAAGAGTGCTGAGAGGCTTAATTCCTATATTTGATTTCATGCTGAGAATATCAGCGATGTTCATACCTCACCAGCTTGTCACTACTTTGACTCTGTAAACACGCCTTGTGGTCACTGAACCCGTGGTAGATTCAGCGCTGCAGTAATTCTCATAGCTGAATTTGTTCAGCCTGAACCCCCATTCCACTGTGAGGAGATCACACACCCCCTCCTGCAATGGCAAAGCTGCAGTGACCCATTTCCTGCAGAAGTAAGCCACCCGTCTGTGGGTCCTTGAGCAAGACCCTTAACCCCCAGCTCCCTGGGCGCTGCCATGAGTGGCTGCCCTTCGCCGACAGCTTGCTTACAAAGACCAAGTTGAGGGAGGTGTAAAGACGATTTCCCCATGGGGATTAATAAAAAGATTATTATTATTATTATTATTATCATCATCATCATCATCATCATCAATGATGCAGAATGAGCAGAATTTTATTCCCATCCCTGATGCTTCCATGTAGAAGTCAGTGCGTCTCAGTTAGATTCCATCAATGAGGTCGTTTGTACCAGTAGCAGTAAGGTCTTTACGCTTCTCAGCATGTCTGCATTGGTATTGCTCGGCCGATCACAAGGAATGCCTGAACTTCTGTAATGGGTGTTTTTAAGTGTTAGCTTGAACTAACTTTACCAACTTTGTCTGAAGCATCATCTGTGCCCATAGTAATGATGAGTAAATTAGATTGAATAGGGATGGGCAGGGGGGCGGGTCTGTTTTGGCTGGGAATACCACAAAACAGTGCTATTTGTGTTTGTAAAGTTAAGCTGTGGGTATCACCCTAGTCTGATAGCTACCTTCTCCCAGAACTCTCATTCACCCTCTCCTCTTGACTTTACATTGACCATTAGGGGGACAAAGGATCAATGGGAATACCTGGAAGACTGGTGAGTTATGTGAGAATGTGCACCGTAGTGTGCTGTCAGGACCCTTGACGGCGGGGTATCATCCCCAGCATCAGCATGTTGTGAGTCTCATTATCCGGAAGGGTTTCACACTCAGGAGGCTCTTCAGAAGTTGAAACATGAACAAAATATCACTGCCAGTCAATCATTCATGGATAATAATGTTCAGATTATTATTTGTAAGGTTTGTGGTATTATGTTTAGGCTCAATGAGATCCATTACATTTTGTAGGTTTTTTTTTGTTGTCACAGTGGAATTTTCCTTTGGCTCTTGGTTCCTGTCTTTCTCTCATAATTTCTTACTCTTGTAATTATGTTGTTTTATTATCTCTCAGCCGCAGTCCATTATGCGCTTCCTTCCAGTTTGAGAGAAGACTCACACTAACACTTTCAAGCTCATGTCTGTGCGGGGGTGTGTTATACCAGTAATGTCAGGAATCATACTCTTTATATTCATACCTCCTTTGACACATGTAACTTTATCAGGCAATTGAATACTAACCATTACTGTGTCATACTGACCCAAGTTTTCAATAAAGAGGATTAAACAAGAGAGAGGATTTATACTTTGGATAGTGTTCATCATTGGGATCTTAACCCAGATTGAACACATAGAGACAGAGCAGTCTGCCTGCAGATGCTACAATTCAGTCTGATATTATTTACCTGACATTTATTTATTGTTTGTTTTTTCTTTTACAGATTTAATTTGACAGATTTAAAAATTTTAAAAGACAAATCCAGTTTTCTGCATAGTGGTGTTATATGTCCAATCCCACCTAGGTTTCTTGGACAGTCATGATGCTCTGATTTATTAGCTGTGTTCTGTGAAAATATCATCCTGTATTTGAGGTATCACATGGGGCTGCTGTGTGACCCCCACGTGACTCTCACAGCAAGCCACGGCTCATGCCCTGCCCACTCTCGTCAGCTGATTGTTTCTTCCCACTCTCCCTCAGAGATTACCAATCAATGTCCTGCCCGTTTCGCCCGCCCACCTGCCCCGCTCATGGAGCATGCCCAGTCCCTCTGGTCGTCCTTGTCTCACCCCATTCCTCTCTCTGTGTCTCTCTCCCTCACGCTTTGCATGTGACTGTGTCTGCTGTGACTGACCAGGGGTTAAAGGGCGTCACTGGGGAGAAGGTAAGTCTTGCATTTAGAGGCAAAAAAATGGGCCTGTGTGTGGGCGTGGGGGTGGGCGTGGAGTAGTTAGTCTTCTGTCCATCAAACAGGGAGACCACAGGCAAACTCACACCTGAACACCAAAATATCACCAATAGATTTTAAAAGAAACTTTTTCAAAGCATCAGGTTCCTTATTTATTTGGTTAGTTGTTTATTTTGGAGGTCTGAGGGTCTGAAGGGTCCATGTGATGTCATGTGTTGATTTACAGGCCATACCTGGATTAGTGTATTCTGCTTCCATTGCCAGCTGTGTGGCTGGACTGGTTGGATTTATTGGGATCTCTAGCTATAACTTATCTGATACTTATTTATATTTCGACCACTAGAGAAAGCAATTGTATCCTGCTGTTCCCTTCTATTAAACCTTTGGAATTGGCTTTGGAATTTTTTTTTCGCATGGCTTATGTTGTGGCTTGGATGATTTGGACCACCGAAAAGAGAAGTTGAACCAGCCGAGAAACATGTATTGCTATCATGATGCATTAAGAGGAATTAGTTTAATTTATGAGAAAAGATCTTGACGTTGCACCAGTATGACACATGTGATTCTGCATCGGAGGTTATGAGAAACCTGTGATGCGTGAAAGGTATCAGAAATCAACCGCTAATAGTTTTGATGGTTTTGATTTGTGCAGCAAGGATTTCTCTTTGAGATCCAGTCACGTTTTTAAGGTCTTTGGCACCTAATGTTGTAACAAAATAAAACTGGCCTATATCTAATTTTCAAAACCAGCTTTTATTTATAATAAGAATTGAGAAGCACAATTAACAGAAGCATCAAGACAGGCTTTAAACTGTCTTGATTTAAGTACCAGAACGAGCAGGATTCAGACAAGGTGTACTGTAAAGCCTGGCCATTTGAGCCACCAGCAGTGATGGATGGACTGTTGAAGAAGCACCTCCAGTGTGACCATGCAGCTCTTCTGGGGAATGTGGTTTCCTTGGAAGGAAATGAGCTTCTGCTAACCCCATCTTTTGCATTTTCATACCCTAGGATTTTTGGTCATGTTTTTTTGGGGTGTTTCTTTTTATCCCCTTACCTGCTCCTGTTACCTTATTTAGGTATGTCTTTGAATTTATGAGGTTGCTCTCCCTTTCTCTCCTACACTCGTATCCCAAACTCCCCACAAGACCATCTGCTGATCTTTGATGTGTTTTGTTGGAGCGTGTGGGGTCTCTTGACAGCAAGAGTAAAGTGGAAAACTCCAATTATGTTGCTCTGGCATGCAAGCAGCGAGCGTCAATGACCTGTCGTTCCCTCGGCCCGAGTGCGTGATTGGTGTGATAGCAGTGGTGTGTTTTCATGCTCATTAGAATTACCTGAGTTTTGATGGATTGCAGGCTGTTGATGATGGTGCACTGATATAGAGTTTCTGGGCTGGGGCTAATGATGTGGAGCACTTGAAATTTGATATTGGCCTGTCTGGCTACTGTGTTGATTTTTGTGAGAGGTCCTGTCGAGTGGCTTCTGAAATTCATGGGCAGGCTGACCCCATGCAGATCAGCCACTTTGCACCAGGAAGGAGTCCAGTGGGCTTTCTGTGTTTACACAGCAGTGCTCTTGAGCCCCTGAGTGGTTTTGTCAGGTTCGAGTTTGGCCTTGAAACGGGACCTGTTCCAGTGTGCCTCAGGACTCAGAACATTTGTCTTCACCTACTCATTACCAGAGGCCTAGGATTTGACCCAAAGCAAGTCAGTAATAAGAATAATGGAATGCAGGTTATAAACTGTGAAGTAATTACTTTCTTTTGCTGTAATACAGTGAAGGAAATGCATCTACACTGGTCTTCTCAGTGATTGCATATATAAGTGGTTCCTCTTGTAGGCAGTGGGTTGGTCAGTGTGTTGCACTCTTGTGTTCTCACCATCATTTGCTTGTCTTCAGGGGGCACCAGGAGAACCAGGCTTGTCCATCATTGGCCCACGAGGACCCCCTGTAAGTGTGTCTGCCTACTGAATGTCTTACTTTATCCCTGTTGTTTGTTTATTTTCTGGATCGAAAGTGGTTGGTATCTCTTTACCAATAGAACAAAATCCAGTCACGGTTCTATTGTGTAAGTCAAGAGGCTAAAATGTGACATTTGTGTTTTTTCTGACAGCAGCTGATGGTGTTAGCAGTGTCAGCCTGGGTTATTTTGACTGACTCATTGAGCACCAACAGACGTACTGTAAATTCAGCAGCTCCTTGAGTCTCTGGTTACTCATTAAACCACTTCGCCCTTGGCTGCTCAGTTACTTCGCAGTGGCCCCTGTAGCACAGAGCTCTTCAATCCAAAATCTAATGTTGACTTCCTGCATTAGTCATGGTGTGTGTCCTGGTCATCATAGCTACTATGCCACATCCTCTTCTCATCTGGAAGAGCAGGTCGAACTTGGGTCATTCAGTGTGTTCGCAGACCGTGTGACTTTTTATTTCAGGTGGAAATGTGTGACCAAAGACCACACTATTCTTCTTTTTTTCTTCTGCCTGAAGAACAAGGGATAGCTCCCCTCCACCACCCTCCCCCCCCCCCCCCTCCCCAAGTGCAATTTCCTTTCTGATTTCCCCATGAAGAATTGGTTATGTTTGGTTTTGGGGTCTTTTTGCATGGTGGTTTTTCTGGTGGCAGAGGTTACCTCGTGACAGCTGCTGTGACCTGCTAGAGCTTACCTGACATCTGTTTTTCAGATCGGTGATTCTGTAGCCCCCCCTCCATAATAAGGCTTAGCTAATAGGTCCCAGACCTGGGGGAGGATGCAGCACCCTGTTACAGGATGATATGTTGAAAAGCAGGGGCTCCTTCTAGGTGATTTCTTGTGTCAGATAAATGTGACTGCTGGCTTCATGTTGACCCCACAGAGCCTGTTGGTGGGAGGTTTGGGAAGCTTTGGTAGCAGAGAGGTACAGAAGGACTAATGGAAAACATCACCTGGCTTCATGTGTTGAGTCAGATACACAGAGCCTTTGGTTTAATGGTGCCCTCCGTGTCATGTGTCGAGGGCATTCTAAGGGGCCTCTCCTGTGTTTGGATCCATAGCAAGCAAACAAAAAAACGATTTTAATGTAGTTGAGAGTATTTTCAACCAGTGTGCATGGGGTCTTTTTCATTTCTTATATTTATGTTTTGTTTTTCTATTGAGTGTTGAGCAGCCCTGTAAATTATGATAGCTGTAGACAGGGAATATGATTGTTACTTTACTTCCACCTATTTCAGTGAATCATAACTTCATACACTATATGCACAAAAGTATTGGGACACCTGGCCATTATACCCACAAGAACTTTTATGACATCCCATTCTAAATCCATAGGCATCAGTATGGAGTTGGTTCCCCCTTTGTAGCTATAATAGCTGCCACTCTTCTGGGAAGGCTTTCCACAAAATATTGGAGTGTGTCTGTGGGAATTTTTGCCTATTCATCCAGAAGAGCATTCGTGAGGTCAGGCACTGATGTTAGACGTGAAGGTTTGGCTCGCAGTTTCAATTCTCATTCATCCCAAAGGTGTTCCATGAGGTTGAGGTCAGGGCTCTGTATGGGCCAGTCAAGTTCTTCCACACCAACTTCACCATGTCTTTATAGACCTTGCTTTGTGCACCGAGGAACAGTCATGCTGGAACAGAAAAGGGCCTTCCCCAAACTGTTCCCACAAAGTTGGAAGCATCGAATTGTCTAAATTTTCTTGGTATGCTGAAGTTTTACCTACACTGGAACTACGAGGCCCAGCCCAATCCCTGAAAAACTGCTTCATACTATTATCTCTCCTCCACCAAACTTTACAGCTGGCACAATGCAGTCAGGCAAGTAATTTTCTCTTGGCATCTGTCAAACCAAGACTCTTCCATCAGACTACCAGACAGAGAAGCATGATTTTTCACTCCGGCAGAAGAAATTTCCACTGCTCCACAGTCCAGTGATGTCGTGTTTTACACCACTCCATCTGACGCTTAGTAATGCGCTAAGTTTCTCTTGTTCCTAAATGCTTCCACTTTTCAATAAAACCAATTACAGTTTACCATTAAATATCTAGCAGAGAATAAATTACATGATCTGACTTATTGCAAAGGTGGCATCTTATGACTACCAGGCTTGAATTCACTGAGCTCTTCAGAACAACTCATTCTTTCACAAATGTTTGTAAACCTGACTGCATGGCTAGGTGCTTGATTTATATACCTGTGGCAATGGGTTTGAATGAAACACCTGAGTTCAATAATTAAGTAGTGTATTTGTGACTGTCTAGTTCTGCCCAAAGCAGGCCAAAGTCGGTCACATCACTAACTGAGCCTCTCGTGTTTTGTAACATGCAGCCCAAAGCCTGACACCTGTGCTCTCTCCCTCCTCTTCAGGGACAGCCCGGAAGCAGAGGTTTTCCAGGATTCCCTGTAAGTTTCTCAACATTATGAACAGTGTCACTGGAAAATCTCTTAACAGAATAACAGTTCCTCCCAATTCCTACCCTGCTACCATGCCTTCTTTCATGTCCTTCCCATTCCATTGTTCTTGATCAGTTGGCACCATGTCCTGCTTATACATGTAACCCTGGGCATGTGTCTCTCATGCAGGTCTTGAGGTTTTACTTTTTATGTGCCAGCTATACATGTGGTACTCAGACACATCCAGCGGCTTTCATGATGCACCTTGTTACCAGACAGTCACCAGTGGAATCAGCAGATATCTCAATACTCATTTCTCCATTGTTTTTTCTTTTCAGGGTCCAATTGGGTTAGACGGAAAACCAGTAAGTCCTGAGCCATGACAATTACTGGTTAACTGAAAAATTTAGGGTTTTAGAACTCAGCACTTCGCCATAAGTCGAAGGAAGTGAGTCATTGCAATGAGGGTGATTAGTGTAATTATTGAAAGTTTAGTAATAATGAGATTATTACAATTATTACTGAAGGCTAAGGAGGTTATTGGGGGTGATAATAAACATTAACTTAAAAGACAGCTTGTTTATTATCCATAGTGGTGTTAGTGATTGCTGAAATTATCCAGTGCTTGACTTTACATATGGCATGTATTACTTTCTTTGCAGGGTCAAAGTGGTATGAAAGGAGATGTGGTAAGAAAAATAATATTTGTATTGCAAATCTTTTTTGTAATGATTTGACACCTACTGTTCTCAACCAATGCATTCATTCACTTACAAGTGTTTCTTTACATCTGACCATCATGGCTGCTGCTTTGCGTCGCTTTTGTGTCTGTAACTGCCCAAATCACTCTCTGCAGATAGACTGTGTGCCTCTCTGCATTTTGTTTGGGTCACTCAGCAGCAGCTATTTTGTTTTTTTCATTGATAAAAATGATCCTTCTGAACTTGTATTTTAATGAAAGGAGATTATTTTTCTGGAGTTAAAACTGGAATGTAAGATATTAGAAGGAAGCAATGTTCCTAATAATACAGGCAGGTTTGATCCTCTGACCGAAGCAGAACTGCTTTGCCGGCTGTCACACCTTTAGTGTCACTGTCTCAGTCACCCACTCCCCTTCCTTGATCTCTGCCCAAATCACTGTCTGGCTTCTGAAGGAAAACCTCCTTCCTTAAATTGAAGAGTTTCCTGGTCAGTGTGCAGTGTCTGTTTTATCTGGTCATATTCAGAAGGCTGGTCCAATTTTACAGTCTCCCTGGGTGAATATATATCAATGATCTTGGTACGTTTCCATGCTGATAGCCCCCCCCCTTTGTCAGCAGTCTGGATTTTATCAGTTCAGCTGCCGATTTTAGAGCCTCTGTGTGTCTTTTTCTAAACACCATGTTCTCTGTTTGACTGCTCCAAGCTGTCAGGCAGGCATGTTTTATAAGCATTTTGCTTTAAAGCACATGGCCGGGCATCACTGGCCCCATGCCATGTACAGAAGCCCACATGAAGGCCGTCTGGGCCATGAATAATTTGGTAGTCCCGGCTGAAACGGGTCTGACGTGGCTCCAGTATTGTTCAGTGGAGATTAATGTGTATTTAATGAGCCACATTCCCTTTTTCCCAACTTAAATAAACTACTGAGATGCCTTAAGAACACTTAAGCAAGAGAACGAGGTGATTGTATGTTTTCTGGAGCTAAAATCTTATTTTTAAGCACATAGAGAACATCTAAATCTAAACCAGGCATTTCAGATGAAGATAAAGAAAGTTTAGTTTGTTTCAATATTAATTACAGGTCCTGCCAAATAAGAAAAGGCTCTTTCATAAAGTTCTTTGCGATTAGTGTTAAAATGCAGTGGTTGCTCATGGAGTGGGAATAAAAGTTCAGGGTCAGTTTGTTTGCGCTGTGATGATGGCAGGACTTTTCAGTCACATGTTTGTTTTCTTCATTGTTTTAAAGGGTCCTCGAGGTCCCAAAGGCATGCCAGTAAGTGATGCTTTACTGTCCTGTCTATGGCATTCACAGTTTCCCTCTGTGTTTTCCTGCCTGTTTAATCAGCGTATGTGTTCTGTATTGTAGGGTGAACCAGGCCCCAAGGGAGAAAAGGTGAGGCCACAGTATTTAACAGTTTATTACCTGGTCTTTTCATGAACCATTGAAATGACTCTTATATTGATTCCCGTGGGGAAAGTGTCTTTTTGCCTACCCTATCTTTTTCTCCATGACACATACACAGGTGAGCGCAAGCTTGGCAGTGTCCTGTCTCTGGCATTCAAAATTTTCTTAAATCACTGTGTGGCTCAGTGGGCTAAGCTTTTTTGTTGCCAATTCAAGCTTGGCTTTCACAGAATAGTTGCATGTCCTTGGGCCCTTGGGCAAGGCCCTTAACCCCCAGCTCCATAGGGGTGGCTGCCCTTCACTGCCAAGCTTGCACTCACCTACATATGTGCCATGGAGAGTAAGATGAGGTTGGCAAAAAAGAGAATTTACCCATGGGGATCAATAAAAGTTTCATTCTGATTAAAATGGAAAAACACAACTCACACCTTAAATAATTAAAAAGTATGAAAACCAGACATTACTGCTACTTCTACATTTGGTTGTCTTCACTTTCGTAATGAAAGTTGGCAGCTGTACATTGGTGCAGCCTAAAGCAGGCCGCCTGGCTGGCCTCATCAGCACAATCGGTCTGGTGCCCGGAGAGATTTATTAAGACAATATCAGGTCCCACCCTCGCTTGTCCTTTTGCTAGTTTTTCTTTGTGAATGTGGACACTTAAATCAGCTCTTCTCTCTCCAGGGTGTATGTGGAGAGTATTCACCCGGTCCCAGGGTAAGTGAATTTTCCTCATAGCTCTTATTAACCCTCTGGAGTTTAGGGGTAGGGAAGACACTTTCACTGACTGGGGTATGGTCACACATTTCATTCAATATCATGAACTTGATTCATGGGAAATAAATTATTTCTTATATTTGTTTTGGCATTACACTCATCTTAATTTTAATGTACTTTGTAAATATGTCAGATTTATGTTAAGTTTGTAATTTGATGTCAAAGTATAGACATTGCAAAATGCAGTTTGGAACACATACAGAAACATTATAAAAGTACATAATAAGCAATGGTAGCAGTTTGTTTTGATCCCAGATATCTGATCACCAAAGTTTTGGATACATGAAGATGACTAAATGGTGTAGTTCCAACATTCAGTTAGGTTAATCTTATTTATTTATCCAACTCATATCACTATTTCTGGTCTCCTTCCATTGAATATGTAGGAGCTCTCCTGTGTATGCATGAGCCATTCACACCTGGCCACCCCCCCCCCCCCCCCCCCTTTATGGCATTGGTGGGGATGTACCTGGATCGTGTTTCACTGTTGCGTTGTTCATAAAATTACCATGTGAATGCGATTTGCATACGTGTTAATGTGGTTATTTAGAATGTGAATAGCGATCGTCAGGTGAGAGCGGTACTACACGCCCCCAATGCAGGTAAAACAAAGAAAGGTGACATGGTTTATTTTTTTGCCTATTTAACCTAATTTTAAAAACTTTAATACTTGTCGAGGTCTTCAATTATGTTTTACCCAGAAATGTGAGTAATCTATATCTATGTATCCGATTAATAATTGCCAGGGTTTCAGCGTACAGAATGATAGGATGGAGGCTGACAGAAAACAAACTCGTCCTCCAGAAAGGGACTTTAATGCCATAGCGCAGGCCGACACGTGGAGTTACTGGACTGTGTGGTTTTACACTTCAGACTGGGCTGTGTGCCTTCTGTCTGTGGAGAGTGGGTTCCTGCTTTAACAAGCACACCTTAATGAGT
Source organism: Gnathonemus echidnorhynchus (assembly GCA_026776725.1). Taxonomy (NCBI): domain Eukaryota; kingdom Metazoa; phylum Chordata; class Actinopteri; order Osteoglossiformes; family Mormyridae; genus Gnathonemus; species Gnathonemus echidnorhynchus. Next base: position 17,812,010 of record JAODJU010000062.1, on the reverse strand, counting down.
TTACCTTACTACTAGGTCCTGACCGCATGCTTATGTCCAGCAGTTGGCCAATAATGAGAGATCTGGAAAGGAGGAAACGGCTGCTAGACAAACGAAAGACTGATGGCTTGCATGTGTGCAAGGCGCTTGGACAGACTCCGTTCCTGATGCAAATGAGCCCATTCCCCGGGGCGGCTCTTTAAGTGGAAGCAGGGCAGTTACTGGAAGCTCGCTCTGGCACATGTGATAAAGGCCCAAGTTTGACTGAGTGCAACTGTCACGCACCCCCAGTAAAATATGCCTTAAAATGCTTTTAAATACATCCTTTCTTTTCAGGAGCACAACGTTTCTCTGTTCAGTGATGTTTAAGTGTGGAAATTCAGATACTAAATATATAAACGGTAAAAAATAAGAGCAGGACAGAACATTTTGGCCGCCTTCCGCTCTCCATTCCTGCCGGTGGTCCTGTCCTGTCTTTCCGTGCATGTCCTGGCTTGTTTTTACACTCATTTGAATCCCCTAGGCAGACCATGTGGAGGGGGGGCATTATTGGTGGGTGGTTAAACTGTCAGGGTAGGCTGGGGGACAACCTACGATGTGTGGAGTAAGACGAGGAGTCACCCATTCTTTTATATATATGTGTGTGTGTGTGCGTGCGTGCGTGTGTGTGTGCGTGCATGTGTGTGTGTGTGTTTGTGTGTGCGCGCACGTGTGTGTGTGTGTGTAGATTATGTTTACAGTATATTACATTGTGGGGCCCACATGTCCCCCACAAAGTCATGAAAACCTTGATGTCGATGTTGTGGGGACTATTTTTCAAGTACCCATAAGATCTGTGAATGCAAGAAAAAAAGTAAAACTGCCAAAAGTCTCGTATTTTGTTTAGCTACTTATGGGTAAGGTTAGGGCTGGGTAGGGGTCAAGGTCGTCATGTTGGGATTACAGTTTTCCCCATAGAAATGAATAGAGAGTCCCCACAAAGATATAATTACAAACCTGTGTGTGTGTGTGTGTGTGTGTGTGGCGGGTTGCTCTGTGCAGGACTCCTCAAGGAGAAAAGCACTGGCGGCATTGCGCTCCAGTCATATCATGATGCAGAAGGTTTGTGGGTCTCTCCCCGCCCCAACACCACCCTACCAACCCTACACCCATCTTCCCCCATCACCATAGTGCCACACAAAGAGAGACACTGCTCTGAGCTAGGGCCCCCCCCTCCTCTTGGCTGTGCAACCTATTTGCTGTCACAGAAAACAGTGGAAGACAAAACGTATCACTTCCTGCCACTGGAATCTAACCATTTAGAGACATGTAGTTGGATTCGATTTTTTTTTTTCCGGATGCTGATTTTTTGTTAGCTTTAAGGTTACGGGGTAAGTGGAATAATTCAGTGCATCTTCAGTCTACATGCTTTAGAGAACCGAGATTGAAGAATGGACCATTATATGATAATATTCTGCAATATAAGTGAAGTAGTTCTGTTTATGGTCCAAGATGTTGGGTGAATCATGGTTCAGCAATGTCTGACAGTGTGGGTGATTCCAACAGAAACGGCGCATTGTACAGACCTGTGTTGGAGGACTGGCCACAGTAAGTCGCTGTGTTCTCTCTCTGTGGCACGGCCGCGTCCAATCTGATCTCTGGACCACCTCATCTGGAGTAGGGAGCACGTCTGGCTGGGAATCTCCACCATCAGGGAGTGTGGCTTGGCAGCTGAAAAGTTCACATGCTCGGAATGAAAAGCTAGTATCCCAAGCACCAGTAGCAGCAGGAAGAGCCATGCTGAGCAGACATGACTCTCGCTGTGAGTCTGTGTGCGGTTTACCCCAGCCGGGCTGACTATGGCCTTTCAGGTCACATGGTGTGAAGATGGTTGGATTCCTCCACACGTGCTCCCTGGGCGAACTCCTCGCTCTCCTCCACCCCTCTCCGCCCGCCTCACAGGTTTCTCTTATTCTCTCTCCCTCTGTCCTTGCCCTCTGTTTCCTGTCTTCTCTACATTCTGCCACCCCTGCCCCCCCCCACCTCCCACCCCCGGCTGGCCCTCCGGTCACCTTGCTGCCCTCCGCTGATCACCTCTGCCTTGTGACCTCATCAGATACTGCCCATCGGCGTGCGAAAAATGCCCCCAATAAGCCCTCTAAACCTAAAGCGCCTCAAGGTATATTGTCCTCTGGCCTGCTTGCCTCTTCCGCTTGCCAGCTGCCATGGACGGAGGCCGCTCTAACCCTGCACGTGGCTCCCATGTGTCAAAAGCAGGCAGCAACAGAGTAGCACAAGTGTGTTAGGCCTTCCTGCATTGTTCAAATGCTGTCCAAATTGACATGGCTGGGTCGGCCCCTTGCCATTCTTCCATCTCCGTTTCTGGATGCATCAGTGTAAGCAGAGTAGAAGTCTGGGGCATGTCCGTCCATCCGCCACATCTGTGCACCTCCTTAAAAAGGTCACAGCAGAGACGTAAACCTACCAGCTCTGTGAATCCTGTGCCATGGCACCCTGATCAATGTTAACGCATGCGGGGGAGCGTCCTGGGTTGGGGTCATAAGATGGAGCCTGGTAGCATAAGCATGCCACCAAGGCAGCACTCTCTCTGAGAGCAGTCTGTAGATCCCATGCAGCTGTGCTCTGCTGTGGGCAGCCATTGTTTAGCGCAGTAAAACCCCAGAAGAGCACTTTTGCTGAGGAATAACCCAAAGTTGACATATATCCGGGTAGAGAGCTAAATGGGCCACTGTTCTGGCTCCTGAACCTTGGCCCCTCGCATGTCAACATCCTTCCTCTTGGCACATGGGAATCCAGCTGGCTGGTGTTCTCCCCCTCGTCTTTTTTCTAAAGGTGTGGGCACTCTTTCCAAAATAGAATACCATGTTTGGAGTCAATAGTACATTTTTTGGCACGTGGCCTTAAGGATGGGGTCAGGGGTACCACCACACCAATCCTGGACAGATTAAAATAGCACCACAAAGGAGACTCGCTTCAGTAATGCACATCCAGAGTCATTATATCCACATACTTCTTGTCATGCAGTAAATTGCACCTGTAGCTATTCTTTCAAATTTAAAATAGTGTTTTTTTTTTTCAGTTTAGAAATTCTTGCAAAGGAAACAATTTTTACCAGACCATTTCGGAGGCATGCTAGATGTTTAGCCTCACTTGTTGTAGTGAAATATGATTGAATGTGCATGATTCATGAACAGCACTTTGATGAAATGATAGCTGGAAGTGCAGCCAAGCATGTGACAAATATCACAATTTATATTATTCCACATGGCCATTCAGTCAGCAGAAACTGAATGTATGTGCTGCGTTTTATCTGACTATTTTCTATTGCTTTTGTCCAGCAGATTGTAAAGCAGATTCAGGAATATATATTTTTAAATGATGTCTCCTTCAGTATGATGTCCCATAGTATTCCTGTCTGCATATTCCACCTCGTGTGGACTGTTGCTTGGTCTTCGTATGACTTAGCGTGGTGTTGCCTCCTTGCATGTCCTGGTGCCGATGTCCCTGCCTGCACTTCACTCTGGCTCTATAGGGTATGCATGTGGTCTACCGTGATGTGAGCAGAGATGTTCTCTCTCAATACATGGTCGCTTTAAGACAGCAGCTGTCCAGCTTCTAACCTCGCCTTTGCTCCCACTAATTAAAGCATGTATGGTGCATCCTTTGCCTGGCATAACAAAGCTCTTATCTAAGTGAATTTGGTGAGCCAGTTGTAGCAGCTGGTAAGTTGTGCTCTCTCAGCAGGGCGAGCCTGGGGCTCAGGGCCCACCTGGACCACCGGGACCGCCAGGAGCGCCAGGGACGCCCGGCATTGCGGGCATCAACGGAGCCCCGGTACGCCTGCATGGTCCCCCCCCCACCCCCCAGCATCTTGTGGTGCTGTGAATCAGTCAGGGTGTTAACATGCTGTGCCGCACCACCCTGCCTGTGGCCCATCATCAGCCTCTTTGTAACGAGTGCCTTAAGTTACTCTGTGTGTATTTCAGGGAAAGCCGGGGGAGCCTGGTAAGCCAGGCAAAGACCCACGGGTGAGTGTGAAGCTCACGTCATCCAATCATCCAAAATCACAGCTCATGACAGTTTTACTTACACAAAATGTTGTGAGGGCAGAATGAAAAATGGTTGGTTCAGAGAAATTACCAATCAGATTGTAGAAGAGGTAGATCCAACCAACTAGAGAAAGCGGGACCAACCAATCAGATATCTTGGTCCCACCACCTCTACTTGCTTGGGCCCACCTCCTCTACAATCTGATTGATTATCTCTGAATAATATTTTTTTGTTCTGCCCTCAGAACATTTTTGTGCAAGTAAAACTCCCATGAGCAAACTGTGCAACTTAAGGACTGGCTGATTATTTTCATGCAATCTTAGCAATTTTCCATTACCTAAATAAATTATATGAAATTAAATATTAAAACTAGGGCCGGGACTTTAACGCGTTAATTTAGATTAATTAATTACACAAAAATAACGAGTTAAATTTTTTTAACGCATT
>JAODJU010000062.1:17766223-17786780 GCA_026776725.1 Gnathonemus echidnorhynchus | reverse complement strand
GCTTCTACCTATCTGCCTGCCTGTCTCCATGCATGCAGTCAGTCGTCATGCCTGAATGTCTGCCCGTTCATCTACAGTACATGCATGTCTCTCAGCCTGCTCTCTCCTGCACTGGGCCTCAGCCCGCTTCTCTGACCCCCTGGGGGAGACCTGGTGCAGACACCCGTTCAGTCTGCCCCAGCATGGGCAACACTGGTCCCACACTGAGTCACGTGTTTGCCCACGTCCAAACAGTGGGCAGTAATTCGAACATTATGTCAGTTGGAAACAGCAATTGTATGTGGAGGTTGTCCATACATTTTCGGAGGTGGTGTGCTGTGGCTGAGCTCCCAGACATCACCTTCAGCCAAAGCCAAAACCTTAGACTTGTCAGGTGGGTATGTCAAAAACAGCACGTGAATCAGAGTGAAATTTCCTAATGCAGATATTCTGTGCCATTGTAAATTCTTTCCATTGTTACATAACAGTGAAGCATGCTGGGATACGACTGCATGATGCAATATATCTATATATCAGTGTTATATGTACACATTTCCCTGAGGTTAAAGGCTGCTAATTAGCTGTTAAAATGAGAATATGATAAGTGTCATGGGTAACACTATACTTAAGGCCATGTTCTTAGTAATTTCCAATAGAAATAAGCATTAAGAATGCTTATACGAACCATTTTAATGCATTATAAAGGTATCCATAGTGCATTATACATGAGAGCTGCCTAAGGCAATCATAATGTGTAATTAACATGGCTATAATGTGTTATGCCTTGTCATAAATATTTATAGCCTTGTTTATAATATTTTATGAATGGATTTCTATTTGTTATGAATGTGTTTATAAATTCCTCAAAAAATGGCTTTAAGTAACATGCTAACGTGTTATGTTTGCATTGGAAGCAGCGGGTAGTTATAAGAGGCACAGGAAGCACTTCTTTACACAGCGTGTAGTCAGAGTATGGAATAGTCTTCCTGATAACGTAGTGCAAGCTGAATCCTTGGGTTCCTTTAAATCAGAGCTAGATAAGATTTTAACAACTCTGAGCTATTAGTTAAGTTTTCCCCAAGCAAGCTTGATGGGCCGAATGGCCTCCTCTCGTTTGTATAGTTCTTATGTTCTTATGTTTAAAGTTCACCAGCATAAGAAGGCTGGTGTTCTTGAAAATGGTATAAATTAAAACACACCAATTAAGAAATTCTCCTCTGTTCAGTTCCCCCTCTGATTCTAGGGTATAATAAGCTTGTTCCCATTTAACCAAAATTTACATTTAAGCTGATTGATGGTTCTGTTTCACTTCAAAGGGTCTGACTGGACCAGTGGGCATTCAAGGGCCAGCAGGACCAAAAGGTGTAAAGGTGGGCATGTGAGAGTCGTTAATTAACAACAACAACAACAAATTTATTTTTGTATAGCGCATTATCACAACATTACAAAGCGCTTTACAGCATCCCCACCCAAAGCCCCCAGTGAGTAAACCATAGGCGACAGTGGCAAGGAAAAAATCCAGAGAAGGAAGAAACCTTGGGAGGGACCAGACTCAAAGAGGGAGCCCATCCTCCAGGGGCCGGCAGGGAGAGTCAAATTGGAGAGATGGCTAAGTGCCATGTCATACTATCAAAACAATAAAATTTGAGACACAAACAGGGAGCAGGGGGGAGATGACAAGCCGATGCCAACGCTCCCTCCAATCGCCAGGCAACCAGAAGGCAGGCAGCGGGTCATACATGGAAGATGACACAGGCAGAACGGCGAGCTGGATGCACGGACGTCATTGGTAGTGGCAATGTCACATGTTGCAGGGTGTGCTGGACATCTTGATAGATTGAGGTCTCCAGGCCGCACCCCCCAGGAGGAGTAGGGGAAATAAAATATGCAATTTGTCAAAGTAGGGGAGACTATAGGCAGTAGTGATGCGCGGGTCGACCCGTGACCCGCGGGTGCAGACATTTTTAAAATATCGTGGATGCGGGTGGGCAGGTCAAAAAGTTACAAAACGCATTTCATTATCGATCAAAACATGTTGTAAATGGGGTCGGCCTATAAATGCAGTCGTGTATATTTTTCGATTTTGGAGTTTTCAATTTGTATGATAAGCTACTAGTTTGGTGAAATATCACGGTTAAGTATGCTCTGCTCTACTTCATTTTAGACAAAATTAAGTTAAAAGAAGGCCTAAGTTCTACTAAGTTCATTCAAATCTGATAGATTTCTCAGATCTGATGTTACATCAGATATTACAGTTTTGACAACTAGTTTGTTTTGCATACGTGCGTGTTTGTGTGTGTGCGAGAGAGATGTCTTCTGTGCAATTTTCCGCAACCCTTCAATAAATAACGACCTAAAAATCGATCTTTCGGTTTCTTTGTTGTTAGACGTACAAATGAGGTGGCACAGTACGTTATGTGTTTGTAGTAGCTTAATTAAATATTTTTGTCATACATTTTTTCCACCTGTATATACTAGCTTAGAAAAATTTAATATATAAAGTATAACAAAGTAAAAAGAGATCTTGTATCGGAATCGGATCGGAACTGAAATAATGTTGATTGGCCCAACCCTAACAGTTGGAGAGTATGTACTTTTGCCACATGGTGTTCTCTCAACTTTTGAAATCAAGACAAAATAAGTGAAATTAAATTGAAGTGATGGTCGATGTCATCTTGAGTTTCAGCAATGTGATAACAAAGATTAAATATATCCTGGTCGAGAACCTATATCTGCTTTCACAACCCTGTTCAGCAAAAGTCCGGCATCTTCGCTGGTACTGACCGTCAAAGAAGCGTGGTTGAATGAGCTCGGAACCCCGTCCCAATATGGCGGCGGTATTGACGCATGCTGAGAGGCTGAATGCGACATCTAGTGTTTATATCTATGTTATTTAATAATATTTAAAAAGAAAAAAGGGGGGGGGAAGCAGGCAAGAAAACACGCAGTCATATTAAAATGACCGGACTGGGGAAACAAACTGAAACGCAGACTAATGACAACAACCAGAAACAGCTGATCACACGGGGATCCCACATGGGCACACGGAAGGAGCGGACGATTACAATCTGAAACTGCATGATCATCAAATCAAAGCAAACTTGTGGGTTTTTGAAAGTTTTCTTGTGGTACTGTAAAAGTTTTGGAAAAGTCATGGAAATTCATTCTGCCAGAACTGGGGGAACCCTGTTCAATGCGAATCTAGCACAAATCTATGTCATCTATGGGTTACAGTGTCAGAAATGACACTTCATTGGTAGGTTCCATGGCAATACAGGCTCACTGTTTTTTTTTTTTTTTTTCCTTGGGTCGGGTCGGGTTTTGGGTCATTATCCATGCGTATTTTTGCGGGTTGGACGGGGCAGTTTGGATTTCCTGACGGGTCGGTTTGGGGCGGGGGTTAAAAAAAGCCGACCCGCGCAACACTAGTAGACAGTGCTAAAAGTTAGATGAGTGCAATATGAAGTGCAGTGTGCAAGCTCCGGCAGATATGGCTATGGCAGCATAAGTAGGAGGGAGAAGCAAGTGGGAATGCAGGCATGGGGAGTCCCTGAAATGTCAACACTCCAGTCCCACAAGCGATTGTGAAGCTAGAGTGACAGCACTGTCAATTTAGTTTACCCAAAGCCAATGGCACCGATCCCCACCCAGCTCCACACCTCACACTATAGGTTTAACTGGGAGTGAGGAGTTAGCTAGAGCTAGAACTAGTGTCCCTATAAGCTAAACTAAACAGGTGTGTTTTTAGTCTAGACTTAAATATTGAGAGTGAGCCTGAAACCCACACTGAAACACTGGCAGAAGCATGCATCAGCCTAATCAGCTGTAAGGGATGTAAGTTACTTATTTTTTTGCAAAACAAAAACTGTCTGTGATCCAGCAGGCAGTATACTATACCTTTATAGTCAGCAGTATAGCTGGATATAATACTAAAGCAATATTTGTTGAGCACTCCCATCATTTATTTGTTGTTACTGTAGGCAGTATGTGGATAATGTATGGCAGTGTGTGGGTTAGGGTTTGTCTGTGATCAGAATGTCGCTGGTTCAAATCCTGTGGCCTACAGACTGATGTTTGGTTCCTGAGCAAGGCCCTTAACCCCAACTGCTCCAAGGTGCCCAATGCTGGCTGCCCCAGCACGTTGATCCCCAAACTTGCTCTCACCTCTGTATGTGTCTGTGTGTCTCATGAAGAGCAAGGCAGGTCAGGTGGAGGCACTATTTTCCCATGGGGATGAATATAATATCATTATTCGCAATGTCCTTTTTTTCTTGATGTAGGGAGACAAAGGAGATTCAGGCGTGCCAGGACCAAGCGGCCCACAGGGCATCCCTGTAAGTATGTCCAGCTGCTCTACATAGTGCATGCTTACATGCACCCTCCTGTCCAGCTGTGTCGGGGTGGGCTGTCCCTCCAGTGCACAGTGGATGTGGAGCACTCAGATGGGGTGCAGTGCCGGGCAGCTCTGCTTATCATTTCAGACTCTCTGTAAACATGTTGTTAGCAGGGAGAGCAAACTGAGAAGAAAATGAGAGGAAGTGGATATCTGGGAAGTGATTTCTATACACAAGTAGTACACAGACACAAGCAGGGATACAGAAGGCAAACAGATTACTGTGCTAAGAAACAGTGTCCTTATGACTAATGCACTGTCATGATCTGTGCATTAGAACCAATAAACAGTTTAACATCTCACTATTTTCCATTGCGTTCAAGGGTTCAGTAGGACCACAAGGACTGAAAGGCAATCGGGTAAGAACACTCATTTTTGTAATTGGTTTGCAATCGTTAGTGTAAAAATTTTACTGAGGCAATTTTCCTGGAGTTCAAAGTAAACATTAATTCAAACCAAAAAATGAATTTATTTTGAAATAAAAATATTAAAGTTTAAATTATGAAAAAACAAACATATTAAAGAGAAGGGCAGGTGCTGTAATCCCCCATGCTCCTGGCATGTGCTGGCTTTCTGGGAAGGCTTTAGTGCGGTTTCTCAGGTAGATGCATGTTCTTTAGTGTTGTAAATGTCCTGTCACTTCACACACAGCAGGCACGCCTGGATGAGCAGCGTAACTCTGTCATGGCATCTGGGTGTGTTTATCTATCTGAGGAAAAACTCACACCCTCTGTATATTTGTGCCATTGCTGCTTTGAAGCATTAGGCATGTGAAAAGGAGCATCGTGGATTCTCAGTTATCATAGTTTGGTCAATATAAATTAACATGTATTAAATTTGTTTCAGTTCTTTGTTCAGTACTCCAGGGAAAATTATAGCATGCGTGAAAAGAATTAAATATTGGTTGTCTGAAATTCAGTTGTTCTGTAATTCATGTATTTTGAATGATTAATGACCTTCCTGTCCTTGCTTTCTGTAAGGTGAAACTCATTGCATTTTCTAGCAGCTTTTCACTTCAGATTAGCATCAGAGTTAGTCTGAACTCCGCAGAGGCTAAATGAGTGTAAATGATGAAAAGGCGGGGGAGCGCGTCTGTGTGATGAAAGCGCTCTCAATCACTAAAAGCAGCTACTCTTAGAGGATTCAAAAGGCCGATCACTGTTTGATGCTGTGCCAGAAAGCTGAAATACGTAATGTTTGCATGTAGAGTGCAGTGTCCTGCTGACTAAAGAGGACCGTATAGTTAGACCGGATCCCCATCGCCGCCATCCCCTCAATTATAATAAGGGGGGCTAGTCAGCCTCTTTATTACTAAAATGCTATAAATGATCATGGGACGCAGATGTTCTCCACTTTGCTCCCCTGAGTGTGGTTCACTGTGTCTGTGGACCCTGGCCCATCTCCATTTTGGCTGATATACTTCCTGGCTTATGTTTACCTGACTTTATATCCTGTTTTAAATCCCTTGACACATGATGTCTGTGTTAAAATTACATTTTAACCAGCAGAATAACTGGCCTTAACACAATAAAAGCTTGTTTTAAAGCTTGTAGTGCACCTATATCTCGTTGCAGTTAAATAATTAGCTTTGAGAAGTTGTCAGGAAATTAGCCTGAAGATAACGGCTCCCCCCAGTGGCCATTCCTGACCATGAGATGGAATGTTCCTTTATTTTACACTCATTTAGTGTCATGTGAACAGTCCTACCTTTCAACAAACGTGATTTTTCTATGCTAAGCCTGCACTAGCTCTTGTCGTCCCACTGGGTTTGTATGTGTCCTATTAACATTGATCTGCACTCTTTCCCACTCTGGGAGTCGAGATATGTCATTGTTTGTCAGAGCAACGTGAACAGCACCAACTCAAATGTTACTCTTTGCTTATCCAAATATATAACAAAAGAACTATTCATGCAAATGTAGTGGGAATAGTCAACGTATAACAATCTGCTTTTGGACTTATTCTGATTTTGAAGCACCATGCTCCCATGGTGCCTTCTACAGCTTTACTCCAGTACAAATATGCAGGTGGTCATAGAGACCCATCTCTAGGGCTTCAAGCCTGCTTTTTGGCTCTGTGAAGGAGCGAGCATCTCCTTGACGGTGCTGAAAACTATGCACGACTCTTTGCTGTGTTTACTCTTTGCTGTCTTCCTCTGTTTCCACAGGTCTCCCTCTTCCCCTTCCCCCTGCACCCCATCCTGTGTCTCCTGGCTCCTCGCTGGGTTGCCTTCTCTCCCTCTCACCCCCTGGCCTCCTGCTCCTCTACATTCTAATGCGTAGCCTGGGTTAATCCTCCTCTCCTGCCCTCTCACACCTGTCAGCCTACTATTAATCTCCTCCTCCTCCTCCTCCTCTAAGGCTAGTGTGTAACGCTCTCTCAACGCTCCTGCAGATGCTCTGTAAACATTTGTGTGTTGCTGCAGTGGCGCACCCACGCCTCCTGTAAGAAAGCTCAGCGTTGTGAGACCATCATGTTGTGGCTAGCTGTATTATACTTCTGTTTACCCCCAATAGCCACGCTAGACAGATTAATGTTGTTTTGCTCCCCCAAGCCCATGCCTTTGGTGAGAGGACCTGTAATTCAGTTTAGGCAAGGTTCTGTGAGCTCCAGGTTACATGGAAAATATATCTGTAGAGTAATTTTGAGGTTGACACACAAAAGAAGCATTTTCGTGTTAAACTGCCTACTGGCGCCTTGTTGTAAACATCAAAGGGATTTCGTAGTGGGTGTCTATCTGTAATGGAGACGTTCTCATGAACTTGGCAGGAGTAGCTGAGAGCTTGGGGTTCACTATATATAACCTGGCAGCTGTTTTCGATCAATTACACAGACATACCATCAGTCCTCACGAATTTGTTTTTTCACTGATTATCCTGGGAAAAATAGGTAATTGGAAATTATTGAAAATTCATTACTTACTGTATTTTCTGTTTCATACAATGCCATTTAATTTTCAAATTTTGTAATCTGATCACAAATGAACTTAATAATACACAGATGTTGCAGTTGTTCTCTGGCTGTGCTAGTAACTGAAGTTGTTTTTGCAATTTGGAATGCTCTGATTCCTAGACTGAAATGCCGTACTTAATAAATACGTTGCATTAATTCATTTACATTCCCGGTATGAAGATGCAGAACTTGGGTTTGAATGAACTTATTAGAATAGATGATGCTGCTATTCAGAGCTGTTTCACTTTTTAGTCTTTAGTTTTACATTGAATATAATGGTTCATTCTATGATCTGTGAATACAGCTGTTTTTCACAGGGCCTTGGCTGTTATTATGTAGGTAATCACTCATGTAGTGCAGCTAGCTAGCTGGTAATCAGGTAGAGGAATCAGTGACTGAATGGGACAGCAATGAATGTAGCAGAACCCCTCACCAACAGCATGAGGTTCTTTTCCTATTCCTAACTTTCCAGCCCCTTGTCCCTCCCACCCTTGACACTGACATCTGACCCCTAAATTTCTACTTTCAAAACATTGTGTGCCAAATTCCCACTTTAATAAAGCACATCTATATTTTAGTTGTCTTTTTTTATTAGTTTCCGAAATATCAGAGAGGTCTCTGGGTGTTTTTTTGGAAGGAGTCGAGTAGGTGATGGTGCTTCTCGGCGGATCTGCTGATCTGGTCTGGCAGAGCGAGGAGGTCTGAACCCTGTCTTTCTGAATGCACTATTATTTGCAGGGAGAGAGGGGCAAGAAAGGCAACAGGGGGGCCAAAGGGGATAAGGGAGACCAAGGAGCACCTGGATTAGATGCCCCGTGTCCGTTGGTATGTTGAGTATGTGCTCAGTGACAGTTGGGGGCCTAAGATGAAGGGGACCAGTCAGTAAATGATTTTCTGTAGATGGTTACTTGGCTACAAAACCTTCAATTTTCCTGTTATACCATTATAACAGATATAAATAATCTAAATAAATTTTTAGCTAGGTAAATAAAAATGCCTGGTGTTCTTCGTGAGACAGTTTAATGCCATTAAATGGTCTGTTAGTCATTTAGCGTAAACAAAACTCTCTCTCCAACCATATTCAAACAACCCACGCATTTTCAGAGCTGGTTTACTGTGGTCTCCTTCCTTTTTGGCCTCTAACTAATCAAACTCTCCCTGAACGGTTGTGGTCCAAATGGCCTTGTGTTTATAGTACCTTCTGGCCCTGGTTGGACAGCCAGCAGCTGCCGTCATCAGCCTCATTTCCAGGGACACACACGTGCATTTGGATGCAGCGCAGCTCTGCAGGACCACGGACCATGACCTAAGGAAGGGGTTCCCTTTCAGGATTAGGACTGAGACTGACGGGAACATGGAAGTGGCACGGGCCCTCAATGCAGTTCCGGGTTCACATAACAGTTTGGGAGAATACTTCCATAGGTTGTATAGCCCAGATTACATTTACCCCTGCGTATTTTACCAGCTCCAAATTCTGGTTATTTTGTTGGTGTTTTCCTGGGAATAAAGTCCATGGCCTCATCATCAGAGGTGCAGGTCCTCTATCTGCGCAGCACTATCACCCTCTAAAACATCCTCTAAAAATATTTCCCCAAGCAAAGCCAAGATTAGATGTCATTGACCTTCCTGATGCCCCAACCCTGGCCCTTGTCAGCCTGTTCCTAGCAGTCAGGGGCATCCTGCATGCATAAGTGCGTGTACTGCGCAGGCCTGCCCCCATGGGGTGGGGGGGGGGGGTATGGTGTCCCCCGGTGACCTCTGGATGCCTGGATGTTGACGGTCATTGATTTTGCAAACAGGGATTCCGAGGCTTTAAGGGGGAGAAAGGTGAACCGGGTCTGCCGGGCCTGGACGGGCTGGATGCCCCGTGCCCTGTGGTAGGGTGTCCTCTCCCTTCCCTCTCGCATGGCTGTGTGCCCCTAACCCCTAACCCCAACCCTTCAGCCCAGGAGTGGGGCCAGCACTTGGGGCTGGGCAGATCCTGATACACTAATAATTGTTTGTAATGGTTTTTTAAAGCATGCAGAAGTATTTGACCTCAAGTATTTTGTCATGTGTTTAAAATATATTTCCCAGCCCTGACTGTTGTCATCACACATGGGTATGGCCACACTAAACAATTAGCTGGTGCTAATTTCCCCAGTATTCCCCCTTTGTTACTTATGTGCTTGGTTTGTTCAGCTCTACGACATCTCACTGAACCATACTAATCTAACTAAAGTTCAATGAGTATAAGTCACTCTTATAAATATCTGACAGGACTTAAAGGAAACCACCTCTGTACACAGCTGACCTACTACATTGCAAAAATGCCACTTCACTGCATGCTCACTGTCTAATTCCTTTTTAAACTTGTGCTGTACCCAACACAGACTAACAGTAGGAAGAAGACAGCCAAACCTTCAGGAGAAATATCTCCAAGCTCTTCAGTAATATGAATGCATTGAAGAAGCAAATGCTTAATATCCCTCAGCGTCATGTGTGTGAATCCATCACTAACAGACACCCCTGTGTCCTGCCCAGCTTCCGGCCCACTACCCACCTTTATCACTTGTGCCTCTTGGCATCACCTAGACAACGTGCTATCGACTTCTCTTTGTGGTCACCCTCATACCTGGGTCATGGGGTACACAGCTTGGCATGCTGGGAAATTCCCTGGAAGCTGATATGGAGGGGTGTGAAGAGGGAATCCCGTGTGGGCCAAAGAAGCAGCCCGGTTGGTATTGATCCAACAGTGAAGAACGGTGGGAATTGGGGGGTAGTGATAAGACAAACAGCCTTCCACCTCGTCGAGGGCCACTGTACTGCTCCATCCCAGTGGTCTTTGTGTGACATACTCAAAAGAACCTCAGGGGTACAAGACACTGAGTGATAATCGGCCGATTTTAGGGGTCTTAGATGTTACACTCTAGTCGGTAAACCCCAACAATACAGCACATTTTAAACCTTGTACATAAAATACAGCAGCCATGGCTCACTTTGACTTCTTGAACGCAGCACATCTTCTCTCAGGTCCACCATGGGCTTTTACCATGAACTTGATTGCATGCTGTCCTGACATTGGCTCACTTGTTCACTTGTGTCATATCTCTTTTCCAGGGTGATGATGGCTTGCCAGTTCCAGGCTGTTGGAATAAAGTAAGTGGAATACAGCTTTTTATTGCTTCAGCCTTCTTGTGGAGTTTACAACAGCATGCATATGCAATCTGCCCTTTGACCCCACCAACTGTATATAAACCCATCTTGTCATCATATACTGTAAAAATTGTGCAATGGAGATTTTTAATGCTTGCACCTTACTGAATCATTGCCTATGACTTTACGGATGATAAATTTTTGATCTCATGACTAACTTGTGAAGGGCATGGATTAATCTTTTTTGTATTTTTTTTTTTTTGCAGTGATTCTTATCCCACTCTGGCATGTGTAATTGTACATAGAATATTTATTTTTGTACTTTTTATGTGCTTTTTTAAGGGACTAAAACAAGAAAAAAAATATGCAAAATTTTTGTACAGACGGTTTATTTTTAATTACTGACAACATTTGTGTAATGGATTTTTATGCCTCTGCAATATTTCAATATGTTTAAGAAGTATACTGTTACTGCATTTGCATGATATTTGTGCATAATGTGAAGGGACATTGCCTATTAATTTATTGGATTATAATGTTCTGTATTAGACCATGCTGCACTGAATTGTGAGGCTGGAAACATGGAGTTTGGGCAGTTCAAAGTTCCAAATTAATTCTTCATGAAACTCATTAAATTGGTCAAAAGATGAAGTGAAAAAGGCACTTCACATAGTACATCTATTTTCTGAAACAACAAATTAACGTTTTAGAGAGCATCCCCCACCCCCCCCCCCCGAATAATAATACCCCTCCCAGAATGACAATACTTCTGTCAAGATGACAGTACCCCTCCCAGAATACTCATTGGTGTAAAAAGGGGAGCTTCCAGACAGCTGTGCTATGTGGGTCTCCTGTAACCGAGTCCTTGTTAGTTGCTGCCAGGCCAAGATACTGCTGATTTTGCCTAGAATTTGCACTGGTAACTTGGGTAAACTTTTAGCTCTCTAGGTATCTTTTTAAGGGTTTTAGAGCCAAAAACCAAACCAAAGCTAAAGTCATATAATAAAGGTTAGCAGTTAGCGGTTATCGTTAGCTTCCACTAAATATTTTAGTGACTTATCGGTTAAGTGTTATTAAATTACTCTTTGCAGTTACTGGATTAGTGGATATCAAAGCTAACTTTGCTGTGCCCACCACTGCTGATAAGCATACATAGTAGAGTCTTATACAGTAGGGTGCCGTACAACAGATGACCTTTGACCTAATGAGAATATTATTCCCAACCCTTCATGAATTTCATATTAAATATTTATTGGTCTGTTTTGCAATTAAAAAATCTTATATTCTGGTAAAGATTTTAATTAAGATGTCCCCAACTCGAACTGAAGGTTTAATTCTTCAACCAAGGTAGTAAGAGTAAGGTTGAAAACTCAAGTCGCATCAGCATGTCAGCCTGTACTACACTGACTCTGGGAGGGTGGTACTGTTATAGCCTTTTGAGTTCATTTTCAGCTTCAGCTTTATATATCATCTTTTTGTCTTGGTAAAGTGTAAATACCTTATGGCATCTCCTGCCAGATTATATATAGCGCATCTTACTGCTTCCTAACACTCACACGCTCCTCTTATATTGTTTTTCATGATGATAAACCTTAATGCTGCTCGCTGTGAGGCAGGCTGCTGCAACAGCTTTTGTGCTACTATGTCCTAGTTTACCTCATTGAATTGTTGATATTTAAAAGTCAGAGTAGACCTGTTCATTGTTGAGTCCTTCTTCAGATGAATACACAGTAGTGGTATTAAATGATACTTCCATTAGCTATGTTTCTTCACCGTGTAACCATCGCTGGACACTTCTCTTAGTGCTGCATTGCAGAATAATCGCCCCATGGGGTAACCTGTGCTCAGCCACTGCCATTCATTTGCTGTAAAGACATGGACATCATCGTCGCATTGGGGCAGAACTTACTTGCAGAAGTATGGAGCACGTTGGTGAGAAAGACTTACCTGGCTCTGGACCAAACCTTGGCGTACTCATCTTTTCCTTCCTTTGACGGCACAGTGCTTTCAGCTCCTCAATGGAATAAAAGTCTTTGTGGTGAAGTGCTTCTTAATGTCAGTCTTTGGTATTAGTTGTACAAACCTTCCTTTATATTTGCAAATAGCTATCTGCCATACACCACTTCTTCCTGAAATATTTCCATGTGTAATGAGATAGCAGATTAGCTTGGGTGTAAACACATTGTCAATGTTTTGTTCATAGAGCAGTGTAACACATTCAGTATCTTTTTGATTAAACCTGGTAATTTGTACTGGACTCTTGTCATATGAGTCTTCAGAAGTTAATTAAATTTTATCTTGAGAATTGTCTGTGATTTAATTTTGGCTCGGCACTGTTTTAAGTTAACCATGTTTCACTTAACCGCATGCACTGCACCTGAGTGGCGTGTTTGAATGAGTTGCATAAACCATATTTAATAGCTCAGAGGAAAGCTTACCACCGACAAATTGGCAAACAAAAATAAATAATCCTTCATATAAACATTCAGCTCTGTCACTGAGGGCTTATTAAATATCTGTGAACATCCACGAAGTATAAAGAAGAAGTCTCTCTTTTCAAACATTATTACTCTCGTAAAAACATAAACAATGGCTGAGCTTTCCTCTAGTGTTCTTATTCTTTTTAATGCACTACTACTGTTGAACAAATTTTTTTATCATCAAAAGGGTCAGAATCCTTTTCAACTGGCCAAGAAGTAAGAGCGGATGGAGAATTTCTTGAAGATGTCTTGCACACAGCCATATAAGGAAACTTGAAGAAATCATAAGGTATCTTTGAGTTTGTGCAGATTTTCCACTGTGCGGGAGCTTTTGACAAGCAGCCTGGAATGCAGGATATCTCCGGATGGGGGCAGCAGTGAGAACACTGACTTCAGCATCACCAAAGAAAAAAGCCAGGGATTCCCTGTACTGTTTTTTTTTCTTGAAGACATCACATACAGAGAGCAACTGGGTTTTGGGTTACAAATTTGTTCCTTGAGTTTTGTACACCCTTTGTATTGCTTTTTTTAATTTTTATTTTTATTCACTATGTGAAAGGAACATTGACTTTTTATAGTGTACTTTCCTGTTTGTGTTTATCCAACAGTAAAGACTGTGATCCAACAGTTCAGAGCAGCTCACTGAACAAGCAGATGTCACCTTGGATGCTCAAATGTTTCCACCTGAAAAGTGCTTTGATGATTCCTAACCTAATAATCTGCTATGTCCAACTGGCCTGGCAAATGCAGTTGTCAAGTTACTTGTTTAACTATTTACTGACTGACAACAATACCCATCCAACAGAAAAATGTGACCATATGCATATATACTGTACAGCTTCAGCCATAATATTAATGTACATTGATAGATACACCAGTTTGTATGAGTGGCACTCTCACATGCACATACACACACTACAGTCAATGTCATAACAGAATAGAGAAAATGTGAATTTTCTCTATTGTATATTTTTAGAATCAGTTTCCAGATATATAATGTTCTCCCTAGTTTTCTATTGATTTATTAGCTATGCCCTGTATGTGGTGACATGCAAGAGCCACTCGTTTAAATTAGGCAGCTAAACTTGGTATGATCCATTCTGACATTTCCGTCTTATAGTCATAGGCTTAACTGCATTACTGTATCACTTTAAATATTGATGTCCTGATGCCATCAACCATATAGACACAGATACTGTTTTCATGCCTCTCTCTCAGATATACATAGGACTGTTATTCTGATATGACTGTATAAGCAACAGTGTGCTCCTGGTTGATGCATCGTTAATCAGCACCTTTGTCATGCCTCTTTGGATAATGTGACCCACAATTCACCATTTCCCAGCCCTCCTATGGCTTTGTAAGATTGCTACTCTACCTCTGTAGTGGGGGTCCAGCCGGATGTGTTGAGATGAGCTAGTGGGACATTCAAACAATTTTGAGCCATTTCATAGCATGATACCATGCCAGATATGTGATGCTGAGGCCTACATCCAATTGAATTTCTGAAGACTGTGATAAACAGCATTATCTGGGAGATCATGCTCACTTCAGATGTTAAGGAACTGATGCCACCAATATTATTCCATTTCTTCAACCTGTTTCCTCTGGTTATAATGATACATGTGGTACTGCTTAAATGCCGGTGAAGCTCATAATATTAATTCGTCATGTTATGTTCCCTCTGTCTCAAGCTGAAAAGAGGTTGCAGTGGTATTGTACCAGAAATTTTTAGGACAAGTGTCCACTCTGACGTCGTAGTATAACAGAATAGATTAAATTAATTGAAAGTCCTTAGGAACAAGCCATTGATACATTATTAAAATGACTGGGCAGAGTTCTTCACCAGACTTAACTGTCAACTTCCCACAATCTGCCAGTTTTTGCCTGGAAAATGTTTTCCATAGAAGCATTCCTGATCAACTGTTCTTTGAACCTCCTTGAATGACTTACCAAAGTGCATATCATTATTTATATTAATACCATAGTGATACAGAGATAAGAATGGAAAATACTATGTTGTGCATTGTTAGGATGCCTTTTCCTCAATGAATGTTTGTTGTTGTCTTAGCAGAATATGTAGAAATGTTCATTATTCAGCTCTGAATCGTAACTGGGGAAAGGAGGAGGTAGACGTGGGTACAACTGTAACTGCCTTTTCTAGGAACAACAGTACCTGCTGGACAGTACCGGGTGGGAGAAGGCTTACAAGTAGAACTGGAGGTGAGGTTTCAAACCCTGCAGTCACATGTTGTGAGGTTCTGTCACCTGTATCCCATGAAAAGTTCTGCTTGTCAATCTCCATATTTCCAAATATATTCAAACCAAATGCATGTAGTATAACTGAAAAACCTTACTGCACGAATGAATCTTCTAAACCACATGCTACATTGCTGCAAGCATTTAGGTTTTTTTTTATTATTATTAACTACATTTATTAAATTATTATTAATTTGTACATCTACAGTACAAATGTCACATTCAACACTACCACATAGATTATAGTACAGCTATTGTTTATGGGGCTGATATAGTGTATAGTGTGATTGAACAGTAAGATTTAGGTTATTAGCTGTCACATCTGTATTAGAGGGACCCTTTTGAGCTGTTGAAAGCAGAAACGCAATACATTCAGTAGTGGCCTGATTTTGGTTTTATACAGTTTTATAAACTTGATTGCATCTGGAGATTATCATTTGTAATGCAGCTTTACAAAATACAAATATAATTCAAATGTTCTTTTGTAATGAATGTGTGTTAGACAGGGCTAGCTGACACAAATGAATGGCCAATCAAAACTTTTAAGTCATTTTTTCTTTGCTTCTGGCCTATTATTTGCATAAAACACCCCATACAGAATGTCAGATCTATGTCCTTTTCTTTTTTAAACATAGGTTCCTTTTTTTTACCTTTTCACCCAGAAGTCTTTCACCTCAGATCAAATGACAAAGGGGCTGTTTTGCGGTTGTAGTTTTTACGATGTCAATATGTTTTTTGAAAGAATTTGCATAAAACTTGCAGGAACTGAATCGACTCAAAAACACCATGTATGTATTTTTTTATTTTGTATTACCTTTTTTCTGATTTTTTGATTTTATATTTATAGTGTGCTCTCAAAAATTCAAGAATGCTATTTGACTTTTTTTTAGACATTAATTTAGTAGCTAATCTGGAATCGGTGCCCTTTGTGTGTCTATTAGACCATATTTACACTTGGTTTTAAAATGTATCTTAAGCAATCGGATCATAAACAGGCAGCCAAGACACACTGCTGTTTACACTTGAGTCTATCAGGTGTCTCC
This sequence comes from Gnathonemus echidnorhynchus, assembly GCA_026776725.1. Taxonomy (NCBI): domain Eukaryota; kingdom Metazoa; phylum Chordata; class Actinopteri; order Osteoglossiformes; family Mormyridae; genus Gnathonemus; species Gnathonemus echidnorhynchus. Next base: position 17,770,539 of record JAODJU010000062.1, on the reverse strand, counting down.
AAGGTGTCCAGCTGACCACTTGTGTTCAGATTTAGTTACTGTTCTGCATACAATTATTCTGACGTCCTTGTCGGTGACTCATTTATCTTTACACTAAAAAGATATATGGTGAAATGCATCCCAGACCACCTCAGTAACTGGTTTGAGTGATTGGATCACAATGTGTCTTGGTTGTCATTTATACTTGTACTTAGCACTGTCCACTTGTGTTCTGATCAATTAAGACACATTTTTAAACCAAGTGTAAACAGGGCCTCAGATATCTGGAACTAACTGCAACTTTAAATTTCGTTATAAAAAATGTAAAAATAATTTTACTATCGACTATTTGAAGAATAAAATGTACTGATTGTCCATTACCTGTTTAAAAATGTTCACGTTCATAAATTTCGCGGTTGAGTTTTCTTTAGAGAGCGCACTGATTTTATATCCTATATGGAATTATCTGTACCACATACAGAAATGATGTAATATGCCGTATTTATGCAACTGAAATATACTTTACAGCACAGGGTTTGCATTCTGCTTTCTATGAATTTTATATCACCTTATGAAAGGTATTTGTTTATCCTGTCATATCAAAGACAGCATACTGTATACTGTTTAAACATAACTTTTTTTAATCTTAGACATAAAACCATATTTACTGTGTAGCGATCAAGGTGTATATTATTCTAAACGCGTGTGATACTTTGTATACATTTTTTTCCATATGACTACCTGAGAACAGATTTGAGGGCATTCATTTAAAGTCAGTGCGTCGGCATTTCAACGCACGGAGTGATGACCTGCATGCTGATCAATGCTGTTATCGAATGCTGTCCATTGCATTTACCAAAAGCACACTGCCAACATGTATTGTTATTGTTATTTAATCAAAAATGTTTTTAAAACTGTAGGACATGCTTATCTATACTCCGGTGATTTCATTATTAAGCCACTCCGTGTAGTTTCCTTTTGCTGGTTTGTCTATTTGGAAATAAGCAGAAAATAACTTGAGGTTAAAATTACGTTTTTTCCGATGTGACACAAGCAGCATCGTTAAGGCTGAGCTGGTGAAATTGACCCATAATGGAGTTTTCTTTTAAAATTTACTTTGTAGACAAATATTGTCTGCACAGTCCTTTGTTGATTTAGTTTAACGAATCAAGTGTAAATATATGTATAGATATTTTTTCCAGAAATTTCTTTTTTTTTTTATTTACCGAGGGCAGCTGAAATGGTTATGTGCCAACGACTGACTGTAAAAAATATCTATTAAAAGAATCTATTGGCAATTAAACAATAAGTACTTGTATAATTCTGTATGTGTTACCAAACGATTACGCCTCACATGTTAATTAAAAGGGCGGAAATAAATAGGTTTACAAGAAGTTAAGAAATTTTCATAAGCCAATTCGGCACGTGTACGTGTTAGCCGGGCACCTGTGCCACACTCTACGGTCGCCGCTAGAGGCTGCTAATTCCCCTGAGGGCTGTGTTTTCGTCTTTCGGTCAAATGTAATGCAGTCGCCTGTATTACTGCCATATGAGCGGTTTATACTTTTACGGATGGAAACGGAGAGCAGCTCTGTCTCCTTCATCGCACGTCACTCAGCATCCTCCCGCTAAATGAATCGGGGCTGAGCTCCGGAATTTCCTCTAGGCTTCAAAACGCGCACCGTCGACTTGTAAGTGCCTGTATTCACTGCACTTCATCTGGAGTCTAAGGATAGTTTGATTAATAGATCCGGTCAGACCACAAATTTAAATTAAAGTTTTCTTCATAAAGTTTTAATTGCATAAATAGTATTTGAGTGTTTTGTTTATGTTACCATGATGTTGTTCGATATCAATAGATTGACTAAGAATGAGTATATTATTATTATTATTATTATTATTATTATTATTGTCATAATTATTGTCATCATTATCATTATCATTATAGAACATTTTAAAAAGAGTGTCAAAGACAGTAGTATATTGAAATCAGTTTCAGTTCCACTAATAGTTATGTTCTTCACCTTCCTTGGATACGCATGGTTAATTTATATGATTTTGTCACTTATAATGTCCCTATTTTTATCAGTGTATTTACATGAATTCCCCTCTCTCTCTCGGTTCGGACTTCTGTCTGGAGGGGTTGTGGGAACAGTATACGCAACTGTTTCTCTGTGCGAGGCGTGGGTTAAGGAGTGTAATAAACTTACTGTGAGATGGCTAACGGGCCAAATATCACACATTCACTCTCTCACAGGCGCTCACCTCACAGGTAGGGGGGAATCACCTCGCCTGCTGCATGAGCAGCAGCATTTGGGCTGTCCGCTTGCCAAATATGAAAAGACAAATTGGTTACCAAGAAGTTTGGGATCAGGATTATATTTAATGTCTGCATATAACAGTGGAAATTAATTGAATTATATGGAAGATGTGTCATGTTTTTCCCTGGACCAGTGGGAGAAAAAGGACCTTCCTATGGTGGTCAGCCAACAACAGGTCATGGGCAATGGTTCAATGAAATCCCCACGGCCAGAGGGGAGCTGCCTGTCGTCAGGCCTCAAGGCCCCCCCCCTGTGGGAGACACTGGAGCCTCTGAGGGCCCGTATTGTTCATCTGGAGGAGGAACTTAGCAACCGGGAACGGGAGCTGCGGGCACGGGATGAGCAGCTGTGGGCTCTGCAGGCGGAGCTGGAGGCGCGGCTGGCCCAGGTGCACAAGCTGCAGGATGCTTTGGGCAATCAGGCACTGGGCAGCTCGGCGTCCACACAGCCCCACTCCAGCCTCCGCTTGCTCAGCGTCATCAACCAGGGCCCTGCGCGCTTTCACCACATCGCTGTGGAGGTGCACCGCCGCCTGCGGGCCAAGGAGGGCGTGTCAGCAGAGCCCACATCGGGCCACTACTGTGCTGAGGCCCAGGTGCAGCCCTGCTCCCTGGAGAGGGTCCGCAAGAACTCCAGGTGAGGAACTACCCTAACTCCCAGGGTTCTCCCATTGTTCAGGACCTTTCAGGTGTCCATATATCAGGTGTCAATTTTATTGCCTTTCATTCACCTTAGCATCCTCAGTCATGAAGCTCTGAGCTGTCTGTGGCCTTTTTGCTTTTTGCTCAACCTCTTTCAGTCCCAGGAAAACACAGGCCTTTGTCGAGACTCAAGCAGCCAAGAAATGCTGTATGAAAGCTCACATTAACATAATACACCCACAGAAAGGGAAAGACCGAGAATGAGACAAAAGGTATCCCATCTATATGGATGGGCAAGATAATTACGGCTTTAATTAACAAGGTATTCACTGCCTGTGTATGGCTCTCGTTGGCTAATTCATTCATAAGTTCCATTTCAGGTCAACAAATAGCCCCTCCTTCTTTTAGATGTGCAAATAGGAAGTGCTACATTTCAGGAATAGAGCATGAAAAACACGCTGCCTTACATACACCAAATACCTGTCATTATACTTCACCAAGGAGACGAAATAGACAGGGTTTAAATTCTCTACATTTATACAGAATCGTATAATTAGCTTACCTCTTATATACACTTTTAACCTATGGCAAACATCAGTTGCAACAGCTTAATCTTTCCTATACATCAATTAATTGTTGTCATTTCTAAAACTAGTAAACAAGTCAAATTCATTCAAAAATACTGTTCTGTTGTTAACATATTTGAGACATTACATAATATTTGCTCAAAATATGCTAAAGATAACACCAAATGTATGGAAATATGAATTCGTACAGAGGGGGAATGGGATGTACTTGGCCAAACTGGCCTCTGTAAGAGCAGAACAAGAAGTGTGGTTGAACGGACATTCTTGTAAATGCTGGCATAACTCCGCCCAGGATCGTCTTCATGAAGCCGATCAAAAGTCTTCTTACACGCAGTGATCACCGTGACTACCAGCTGGATACCAGGACATCTCAGGGGCAGCTGCTTAGCGCCTCTCTGATGATGTGCGTGCATTGATTCAGCCCTGCCCCTCTTTGTGTGAAGGTCACGCCCACAGCCAGACTCACAGGCATTTCACTGTCACACTGCTGAAAGCCCTCTTTTTGTGCTGCTAATCTGTAATGTCAGACATTCCAGGGACACCAAATTGTGTTTTTTATGTGACTCTATTGTGCTAGTTGATGTTGAGGTCAACTAGGGAGAACTTGGCATTTTCAGATTTTCACAGTCTGGGAAAATAATTTGTATTGAGTCATAATACAGTAGTACCTCGGTTCTCGAACTTGATCCGTTCCAGACTCCGGATCGAATACTAAAAAGTTCGAGTTCTGATTGAATTTTTCCCATAAGAAATAATGGAAAACCAATTAATTGGTTCCCGGCCCCCCA
>JAODJU010000062.1:17735713-17747311 GCA_026776725.1 Gnathonemus echidnorhynchus | reverse complement strand
TTGCTTCCGGGATAGGCTCCGGACCCCCCGCGACCCAGTCGGATAAGCGGGTTGGACAATGGATGGATGGATGGATGGATGGAGGTTATAGATGCAAATGATCTGTCTGCTGTGAGGGTTTTGGCTGCCATTCACATGCCGTGAGCCTGTCAGTCAGCACCAAGATTGCTTTGTTTGGAGACAGTTGCTCTACCTGTTCTGAGCACTGTTGATGTTTTGAAGCTCGGCTGAGACCATCACTGAAATTTGTGAACATGTTCATGCCACTTGTTATCTGAGAACTCCGTGCTCTCTTCAAGTGAGGGGGCTGGTGTCACCCAGCACATTTACCACCCGTCTCTTAAATTGCAAGTATGATGTCTCTGCCTGAGCACACTCCCCCCATGATGAGATGTGTTTTATATGTCTGGCTTTATTCACTGCAGCTGCAGAATTTGGAAGAACCTGTAGCCTTTGGCACATGGTGATGTTTGGTGCTCATAACCCTCCCTTAATGCCTCACTATATTTCAGGCTGTAAGTACATCCCTCACTGAGCTGCAAAAAAGCTTTGAACTCATCTTGAAGGAAGTGGGCAGGTACTCAGATAACATTGTCAAAAATCAGCCCCTGATGTTTACATAACTCTGTGCTGTCTATCCTCACTGTTTTCATACTTCTCATTAATGAGTCTGTGTGTGATTTTCCTCCCATTTCATCTGCAGTGCTGGCTGAGATCCTGGCGGATGAGATATGTCCGTCTGTTCGCTGGGAACATTCACTTCAGTTTCCCTGTGTCATAGTCACAACCCACAGACCAATCAGATTAGGGAGCCTTTGAAAAGTACATGTAGGCAGGAGGAGGCCGGCTGGCAGGGCCTGCCGAAGGTCTCTCTCTGAGCAGACCTGAGTCTGCTCTGCCCCAGAATGGTCTTATTAGCTCTAGTGACAGGTGATGATAAAGGCTGGACCCACAGACCAAGCCGCCTGTCAGCACAGCCGGCCAGCAGAAAGCACACCACAGGGCCCCCAGACCACTGCCACCATTCCCCCTCAGCACACAGGACCATCAAAGGATCTTTATTTGGGTAAAAATGCCAGTAATTTGAGCAATCTGACACCTGTACTGTGTGACCAGGTAAGGTGCCTGCACGTGAGGCAGGAGAGCATAGCCCTAGAGGTCTGCTCAGACATCTGTGCAGTCTTCGCAGTTACCATCTACGCAGCTGCTCAGTGTAGTCAAGTGCTGCATGGTTAATGGCCCTTATCATCTGCGGCTTGCGATGGCTGCAGCCAGACTCCCACTAGCCCAGTGGTCACCAGCCCTGCTCCTGGAGATCTACCCCCCTACAGAGCTTAGGTGCAGCCCTTATTTAATACACAGATACAGATAAGTATCGGAGCCAAGTACATGAAGCTAAGTTGACTCTAACACTGACATCCCACTGAGGGGCCTGATTATCTGCATCAGGTGTGTTAAAATAGAACTGCACCTAAGCTCTGCGGGGTGTTAGATCTCCAGGAGCAGGGTTGATGACCACTGCACTAGCGCATTCTAAATGCAAATAATACAGGGCTTACTAGCTGTACCACCCTGTGTGACCCCAGGGCAGGAGATGCATGGCACCCTCATTCCACTTTACACCACAGCATCATCTAGACCATAAATCTGCTCAATACAATCCTCTCAGATTCTTCCTCTTTGATTGTGGATGCCTCCATGGGGTTAACTGTACTTGGGGCCATGGTTTCAACAGCTGGACTGTTGTACTACCATGAAAGGTGGCATTGAGGCCGTGGTGTAATAAAGACTGCGATTGGCAGGTTTTTTCTTTTTTTATTGCTAACAAGCATCAATACTGAAGCCACGTTTTCAAAACTCTTCATACAGTGTGCAACACCAACACACAGCTTGGCCAAACAGTTAATCTCTCCTCCAAAATGCACTACAGCCACGAAAACAGTTAATCCATGTCTCAAAATACTCATACCACCAAAACATCAGCGCTTCAGTTCTTTCTGGAAGAACACTATATCACACACAAAAGAATGACCTACAAAACACTAACAACAGACAGCATTACATAAAATAGAATATATATCTTCAGTAAAGAATCCTCTGTAAAATAACACTTCACATTTCACCCAAAAGTAACCCATGCTGCTAAAACTACTGTATAGCACATGTACTCTCTCACAAGACGACTTTGTCACACAAAGTACAATGCATGAAAAAAGACAAACAACTTGAAACGCTGCAAAATGCATATATATGATGTGTTGTTGTATCCAATATTTTCACACAATGTTTATTGCAAAGGAAAAGAAAAATGTATGACATTTCTTACAGTAAACATTGTAATACAACCAAATAATACAGTAAATAAATTCGGCTACGCAATACACTGGAAAAGAAAAATACATTACAACCAGCTACTGAAAGTACATTACATTCAATAAAAAAAAAAAAAAACAAAAATCACCAAATAGCAAAGTTTCACTGCATAGTCAAGTATACTGTTGACCTGGCCTAATCCATTCGGTCCCTTGCATTTGGCCATAAATTTTCACCGACATCACACCGAATATTTTCTCTTGCAATACATTGAGGAAAAAAATCTCTTTGAGTGCCTTATCCAGCTCTGGATGTCCTCCACATGGATGTCCATACACCCAGCAGCCATTGCATCTAAAAGCGACATCTGATCATGTGACCGGTGGTCAGATACCTTCCATCTTCATGCAGAAAAAAATTCTTCAATGGGGTTGAGGAATGGAGAGTATGGTGGCAAGAATTATGACATCATCCTGGGATGGGCAATAAACCACTCTGTGACTTGGTGGGAATGATGAAAGGCCACATTGTCCCACACAATCACAAATACTGGTAAATTCTTCCTCTCCCTCCTCTGGGAGGTAAACGCTAAATCCTATAGTAGTGGGTTACAGTAAAGACAAACGTGCACCGATGCATCAGTTTTTTCCTGGAGACTTTCCTCAAATCACACCACTACAGTAATATACACATAAATCAAATGCCTTCAGTCAGAATGCTCTAAATAGTGTATAGTACCTGTTGCTTTACCTGAAAATCCTGACAGTTGATGCCTTTACTGTATTATTTACTGTATTATTTGTATTACAATGTTTACTGTAAGAAATGTCATACATTTTTCTTTAATTTTGCAATAAACATTGTGTGAAAATATAGGATACAACAACACATCATATATATGCATTTTGCAGTGTTTCAAGTTGTTTGTCTTTTTTCATGCATTGTACTTCGTGTGACAAAGTCATCTTGTGAGAGAGTACATGTGCTATACAGTAGTTTTAGCAGCATGGGTTACTTTTGGGTGAAATGTGAAGTGTTTTGGTGGTTTTAGTGCATTTTGCACCGAAAGTTAACTAATATGCTCAGGTGCATGTTTGTAAACTTCACAGTGTAAAGTGTTTCGAAAAAGTAGACATCGTATTGAGAGAAATGTGAAAATGATTGGAAAAAAACTGTAAATATACTATAACATGGTTTGTTCATTGCTGTAAGTTCAAATTAGACAATTTTATCAACTGCTGTTTGAAAGAAATTCAGAGAAGATGAAAGACCTGTGGCAAAAGTACGTGGAGGTAAGTATTTTTCATTTTTTGTAGTATTATGTACTGCATGCATAACTTTTTTGTATGTAAATTTACTGTATGATAGACCAATATTAAACTACACAATGTTGTTTTTTACTGTATTTCAGAGACTTTTGCAAATGGATGCTAAGGAATTCCCACATGAGTTTATATACTGTACATTGATGAAACTGGGTTTAACCTCGCAAAAGTCAGAAGAAGAGGAAGACACATCATTGGCCACAGAGCGATTTGCAATGTACCAGAACAATGTAGGGGTAACATTACCCTTTGCCATAACACAAAAAGGGGTCCTCCACCACCATGCCTACTAGGGTCCTTATAATACTGCCCTCATTCTCATATTTTTAGGCAGACTATACAATATCGTTCTAACAGCACTCCAAATGGACCAGATGCCATACATTGTCATCTGGGATAAAGTATGTTTCCACCGATCTCCTCTGGTCCAAAACTGGTTTCAACAACATCCACAATTTACAGTCCAAGACCTTCCACAATACCCCCCCCCCCCCCTTCCTAACCCCCATTAAAGAGTTCTTCTTAGCATGGCGGTGGAAGGTTTATGATCTCCAGCTCTATGTCCAGATGCCCCTCATGCAAGCCGTGAAGGAGGCCTTTCTCACTCAATATCCACCACCAACAAAACGTTTTTAGAAGTCATTTTGCACATGCTTACATACTGGTCCCAAAACTGTTAATCATACATTCAAAACTGAATGACTACAATTTAGTACAGTACTATTAAGACCCTTACAAAATCTATTGTAAAACTGACATGATACAAAATAAATTAAATAAAAAAGAGACAAAACACAGCAGGCAACTATTCTAGGTGATTCTCTAACCAGGTGTTTTGCCAAGAGGTGCTGAGGTGCTACCCTGGATGTATCATTAAAGAGGATATCAGATGTGATGTAGATGAGAACTTGTGGCCTGATACATAGGAGAGGATGACTGAGAGCACTACTACTATAGATGTGGACTAAATGCAAGTGTGTGTGTGTGTGTATGTGTGTGTCTGTGTCTGTGTGTGTGGATTAGGTTTATATTACATTGTGGGGACCAAATGCCCCCCACATTGTGATAAAAATGTGTTATTTTGACGTTGTGTGGACCATTTTTCAGGTCCCCACGAAGATCTCTGAATGCAATCAAATAAAAATGCTGAAGTCTTGTATTTCGTATGGTTACTTATGGTTAAGGTTAGGACTGGGTAGGTGTTCAAACTGGATTTAAGGAAGCACTTCTTTACACAGCGTGTAGTCAGAGTATGGAATAGTCTTCCAGATAATGTAGTGCAAGCTGAATCCTTGAGTTCCTTTAAATCAGAGCTAGTGTGTCCATGTCTGTGGTCCAAGTGTACAATACTTTGTGGGGACCAAATGTCCATTTTTTTGTCCAAATTCAATTTTAATTAAATCTGTGACTGCAATCAAAAAATTAAAAATGGCAGTAGAAATGAATGAGTGGTCCCCACAAAGATATGAGTACAGGCCTTTGTGTGTGTGTGTGTGTGTATGCACAGTGTATTTTGTTTCTGTAACATTTCCTGAAATACTACATTTTCGTGATTTTTTTTTTTTAATTACTGATGATTATTGTGTACAGTAAGAATAAAGGCCATAGACCCTGACAGTCACTGAATGCATTTTGAATCGAAGCAATGAGAAATGAATCAGTTTAGCCCACATGAACTGATGTTATGGCAACTTTTGGAATTTTGAGAAGGTGGCTTCTGTATTGCAGAATGTATCTTAGCAATTGAAAAAAACTGTGTATCTGAACTGCTCTGGGGGACCAATTGTGTCCTGCAATTTGACTGGACCTCTGTCACCTTTGGGTGCCGTGTGTGTTGTTTGTGTGGGGTATGGTGTTGTCTGTGTGGTGTGGGGTGATGTTTGTGTGGGGTGGGGTGCTGTTTGTCTGGTGTGTGGTAATGTTTGTGTGGGGTGCGGTAATGTTTGTGAGTGGTGCGGTAATGTTTGTGAGTGGTGTGGTGATGTTCATGCATTAATCTTTCAGTACACATTAGACTTTTGTCTACATTCAGACTTTGCACTGTTCCCTATGTCACTGTTGCCTCCCTGTAACTGCATGCATACTAGTTCACTGGGACTCTTGTAAATTCAGCAATTACACACCACTAGGGTGGGGGTGGGAGTGGGGGGCAGCCAGGGCAATTAAATGTAATAGCAGGGAGCATAAATACCATTTTCATCCACCACCCAAAAGGGCTCTCGTACAAGCGCTGACTGTTTGGAGGAAGCATAAACCTGCCCCTTTGACTAAACTTCCTTTATGCTCTCAATCCCACGGAAATGGTATCTCATGGTTGATGTCACAAGGCCCCCACAAGATAAAGGATGCTATGTGCTGGGGTAACGTGCTAAAACTGAGACAGAAACAGAAACAGGATTCATGTCCGTTGGCCAATAATTTCTAGTGGTTTCTTATGGTGGGAAACCACGTTTTGATAAGCTTTCACGTGTTTTTATATTTGGTGCTTTTATCTTTTCACAGCTCTCACCATTAACATACATTAAACAAGGTTCATCTAGAGAACATAAGTAGTTAATATTATATTTCAAATAATGATATAATGCATAGGATAAAAATATTAGAAAAAATCAATTGAGAGTGATAATGTGCATAATGGATAGTGGGGTTCTCCTTACCTCACTGAGCCTGCAGCATTCATCCATGTATGCATCAAGACTATCCATGCTTAAACTCTTCTTCAGAGGTTCCTCTTGGAGGTCTACATCTGGCGGGGTACTGAGGGCCTCAGTGGAGTTACAGCTCCTTACTATCCTGCCCTCTTCTAGGGGCTCTTCTGTGGCTGCCTCTGCAATGGCAGCATCCTCGAGTTCCTTAGAGGTGTCCCTCAAGACTTCAGTCTCAGATTGTTGCATTTTTGTGCCTTGCATCATTGGGGTAGCCTGCACCGGTGTCATCTTCAAGCTCACCCTGGCTTCCAGTGTAGTCTGGTCATGTTCTTTGACTTCTGATACTAGATGGAGGGAGTCCTCCATTTCCTCAGCCACAGGGCACCTTTCCAGCTGAAGAAGGGGATCTGGAGCTGGGGCCAGAGTACTCATGTCCTCCAAACTGTGGGAGGATTCCCTGCTGTGGACCACAAAACTCTGCTCTGAGCCAGTGGGAGTGGATGGAGAGTCTGCTCCACTGGGCATTTCTACCCCAGAGTCCTCATACTCAAACTTAAACAACCTTGTTATCTGGGAATCGGGGAATACTGACAGGTACTCAGACTTAGGCTCTGGTAGTTTGTTCTCAGAGGAACCAAGAACTGGACTCTCATCCAAGATTCTGCTGGGCTCAGACATGTCCTGCTCTGAGGCTGATATGGATATAGTTGAGAAAGAATCTTCGGCACCAGATAGTCTCTCGTGGAAGTTGTTAAAGATCTTAATCTTGGTGAGGACCACCTTGCTTTCCAGCACCACATCCCCCTTCCCTAAAGTAAAACAAACAGAAGAAACATGCAGGTAAGCACCTGAGATGTAGTGTTTTATAGGTGCGTACACAGCACAGACGGTCCATAGACCCTGACAGTCTCTATAGTCGGCTTTGTTTTTATCTTTTTTCACACCTTTTGGCCAAATTCCTCCTCCATTCTGTTTCATCTTAATGCTCATTGAAATGAAATGGATTGAAAAATTCCTGAATGAACGCCAATAAGTGAGGGTTCTATTGCAGAGAGAACACAAGGGCTCCACAAGGGACCAAGCACAAGGACTGCAACGAATCAGTAAAGAAGCACGCTAGACTCCTCAAAGAAGATTTCTGATCATAAGCTTTGTGAGGGATTTTAGGAAAGTCCCTCATTCTTTGAAATGTAATGGGTGTTTTACTGTAACAGGTATTTACAAAATGGTTGCCTATATACATTTGTTTACTGTGCTTTCCCCCTTATACTTTGTCTCAGAACTCCATGCCCACGTTTTTGTTCTTTGACCACGAACAGAAAACGATTCCTTTCAAAGATGAGATATGAGAAAATTCCGCTGCAGGAAGTGTTGAAACATGAAGACCAGGCTTATACAATCCAGCCTTCTTCAGCCTGGGGACACACAAATAACTCAGGACACACTCTGTTTGTTGCTGTCCCAGCCCGGCAGCTTGGGCTTTGATCCTAGGGCCAATGTAAGGCCATTATGGAAGGCACTCAGTTGTAACATCTCTTCTTCCCCTGAATGAAATATAATACTTTACAGTCTCAATCAGGTCTCTTTCCTTACTATTAATCTCTTTTTGTTACTTTCTTCTCTTATCAAGGAGCTACTGCCTGTCTTCCTGTGGGGCTGCTCTAACCGGTCTTCGGATTTTGTATGGTATGTATTTACTTAGGAACAGCAATATTTATCTAAATCGTTATTTCAGCAGAGCTTGTTTAAGTTCACTGTGATTGTTTGCACTTGGTCTTTTAGCTTCAATGGTGAGCAAGTTTCATCAGTGGGCAGGTTTGGAAACCACCTGCCGTTTACACTTTGAATTCGGAGAGAGAAGTTGGATACTCAGACTGCACTGTAAGGTCATAATGGTCTTACACTGGCCTTAGGATCAGACTGCACTGTAAGGCCATAATGGCCTTACACTGGCCCTTGGATCAGACTGCACTGTAAGGCCATAATGGCCTTACACTAGCCCTAGGATCAGACTGCACTGAGCAGAAAACTTCACACAGCAGCTTTTACCTTCAGCCCTGCTTACAGGATTTAATTCTAGGAATGTTTACCGAGTGTTGTAATTAAGGAATGGAAACGTTTAAAGTCTCAGAACATTATCCCCCTACTACAACTACTACCAGAACTAAGTAATAATATAAAAATAAACAAAGGGCATGGTACAGCAGAGAGCAACACTGTTCCTTTATACCTCGAAGGTAATGGGATCAAGGCTGGATGGTGCATTTGTAGTATACACATATAGCGCTTTTATTAAATAATATTTTATTATAAAACAATATTTTCAACATTAATTGTGTTCAGGTAATAATGTTATTGTGCTGACATTAACAGAACTTTTGTTAAAATGTAAAATGTAGAAATAACATTCCCGTTACCATTATAGTGTGAACGTTTTCTGCCCACTTTGAGAGGACCTTCACATAATGTTGGCTACAGTTCTAGGAATGTTCCCTGTTTGCTGGATGCCTGGGCTGCCACAGGCAGCATTTAAAAACAGAATACTTCATAAAGATACAAGCAAGGCCAAAAGTCTAACTGAAGTCTTTTTCTTGTCCTGCTACTCCTGTGACAAACAATGTGCAAACACAGACATGGGACCATTGTGATTGACAGGAAGCAAAATCACTGGATAACTCACTAAAAGCTGAGTGACAGGAAACACACTCATGTGTGGGACTCTGATTGGCTAATTAGCTGTTTTGCAGCCTTTCAAAGCCAATAGGCAGGAAGGGTGTAAGATAAATTTTGCTATATGACTTTCAGGAAGTATAAACAATGGCTAAGTCAGCACGACGACTGTGTTTCATAACAAACGCTTAGGAACACTGTTATCCTCTTCATCTGCGTGTGCCTTAATAAGCTGTGTTCCTCCCCAAATCAAGTTTAGTTCTGCCAAAACTTTATCAGAAAATCACCAATTACTTTTCAAACAAAACCATTAATTATTGTTCCACCAGCAGGACAATGTAATGCTGTAACTTTGCGTGATATTTATTTCAGTGTTTTCAGCGGCATTCCAACTTTAAAAACGTTAAATGACTGCTTCAGCCACTCCTGGCCAGACTTTACAGAAAGTAATGCATAGATAAAATGGCGGCACACCCATGCTGTCTGGCCAGGAGTGGCTGAAGCAGTCATTTAACGTTTTTAAAGTTGGAATGTCCATTGTGACGGCCTTGTTTTTGGATCGGTCAGCCGTTCTGCAAAAACAATGACTGCATTTCAGCCGCCTTAGATCATTCCAGCCTCTAGTTTGGCTCAGGTTCATTCCGATTTAAAACAATAGTGCAATTTTCCCACTTCCCCTCCTGACCTGAAAAAATGTTGGGTGGGGCAACTGAACAGTCTCATGGTTTCCTTATGACAGATTACGTACCATTTGTGCTCATGTTTACTGTACTCAAAGAAGACAGTCTACTCACACCTTGGCTTCCTCTTAAACTCATTAAGATTGTGAAATGAGAAAATGGGTTCCTCTGAAGTTTATTAGAAAAAAACAACAAATTAGTGAGCCATGCCAGTGAAAGGGGCAATAACTTAAAATATTAATGCGTGTATTAGAAGCACAATTTAGAAGAATAGACATAATGAGTAAAAGCTCCCTTCTTAAGAGTCCCTAGTGGAAGCAGTTTCCCTAGATGAAATCTGGATGAGACTCTGTCTCTTGAACCATTCTTCTACATGGACTGAGATGCATGTTTCCTGTTTTCTCCCAGCACAGTATGTCTGCAGCACTGCATGATCACTCTCACTGTGGTCAGGCTCCGAAAACCACTCCTCTTTCACTATCACCAGTGCTGCCATTTATGAATGAAACTCATGTGCCATAAATGAAGCAGCAGGTTTGTGAGAACTGAGGAATTCTCAGGTCTTAGGCCTGAGCGCTACACCTATAGGCCTAATGGCATGCTACAATTACAGCTGGTGGCCCAAATTTGTGTTTAAATCTGTTTAAAGAATAAGGATGTTATGAGTTATAGTTCCATGATGTTTGGACCAGACAAGTAGGGACGGAGATGCCACTGATCCAAGAAAAATCCAAGCTAAAGATGCCAGCAGCCACACAGAGACCTACTTGGTTTGTTCACCACCTTGGAAGATAGAAAGGGGTGCAGATGAGTCACAAAGTCAACTGTATTAGTAATCCATAAATTGCCTTTATCAAGTCAGTCCGCACTGAGTTGCTTCATATCAGATACCAGCTGGGAGACCTATTGTGTTTCCTTTCAAAAGGCCTAAATAAGAATTCAAAAGATTTTGTTGGATTTTCTCAGCTGTTAGTGCGGTTTGTTTATCTTACGCTGTCAGTCAGTGCAGGTTGCAGGAATAATGCATGAGATGTTATCTTATGTCACAGTTTGGTGCTGTGGACCCTTCTCCAAGTCATGCTTTTTTGGATTTTTAAATTAATCTTTTAGCACAACACTGTGTGGCGCTTGCAGTGGGAAAGCACTGGTGGCTGTTCACTGTTCAGATCCTTCAGTACTTTCAATAAGCATAGTGAGGGCCACTGGTGCGGTAGGATCAAACGGCCCCACGGCCGCTTCCTGGCAGGCTGGAATGCGAGCTATTCCACATCACAGGGGCCGGCAGCGGGCACACACCAGAGGCATGTGTAAAAAAGACGGGATGCTCAGGAGAGCCAGTGGCTGTGCCGGCAGGATATGAGCCCTCATACCTGTCACCACCCCCCCTTCAATAAGGCTGAAATCTGCCACCCACCCATGAAGTTGGCCTAAACATGAAGGGCTCCATAAGTATGACACTTTGTGTAAAAGAACCCCAAGCAGCTGAATAAGCAGAGATAGAAACCATCTCTGTATTTCACTAATACATGCTTCTGATGGCTACCTTGTCTATGACCCCTGAACACAATAAGACATATTAAGTATGCCACTCGATGCAGTTGTGTTCACAACAGAAGGCAGAGATTTGGAGGTGGTGCCCAGACAAGCTACTGTAAAGATGCAAGGAGAAGTAGCCATCACACAGGGCTTGATTGAGATTGATATGGACCCCTGGGCAACAGCTCACTTGATATCATGTCAGGAAAAAATTGAGCTGATTGGTGGCTCATGCAATTCAGAAAAGCATCTAACACTGGGAAAATATTACATGGGTTTTTCAGAGAGTTCCATATTAAAAGAACAATATACAATCACATTAAATATATTACATTTTAAATGCCATTAACTTGTTAACCCTCTCAAGGCAGGCGTTGCTGATTTGCAACAGTTAAAAACTAACTACCTTATTACCCCACATACATA
>JAODJU010000062.1:17700008-17730848 GCA_026776725.1 Gnathonemus echidnorhynchus | reverse complement strand
TCCCTACTTTTGGGGACATCTTTTGAGGTCCCCATTTGGATAACCTCAGTTTTATAAAAAATCTGTGAATGCAATCAGCAAAGTAAAAATGCCAAAAGTCTTGTATTTGGGTTGGTTACTTATGGATAAAGTTAGGGATGGGTACGGGTCAAGGGTGTCAAGATTGGGATTAGGGTTTTTCCCATAGAAATGAATGGACGGTCCCCATTTAGATAGGAGGACCAATTTGTGTGTGTGTGTCTGCTTTGGGGCAAGAATATGTTTCTAGACCTGCTTTTGTTGGTGTTCTTAGGTATTTGGCTGTTCAAACTACATAAACGAACATACTAACAAAAGAATATACTGAGAAGGACTTGACTGCTGGGATCATTAAGAACGACTGGGATCATTAAGAATTTTAGAAAGAAATGAACGTGCCTTGAAACTGAATTTATACATGAAGGTAACTCTGGGTCAGCTTAACCCAAATATCTAGCTTTGATTTTCAAATCCAAATTTGTTTTGTGTTTACTAGAGTACAAGTTTCTAGAGTAATTCTGAATTTTTCTGAACTTTACTATCATTTTCAGCCAGGTTGCTAAGTGGATGCATTTTTGCAGAAGGCTGTTTCATAAAATCAAATGAATCTTGTTTAATTAAAGCAAGGCTTTGTTTTCTTCCCCTCAGAAAACACAGGGCTGGAATTCGACACACCCACACACACTGAGTGCTCAGAATGCCCCAGTCGCCCTGCTTAAGCTCTCTCCCCAGAAAGGTGGGAGGAATAGCTAATCATCTAACACTTTTCCATGAAAAATCTCAGTCTTCCAGAGCAAGAGCAGATGCCAGATTACTGGATAAACAAATTAGGCCACAGGATAATCTGGCAGCCAATCCTGTGTTTTTCAAATTTCTGTGGAAAAAGTACTCTTTTGGAGCATGTCCCCTTCAGTGTTTTGGGAGCAACAGGTGGTGTGATAAAGCGCATAAATATCCCAGGACGAGCTGTGCTGTGGAGATTCGGGCAGGGAGATTAGACACCATGGATAGTTAATGAAGGATGCGGCCAAAGCAGAGGCTCTGCCATGCTTACTATGTCATATTTGCTGTTTGCTAGTGCCAGCATTTCATTTCAGAGCACCGCCCCGTCTAGATGATTTGACTTTATGATCTCACCACTGCTCTTTGTCATACAGGAAAACAGCATCTGTACTTTAACATTTAATTAACTGGAATTTCAAGGTGAAATATTTCCATGTTTTTAGTGCCTTATAATCATGATGGTATTCATTTCTGCTTAGTTTGATTTTATGTCACAATGTCATGTCCTGCCTGCCACGTCTGCCTAACCCTCCTGTCTCCTCTCTCACGTGGCCCTAATGGGCTACACCTGATGCTTGCTGCCCCTTATTAGTCTATGGATTAAATTATCTGTTTGTTAGTACAGTCATTGAAGTGGAACCTTCCCCTTGCATGTGCCCTCTCACGTTCCAGTCCTCCTGTTTTGATGTCTTGTGATTCACATTTTTTCCAGTTTTTGTTCCATTGAGTTCAATAAAACCCGTTTTATTTCACCAGAACACCTGACCCCGACTCATTCGTCCCTAGTGTCACGACACATGATAATTGTTGATTGTGTTTCTTCTGTGTTTAAACATTTCTGGGTGTATCAGATTACCATTAGATGAGAAAATTGTGAACTAGAGCTTGTGGCACTAAATTATTCTTCATCACATAGTTTGTAATTCTTGAGTTCATAAATTTAATATTTCTCATTTTTTTCTGTGCGATATGTGATAATATCACATAAAATGAAACAAAGATATTAAAAACTTTACTGCTGTTGTTGGAGGGATTGGGAAAGACGTTTCTATACTGACACATGAGTAAGATGTGGATGCAGGAGCTGGAGCAACAAAGATTTTTTTCAGGGAATCCATCAGGCGATTACATCCATGCATACTTAAAGGAAGTTGGCAGATATGATGTTTACTTGGAACCTTTGCCTAGGATGTTTTGAAAGCATTTTGTTGGTCTTGGAACCACGAAGTAGCCATCACTGCAAGTTCGGTGAAGGATGTTGAATAATATTGACATTGAAGAATCTGAACTTCTTTTTTATAAAGTCTGAAACTATTACGTCACAGTATCTACTAACACCTTCTCGTCCAGCATTCCTAACCTGTGTCAACCAAGATAAATACATAGGGCTAAAACACCTTCTGCTTCCTGCAGATTCCCATAACTGAAATATGAAATGACACACAGCATAATGCACACCTGCTGATCATTTAGTTCCCCATGACTCATGTAGATGTGGTGTTGTGACACGTTACAGTAAACACTGCGTTTTGATCCCTCTGACTTTAACACTGCCAACGGCTACAAAATCCATAGCCGTATGTACAGTATGTTGTGAATTCCTTTGGTTATCCATACTGATTTTTTGAAAATCTTGTGATTGGGGATGATCAATAAGAGAACCACAGAGATAATGTAGAGGACCCAGCGGAAACTGTTACATTGTCATATTATGTTGCAAGGTTTGAGTACATAGGAAATATTAGACCCTTTCATCTCTTCTAGGTGTGTTTAATCTGACTAGCCTATCTTTCCCACTAAGTGGCTGGCTAATAGACTGAGTTTCCCACAGTAAAATTCTGAGTAACACTGGGAAGAACCATAGCTACTGTTCAGTCAAGGAGAGCAAAAATAATGTTCTACTAAGCCCTTTATATTAGATACAGTTGTGTTTCTCACATAAACATATCCTGACACATAA
Organism: Gnathonemus echidnorhynchus; assembly: GCA_026776725.1. Classification (NCBI taxonomy): domain Eukaryota; kingdom Metazoa; phylum Chordata; class Actinopteri; order Osteoglossiformes; family Mormyridae; genus Gnathonemus; species Gnathonemus echidnorhynchus. Next base: position 17,728,087 of record JAODJU010000062.1, on the reverse strand, counting down.
AAAGCAGTGGTGGTGGTTGGGGGATTGCATGTCGCCAGCACCCAGCAGGTGTACTACAGCTGGTAGCTTTGGGAATGCAATTTCAGAATGATTTCAGAGGTGCCAAAGGCATCATTATGTCTACATGTTTTGGCCTGTTAGAGCAACACAGGTAGTCTGTAATTAAACAGTAAGCTGGAGGGCTTGGGAGGTCTACTGCTTCATGTGGAACCACCCAGGCCTTTGTTCCAGGACTGGAAATCCAGATGAAACACAGTGTGTTCGGGACTCCCCTCATGCTGCACCTCATTCACTATTCAGTTCTCACAAATGTTTTGTGTTAATAAATTACCTGCTTTTTAAATGCATTTTCATTGTTGCAGTACTCCTGCCCACTTCGATTTTTCCAAGCTCCTCCTGGTCCATGTTTCTCTTTACCCATGCCACTCATCTCCTGCCTTGCTCCCGAGCCACCACCTTCCCAATGCCCTTAGCCGTGGTAAATGGCCTTACAGTCTTCCTTCCAGGTCAATGACATCGCAATCTCAATGTGAACATTTGCTTATGACTCCCCTTAATCCAGGAAAACATGAATGGATGCCCTAAGCAGATCCTCACCACCTACACTGCCTTCCCTACATGCGAGCGGCTGCCCTCATTTTATCCTCTTTGTTTACTTGAGGGTTTTTGTCTCTTTTGGGCCCAGTGGCAGACAGCATCCGGCTGGGTATCTCTCTGTTGCATCGGCTCGATTTCCTTAGGAGCCTCCAAGACAATTACTGGCCGAACATTAAAGGAACTGGATGCTGACTAACACAGGCCTGACCCATTAACTCATTATGTGCAAGTTCTGTGTACCTCGTACAGGGAATCTGAGAAGATGGCCATTGTGGTTCAGTTGTTTTACTATTTCAGTTTGTCATTTTGATTGGTGTGGCTACTGACAATGAAGGGTGCTGCATTCAAATAAAAAGCCAAATGGTTTCGGGTGCACACATGTTTTAATGGGATGTAAACCTGAATTTTAACTTAAGATCCAGTAGGGTTTAATGTGTGAAAGCCCAGCCTGGAATCATGCTGCCTCACTGGCATAGGCAAGAACACACACTCCATAACCCCTCAACAAGGAGCCCAGGAGAATCAGGCTGGCTGTTCTAACTGTCACCATTGTGGTAAGGGCTCCAGGAATCCCGCAGGTGTGCATGCAGGAACACTTCATGGGGCGATACTGTAAAGGTAATGACATCACTGTTATTCTCTGTGCCACCTTGCTGGACGTGACTGAACTGGCCCTCTCCGTGTTCTGATAGAGCAGATAAACAGCCTTGTTCACTGTGACTCTGCTGGAGATTACCTCAGCAACCCAGCAGCTTTGGTGTGTGTTGTCAGGGCTGAAACAATCCCTGGGAGGAAGGACCTTATTTTCTAAGTCTGATGGCTATGCCTTGTAATTTTCCAGAATTCCTTCAGGACTGTGATGCCAAGCATCTATGAAACTCGGTCCTTACTTTGTTTCTTATTACAGATGGAAGTCATCATATTTGTTTTCTATTAACAACTTTCATTTATTTGCTTACACATCACATTCTGCTAACATAATTGTTTACATACATAAAAAAATATTTATAACTGCTTTGTTTTTCCATAATTAAATGAAAAAGTGTAACGGGGTTTAGTATTTCTCCGGGATGAATACTGGCAATCAGCTTGACCAGCCTGTTTCCCCTTATTTGTGTCTGTGCTTTGGAAAATAAACACAAGGCCAGAGGACACATGAGTTTGTTTTCACAGCTGACCAGTTAGAGGCCTCACAAAGAGAATGTCACCTCCCATTTGAACCTAATTCTCTCTGTGACAGAGATAATCCACAGGTCTATTAAAAGGTCCATACCAATGATATATAACCCTCTTTGTTTTCTCACATAAAGGCTCACACAGTGTTAAATAAGAATAGTTTGATGTTTTTGCATAATTAACATAATTATAAAATTGAGGAAAGTATGTCACATTTTTTTCCATTAATTAGTCTTCTGGAAAAGTGGATTATGGTCAAAATTCAGTCACATTTTGCATAGCTGTGGCCTGTGCCTGGCTGATTTCATGTTTTTAATGTCAGCGTATATAAATAATACAGTTTTAAGTCTTCAGGGGAGTTCAGATGGGCATTCAGCCATAATTCAGAGAGGCCACTGTCATGTTTCAGTTCAGTTTTTTTTTAAAAAGCAAGAGTAATTGTAAGGCTATATACTGAATATGGACTCCAGTATGGCTATTAAAAAATGCATGTAGTTTTATCAGGACAATGAATTAATTTACTGGATTTTTGTGCCTGTCAGTAAAGTCAAACAAATTTAGGAAATGACACAGATTGACCTACAATGGAAAACAGATGGTACAGTAATGCAGCACGACCATCACCAGACTCACCGGCCACTCTGGGGTGGGAAAAGCGCACACTACCAGGAGAGACAGACGGCTCCAGCATCGCCATGATTATACACCAGATTGATGGAAGCAGGTCGGGATGCGTTGTTCCATTGTGATAACCTCCCAGATAACCCAGAGCCCACACTCACTGCATGGCCTGATATTAACAGCCCAGCCACACAGCAGGCCTCCTAGCAGCCTCTGCTCTATTACATCCCTTCAGGAAGGCCCGGCACCCGGGAAATGCCATCTCTCTCTGTGCCTGCCACAGGGCAGCAGTGGCCAATACCTGGGTTTTCTTCTGCTGTCAGCCAGCCACTGACTGGCACCTTGGAGAATGTCATACCAGTCGCATGCACTTAAGACGAGTCAGAATGGAGCCCAGAAGGGCGCGGCTCCACAAACACAAAAGTGGTGAGCGCCTCTCAGGGTATGGCTCTTGATGGACCACCTCATAGAGGAAGCGTTTCATTTGCTCAGTCTTCTCTGAGCCTGTTTACATATTTGCTCTGTTTATTTACTCCTTTTTGTTATCTTACACAGACCTTGCTGTCAGTCTACCAGTTAGTTGACCGACTGACGTGAGAGTGCTGAGCACTGAATGTCTCCAGACTCTCTTTCTAACCTCACCACAGATCTCCACAACACGCTCCCTCTTAAACGGTCTGACCTCTGCTGAAAACCAAGGAATGTAAGAGGCTCGAGTAGGAAAGATGCCCATGTTTCTAGCGTGGAAAGCCCAGCTTTTGCACAGATCTTGTTAAGCTGGCCCATGAAAACCACTCACGCAGTCAACATAGGGGGAGATCTGAAGATTAAGAGATGTTGCGAAGAACTATGTGAGTTATAAAGAGAAAGGGTGGGGTCTACAGCACTTTGTGAAAGTGAAGGTGTAATTTAAGGAGCTCTGTTTTCACTGAGACTGTATGAGGTCACGATTCTCCCAAAGTGTTCATAATATGGAAAAACAGTGTGAGAAACCCAACTCCTCCTCACAGCCACGTGAGGTTCAGTCCAGATGGCCAATAAGTGACCTCTAGTAGTAAATATAAAACTTACTGTTCCTCCCATTGTTATATGTGAATACCGATCTTGCAAACTATCAGTGGTCAGGCTCATAAACATTATTTATAAACATATTTTCTGAATTATGAACAACAAAAATTGACATGAAAATTATCATACTGTTGAAATCATAAATAATATATAATTAAAATATTGTGTTGTCTGGGGTCAGTTCCAGGCTCACCTATGAGCAGTCAGATAGATAAAATATTCCTTCATTTGGCTGTTACACTTCTTTCTTATACTACATTCTTGAGCCCATTGGCTGAGAGCTCAGGACTTCACTTCAGACAGCATGGCAAAAATTAAGTTACACAATGCATAATTGATCTCTTGTGGTTTGCCGTTGGTTTTATATGAATCATCTCAATGTCAGTGTTTCTCTCATTTGTTCAAATCAACAAAGTGCCACATCAGTTCCACAAGAATAAGTGTTTATGGTCTGCTAGTATTTGTAAAACGTTCTGGTATTTCAATAAAAACCTCTGCTGTGTACAGTTTTCACCCTGTCAGCAGGGTGAGTCAAGCTGCTGAAACATCGCAACAGCAGCTGACAATAAGCACATGCTACCCCAGGAGCAAATAAGGCCCCTGCTCAGCAAGCCCTGTCCCCCCAACTCCCCCACCCACCTCCACACAGAGCACTAGATCTCAGAGGAGCTCAGACCCTCTGTGCCTGGAATTATCTGGTGTGGACTGGCAGGCCTGAATGGGTATGAACAGTGTTGTTAGCAATTTATTTTTTTACATTGACTTGGTTTTACAAGTGGGATGAAATACCTTTTAAAACCGTCATGCCCGTTTTATAGCTACTCATGTTAACTTTTGCTTTTTGCTGGGTCAAAGAATACGGAAGAGAAATATGTGTCACAGACTCAGGTCTGAGAATTGTGGGGTTAAAACTGGTGGCACCCTGATGCACCCAAAGCAGCCTTTGGTGTGTACCATAGGTGGAGTTTGATGTTTGCACTTTGGGGGATAAAAACCTACATCCTGCTTTCCTTATGTGGTAACTCATGTATCTGATGCCTGCATAACCTGTTATCTTGTCTACCTATAGGGTACCAACAAACTGCTTATGCCAAGGTGCAAAGTGCCAGCATAGAACAGGCTCAGTGTTGGTATTGCCAATTAATTGCAATTTCAACTGAGGTGACTTTTAGCTGTAGCTACAGATACTGGGAAGTTCTCATAAAGCCACACAAGATCATTAGTTACACATGCAAACCACTTAACTCTTTGAAGTCTGGCAGTAAACATGGAGTCAACTGTGTAGCAATGCACAGATTCTTCTTCACAGCCCATAAAGATGGAAGCTTCTGGAAAATCTGGATTGCCTCAATAGTCAAATGATGTCTTTCAGTGCAGAAAAAAATTCATATGGCTCATGCTGCAAATATGTCACAGTCACAGCAGAAAGTGACACTAACCAAACAATGATTTTTTTTCTGTGCCCTCTGGTCTAAAAATATCCAACTTTCAAGGTAAAAGGAACCCATCGTGTCATTCTGGCCCTCAGGCATTTGGGACAGGGAAGGAAGCAGGAATGAAGATATGCTAGGAAAATGGAATATTTGGGTGGATTAGGACAAATATGTTGGCATTCGAAGACATCATTCACAGTGACTGAAACTGACATGGCTACTCAGCTTAATATGCTGCTTGGGAAATCACATCTTCTCTTTATGTTATGTGTTCTATCAGGAAAGTCAGCCTGTCATGTGAAATTTCCCAGTACGAATGATCATATAGCAGGGAGTTACTGTGTAGATTATGTGTAATGCCAGGCAGTCCCCAGGTTATGAATGAGATCCATTCCCTAAGACTGTCTTCATGTTCACTTTGTAGGTAAGTCAGACCAGGTAGGTATGTATATGGTTCTTATTTAGAGACAATTAGTCAAATGTTTGTCTTAGTATATAGTATACAGGTTAAACTCGAAAAATTAGAATATTGTGCAAAAGTTAATTTATTTCATTAATTCAACTTAAAAGGTGAAACTAATATATGATATAGACTCATTATATGCAAAGGGAGATATTTCAAGCCTTTATTTGATTATGGCTTACAGATTATGAAAACCCCAAATTCAAAAGCTCAGAAAATTTGAATATTGTGAAAAGGTTCAATATTGTAGGCTCAAAGTGTCACACTTTAATCAGCTAATTAATGCAAAATAAAAAAGACATGCAAAGGGTTCCGAGCCTTTAAATGGTCTCTCAGTCTGGTTCAGTAGAATTCACAATCATGGGGAAGACTGCTGACCTGACAGTTGTGCAGAAAACCATCATTAACACCCTTCACAAGGAGGGAAAGCCTCAAAAGGTAATTGCAAAAGAAGTTGGATGTTCTCAAAGTGCTGTATCAAAGCACATTAATAGAAAGTTAAGTGGAAGGGAAAAGTGTGGAAGAAAATGGTGCACAAGCAGCAGGGATGACTGCAGCCTGGAGAGGATTGTCAGGAAAAGGCCATTCAAAAGTGTGGGGGACCTGGAGATGGGCTTCAAATGTCGTATTCCTCTTGTCAAGCCGCTCCTGAACAGCAAACAACGTCAGAAGCATCTTACCTGGGCTAAAGAAAAAAAGAACTGGTCTGTTGCTCAGTGGTCCAAAGTCCTCTTTTCTGATAAGAGCAAATTTTGCATCTCATTTGGAAACCAAGGTCTCAGAGTCTGAAGGAAGAATGGAGAGGCACACAATCCAAGATGCTTGAAGTCCAGTGTGAAGTTTCCACAGTCTGTGTTGATTTGGAGAGCCATGTCATCTGCTGGTGTTGGTCCACTGTGCTTTAAGTCCAGAGTCAAAGCAGCCGTCTACCAGGACATTTTAGAGCACTTCATGCTTCCTTCTGCAGACAAGCTTTATGGAATTGCTGACTTCATTTTCCAGCAGGACTTGGCACCTGCCCACACTGCCAAAAGTACCAAAACCTGGTTCAATGACCATGGGATTACTGTGCTTGATTGGCCAGCAAACTCGACTGACCTGAACCCCAATCTATGGGGCATTGCCAAGAGAAAGATGAGAGACATGAGACCGAACAATGCAGAAGAGCTGAAGGCTGCTATTGAAGCATCCTGGTCTTCCATAACACCTCAGCAGTGCCACAGGCTGATAGCACCCATGCCACGCCACACTGAGGCAGTAATTCATGCAAAAGGGGCCCAAACCAAGTACTGGTGCATGAATCGGGTTCATCTGTGCTGTCTTAGGTTTCAGCGCCCAGTCTTAGACTGGCAAGAAGGGGCTGCTGGTATCTGAGCTGTACTCTAGGCCTGTGGTGTTCTGATTGACTAATCTTTTTATGGTTTTAGCTTTAATAACATTTGTGTTTGGAACAACGTCTCTCCGCTCTTATGGTAAACGGACCAGTGTGCCTTGGCCGGGGGTAGGGCAACCGAACTTTCTCTGGGTGTAACACCTGGGGTGGCATAATCAAGCTGAATTGTGGCCATTAGTACCATTGTTTGGTACCATCCGGCAGTATCCCATCGCCACTCGCCACATATGCATGATTATACTTTTCAGAGGTCCGACATTTCTCTATTTAAAATCCTTTTTTTATTGATTTCATGTAATATTCTATAGTTTTTGAATTTGGGGTTTTCATAATCTGTAAGCCATAATCATCAAAATTATAACAAATAAAGGCTTGAAATATCTCCCTTTGCATGTAATGAATCTATATCATATATTAGTTTCACCTTTTAAGTTGAATTACTGAAATAAATTAACTTTTGCACGATATTCTAATTTTTCAAGTTTCACCTGTGTATTTTACCTTTCTATACACATAAGATGCATAAGAAATAAATACATCATAAACATCATAATATTATTATTATACCAATGTGAGGTTTTTTCTGTTGGCTGGAGTGCCAAACCTGAAGAATTATTACAATGGTAACCTACATAATATATTTTGACCAACAAGACTAAAGCAACTGAAATTTATGACAATTGTACAAAACCATTGACATATATGTACTGAAACATTTCTAAATTTTTGTGAAGCACTGAGAAATTATGTTTTGCTGTGCAGAAATTACATTATCATGTGGGCAATACACTAATTCTTTTGTAAATGATAATTGTCATTTGAGAAATGCTCCAAAGTAATCAATAAAAACTGCAATTAATTAGCGGAATTATTAGTTTTTGAGACATGCGTTTTGGTTAAAAATAGGTTAAAAAGATGCTTTTGCAGCTAAACCATAGTGTTGTCCTATATGCATGAATTACGAATTATGAGAAATGCTCTTATAGTCTTGAGAACATTAAAAATGCTTCATGAAATCTGTCAAAGCAATCAAGAAAAACTCATATATATAATGATTTTTATGGAAGTCCGTTTGTAAGCACGTGCTGTCTAAATTGGACGTTCTTAAGCCGGGAACTGCCTGTACGTCTACAGAGTTGATCATAGCTCAGTGTTACGGTACTGGATTGACCCCTAGTGGCGGCAAGTTTTATTGCAATAAATGTTGAACGTTTCTTCTTACGTTACTTGTTGACATCGTACTGAAAACTGGTCTTATGCCAGCACAAGTACGGGTACAGGTACATTGGAATGCTTCTTTTCACATATCCCATCTTGCTCTCCTTTGAGACACACACGCACACATATGAAATCAGGGCTGCCAACTCTGGTCAGCGGCTGGCCGGAGATTTTCAATTCGAGATAAGTCTGCACACTCATTGACATGTACGTATAACAGTTTTTTTTTACCTTGTAAATGGGTTTGCACACTACCCCTACACAATTAAGAACAATCTCAAAGCGGTGCAACTAGTGGCCACTTAAAATGATTGTCGTGTAAAACACACTTTCGCTGCCAATATGTGTACAAAATATGAAAAAGCCAATAAATACGTGCAAGAACATTCTGTAAACCGAAATTACATAACAGAGGAATAGATTAAATCACTTTGTGGTTCCTGCTTAATATTTAAGTCACACGTCCCTAAATGTTATTAGATATTTATTTGTTGTAAATGTTATATAATATTTTGTAATAAACATTAATATGGCTGGATATTATGCTGCCCCAACCGCCTGAGGCGAGTAATTTAAACGAAGGGCGAGTACAAAGCCGAACACCTGCCCGCGGGTACTAAAAAACGCATACTGGGCTACTTTCTTGTGCACTATGTCTTCCCAGGTAAAGGTGGGACACTGGTCAAATTTCGTCTTCGCGGGATTGGGATGTAAAATATTTGACGCCAAAGGGGGTACTTTGTTTTTCTGAATCTTTGTGATGTTCCTATTCTTAATCAATTTGCCAGAAAAAATGGCAACATTTATCACAGTGATTCGTGTTACTTTGTATATGTACTGCAGTCTTCATTTTAGTCGTTCAGCACTCGAAATTAATACCGAAACGCTGTGCTCACCCACCAAAGATTTTGGTTTCTCCTGTTTTGGCGCGAAATTTCGCCGCAAGACCTCCCACTTTTATGCGGATAGCATTCTGAGGGCGGCTCGTGTGTTATAGACGTTTGCATCCTGTGTCCTTTCAGCACTTTAACCCATCGGACTTGCAGTTTTGTTTTGGGAGTGTAATCTACTATAAAAAAGCCCTAGTGTTTATTTTGCAGAAATTTGACTCGACGTAGCGTGGACCGACTACCCCAAGCTGAGGTGCCAGGCAGCAGATTGTCTGTCAGGAAGAAGAAACTGCGCGTCACGTTTTACTTTTTTTTTTGTCAAATTTTAGTGGCAATGAACAGGTATGCATTGTTTAAAATTTAAACTAAAAAATCAACGTTCCAGCGAAGTAGTTTGGCGTTATCCGTGTGAACTTAACTGTATAAATGTGGCACTTCGTTGTACTTTTCTAACCAAAATAGTTTCTTAGTTTTCTTGTATGTGTTGATACTTAATCAGCCAGGCTTGGATTACAAAACAAAACGTAAAAAAAACCAAATTTTTACTAGTAAATGGCAATTACGACTATTGTGTAAAAGCCTGTGAAAGTAAACTCCTGATGTTTCGAAGCAAGTTTAAGTTGTATATAGTGGTATAGCGGCGGCTGTGTTTTATTGTATGTATTTATAAATTGTTAGGTATATTGGATTGATAATATTTTAGGTCTTTGTCACGAAACGTGGGTAGAGAGATTGGTGTGCATGCAAAACGAATTGCTGCGCTGCTCAGCGCACCCATTAATCAAAGAGCATCGTCCAATCGGCATGCTGAACATGCGAGGTAAAAACCCGCCTTCTTGCTTATCCCATTGGATGTCGGGCACACCTCAGCGCTTCATAGGCGAGCACAAAAGAAACGCAGACCACATCCGATAATTCTAAAAGCGGTCAAGCAGTGTGATGCCTTTGAAAATGTTGATTTCTGTCCAGAATGCGTGCGCACGTGAATGCAATACTCCTGTTTCTGTATGCAGCATAAAAGACGAAACCCGAAGCGTGTCCCCTCATTGTCCGAAGCCCAATGAACCAGAGCAACCCCAGGGTACTGCTGTTGAGGGCGCCGCTGGCAGTGGTAAGCAGAAACGTATTCTTTGTCATCACTTGTTGCGTACGCGTGACGTAACTGGTATGTGATTAGATTAGACCAGGTGCAAGATGTTGTATACAAATCTTTCAGGGACACCCAACATAAAAGACGAGACAGAAGAAAATGTCGTCACCAAAGAGATGGAGGAGGAAGAGAAGCACTTAATGGAGGAAGGGGAGAGGATGGAGAAAGAGATGATGGACAAGGCATGATCAAAAATTTAAATATGAAGTGACCATATCCACCATGCTGCATTTTTGGGCTCATCAGAATGACTGTATAGGGCCTTTGTCTATCTTTGTTTGGTGGAGAATTACAGGTGTTTTTCTGGTTTTCTTCCCTTTGGCTAAAGGCTCGTGCGACTTGGGAGAGAGAAACTCATGAAATGCGGTTTAAGAGGCTGCAGCACCTGTTGGAGAAGAGTAATATTTACTCCAAATTTCTGCTGACCAAGATGGAACAGCAGCAGCAGGAGGTAGAGTAGATGATCGCACCCACACACCAAGGCAACTAGCCTGGTGTTAAAGTCTGCAGGCGTCTTTCACACCTAATCTGATATTACTTACCAGATATGGCCTGATGCAAGTGTAGTGAAATGGGGGGTCTCACATTAGTCAAATATGGTTTTGCAGTTTAAATATTGTGCCTTGTGTCCACTGCTACTGTCTCAGACTGTGCTGAATTACATTATTATCAATTACTGGCTTTGGGCACTTTTAGTTGCTTGTGCAAAGAACATGGGAATAATGGGTCCTTTCAGGTGTATGGTGGGTTCTATAAAATCTTATTCTTAGCAAAAGAGCACCCAGAACACTGGATGGTAGTGCAGAATTTTGTAGGTCGTATAAATTATTGTGTACCTACATTAATAGTCCCCTCACAAGCGTGGGCTGAATGTGTCTTGGTGTGTAATTTTAGGAGAAATTGAGAAAAGAGCGGCTTGAGAGGAAGGCATTGGCCCAGAAACAGAAGGTGAGTTTGCCTCGTCGATGTACATGGTGGATATGAAAATACAGTGGTTGTGGTCTTCTTGACTGGACATTGTTGAAGATCTTATTCATTAACCGAATATTTTACTGCAGGGAAACGGCCAAAAGACTGAGAAAGGTATGTAATTATATTCCAATAAATCCCACGTGCCATGTGAAGTCCTCTGCCTGGTCAGGAAAGAGTTAAGGAGCCTTTTGGTCTTTCAGCTGACAGGAGGAAACGTGACAGGGAGGAAGAATACAAAATTGCAGATGTAATGTCCAAAGAGGTAAAAATATCTTGATGTACACTGCTTTCATTCTTTTTTGTGTGTGTTCTTAAGTATTAAGCTATTTTCTGTTCTCTTTTAGGAAATAATGTCAAAGGCCAAAAAGCCTAAACTTGTGAAGGTGAGTTTTATTTTCTTATAACCATAAATTCTTTTGTTGGGAAGACCCACTGTGATGGAGAGCTGTTGTCTGATTAAGTGACATAAAGACACACACATATACACAGTCAAACCTCAGTTTACGAGTGTTTTGCAACACAAGCAAAAATTTAAAAATAAATTTTAATTTGATAAACGAGTGAGGTCTTGCAATACGAGTATTGCGTATATGCTTTGTCTTACTAGCGTCACGTAATCACAACTGAGCCAGTGGTTCTTCTCTCTGTCACGCTGCGGGATTGTGGGTAATCGTCTCCCATGCTCGGTCCCAGTCCGCATGCCTCACTCGTATAGTCAAAATTTAGTAGAAAAGCACCACCCGAATAAGGGCGTAGCAGTGTGAGCGATGAATCTGTTTAACAACAATGCAATGTCACATTTCTGCAAAATCGAAAAGGAGGCAAAAGTGGCTGTCATTGGATAGATTCCTTGTTAGTCGCACAAAAAGAAAAAGATTCCACTGAGCCAACAGATAGCAATGATTCCGTTAGTTATAGTGAAAGTCCTACAAAATAACCCTCCTCTTCTCTCTCTCGTCTCCCTCACACCATCCACGATTCTTTTCAAAGATAAAGTGCAGGTTAATTTGTTTCATGCATTTTTATTTTATATTTAGTATTAATCATTTTTTTTGAATATTTTTGGGTTGTGGAATAAATCATCTGAGTTTCCATCTCCATATTTTATATGTGTAGTGGTGATAAGGGCTCTTTGCATGTCAGCTTCAGCGTTCATGGAAATGCGGCTCGCTCATTTCCGGTCTGTGAAAAATGACATTGGTTTATACATGCCGTTTACAGGACTTGCCCAAACTTATGATCAATGACGTACATCGCTTTTGTAAATCCTTCTCCAACGTACCAAAAAGTAAATTGGAGAAGGGCTTTAAGATGTTTGCCTTGTCTTACATCCACGGATACGAAGGGGAGTCTTATTCGTTCAACTTTGTGGCTGGCGTTAGCTATCGCTTACGCTAATAGATGTTACTCCCAGACAGTGATAGTGTATGCATGTAGCGATGAAGTAACTATGAACATCCCCAGTCATTCTAGCGGAGAATGTTTAACTTAGTATATTCTATATGTGCTTAAGAACACATTGCGTTAATCTGTGTTTGCTATTCTTAGTGTCAAACAGAAACACAGGAAAAGGAGAGGTTGCTGCTTCAGATCCATGAAGAAGCACAACAAACATCATAGTGTAAAAGTATGGCGGCACTGCTAATTTGTCAGAGTTCTAATTAAAGCTGTTCAATACTCAGATTTCTGTTATATAGACTCATCAAAGCTTATGATAAACCGCCATAAAACAAGCCACGGAGATGCTGCAGCGAACACTTTCAGACAATGTTGTGAAATACGCTGTATGAATAAAATTAAATATTTAGGTACAGTATTATACTTTATTATATAGCGTATTTTAATTATACACAGTTCAGTAATTTAATTTGTACAGTACTGTAATTTGAAAAGCGTTTGAAACAGTTGTACTATATTTTGCAGTCAAAATTAGTGACGCTGTCTGTTTTATTACCTATTATTCATGTAAAAAATATACACGTGTCAGACTGAGACATGAAGAGAAAATCGGTTATGATGATCATCCGATTATAATTATCAATTTCGCCCAGGCAGACGCGTTCACTATAAACGGTAAAGTGAAATGTGGCTATAAATTATATGAAATGTGAGTATAAATATGTTGGATTTGCCGAATTCCCCAGAGGTGTGCGTGGAAACTTAAAACTAGATTGTATTTTGAGGATGTGGTGCACTTAGGAAATTTATTATTGTTTTTTAGCTTCTGAAACAAGTTTATCCTTTCTTGCGCTCATAATTACTCAAACCGGAAGCAAGTGAGTCGTATTTCGCACTGGCGGATATGATGTCACTGCTTTATGTGCAAAGAGCCCATTCCGTGTTCATTCTTGTGTTGGTCAGTTTTGTTTTTCTCCTCCAAACCCAAGCATGTGCCTCAACATGTTTTTTGCTCTGATTTAGGAAGCGTCTTCCCATCCTAAAAAGCTGGAGGCAGAGGACATTGCAAAAATGAGCGACTCCAATGAAGAGATCAAGGGTCGTTTGTCGGAGGCCGTGCGGGACAGCGCCAAGCACTTGTTGGACCCCACTCGCTGTGTGAATGGGCAACCTGTTCCCTTTCAACAGCCCCGGCTTTTTACGGGTGGAGTCATGAGGTGGTACCAGGTGGAGGGCATCGAGTGGCTCCGGGTGAGCATGCCAGGCCAGTGTTTGTCAGCACTGCCCACACTGTTATGAATGTCACTATGTATGGAAATCTGTGTTCCAGAACGAGCCAAATGGTGACAAATATTTAACAGTAGCTAAATACAGTGAATTGGGAGTGAAGATGTAACTGGGCTGCTTGTGCAGATGCTGTGGGAGAATGGGATTAACGGCATCCTGGCTGACGAGATGGGTCTGGGGAAGACCATCCAGTGCATTGCACACATCGCCATGATGGTCGAGAAGAAGGTGCTGGGACCCTACCTTGTGGTAGCACCGCTCTCCACAGTGTCCAACTGGATCTCTGAGTTCAAACGCTTTACACCTGATGTGAGTTTTACAGCACCGGAACAGACATAATGGTATAATAAGTTGTGTAACTTCTCTCACACCAGTCATTGTGACACACCATGCCATCAGAACTGAGCTTAACCCTCTGGAGATTAGGGGTAGGGAAGACACTTTCACTGACTGGGGCATGGTCACACATTTCATTCAATATCATAAACTTAATTCATGGCAAATAAATTGTTATATATTTGTTTTGGCATAAAACTCAATCTTAGTGTACTTTTGGAAATATGTCAGATTTATGTGAAGTTTGTAATTTGACATCAAAGTAACACTTGCAGAAACATTATAAAAGTACATAGTAAGCAATGGTGGAAGTTTATTTTGATCCCAGATATCTGATCACCAAAGTCTTGGCTACATGAAGATGACTAAATGGTGTAGTTGCAACATTTTGTTGAATAAATAAGAAAAAGCTAACTCATGTCACTATTTATGGCTCTTTTCATTGAATATGTAGCAACTTTTATATGTATGCATGAGCCATTGACACCTGGCTGCGTCCCCCCCCATCACCCCTTTTATGGTGCTGTGGATGTATCTGGATCGCGTTTCACCGCTGCGCTGTTCATCGAATTACCATGCGAATGCGATTTGAATACGCACTAATGCGGCTATTTAGAATGTGAATAGCAATCTTCAGGTGAGAGCGGTACTACACGCCCCCGATGCAGGTAAAACAAAGAAAGGTGACATGGTTTATTGTTTTGCCGATTTAACCTAATTTTAAAAACTTTAATACTTCCAACAATGGACGTTTTGAAAAGATGATTATGGATTTAGTCGGCGTTTTCTTTTTCATGTTTCTATAATAAGATTTCAGGGAGTTATAAACTGAAATACACAAAAAAGATGCGGCATCGCCAACGATGTCGTTGACTACAGCGGCTTAAGGCATTCATTTTCTTTATTTTTCCATCCATCATCCAATGGATAATCCAGGATAAGGTTGCAGGGGTGGCCTGCGGCCTGTTCCACGCCATATAGGGCACAGGGCAGGGATACACTTTAGACAGGATGCTAGTCAATTCCTTTATTTAGTTAAGTAATCAGATATCTCTCACCTTCTTGGTCTGGTTTCATCTTCACCCCACCATACTTATTATTTTGTTGCAGCCATCTTGTTAGATAAGCAGATGGATGTAGTTTGTGGGTGTGGTGTGAAATGTGTGTTTTTTTTTTTTTTTTTTTTTTTTTTTTTTTTTTTATATATATATATAAATATTTTGGGTTTCAGGTATCTGTGTTGCTGTACCATGGGCCCCAAGCAGATCGGGTTAACCTGATCAAGAAGATTTGCAAGCCCCAGGGGCCCCTGAACATGTACCCTGTGGTCATAACATCCTTTGAGATAGCCATGAGGGATCGCAAGTACCTACAGGTAGATCACATGTTTGGTATTTTCTCAGATTCTGTTTTCATGACAGTCTTTTGGTGTCTTGTGCAAACCTGCATGAGAGCTGGCCCACTTACTTGCCACCGACCAACAGCGGTTCCAATGGAAGTACTTGATCTTAGACGAGGGTCACAGGATAAAGAACCTCAACTGCAGGCTGGTGAAGGACCTCAAGACCTACCCCACGGAAAACAAGCTGCTCCTCTCAGGCACTCCCCTGCAGAACAACCTAGCTGAGCTCTGGTCACTGCTCAACTTCCTACTGCCAGACGTCTTTGATGATCTCAAGAGGTACTGGGACATGGGGTGGAGCTTAGCAAGGAAGCAGTGAACCCTCCCTACTAATAGAATTACATGACTCATCTGGCTGCCAGATGTGACCCTTTCAATAATGCAACTGAATTTGTATATCTTGATTAAAATATATTAATTTCTCTTGTTCCATTGCAGTTTTGAGTCCTGGTTTGACATCAGTACCATCAGTTCTGACGCTGAAAGCATTGTTGCTAGTGAACAAGAGAAAAATATCCTGCACATGCTTCACCAGGTGCAGTGTGTGTTTGTCCTCTGGATTTTCTTTGCAGTGTGCTATGCCATGGGTCCTGATTAATCCTTCTCTTGTTAATGATAGCGCTCGCCCCGCTTAGTGGGCCAATGGAATGATATTACATTGTTTGTTAATCCTGTGAAAAACAAGAGATTAATCTCTGGGCCAGATTTATTAACGAATAAAGATAATTTGGCATGCCATATAAAATGGTCCCACAGGCTGGTACTTTCCGACCTCTTAAGTGGTGGATGAGTCAACAAAATCCCTCGTTCTCCACTGCAGAAAATGGCTTGTCCTTCAATGCAATCAGATCTATTAGCAGTTGTGTGTTTAGCTCTGGGACTGCTAACTTTGAATATGAAGTGTCAAGGATTAACATGTCAGACTGATGTCAATCCCGTGTGTGTGTGTTTTTTTTCTTTTTTTTAAGCAAATGTCGGCTGATACGACATGTTACCCGATAAATCGTGCCCCTCTACCTTCTGTCCTGCAGATTCTGACCCCCTTCCTACTGAGGAGGCTGAAGGCTGATGTTGTTCTTGATTTGCCTCCAAAGAAGGAGATCCTGGTGTATGCTCCATTGACTTCAAAGCAGGAGTCCCTGTACACCGCTATCATGAACAAAACCATCAGCAAGCTGCTGGGCCAGGAGAAGGTGCAGCATTCTTGAGTGTGGTTATCAGGCCTCAATCCATTGGGGCAGCTTCTAAAATAATCTTGCAATAATCTGCAGTTTATCAGCAGGTTGCTCGGTGCTTAATCTGATTTTATACTTGAGAAAGGTGCTGAACATTTTTTTCCCCACGTAAATACAACTGATTGTGTTGATGTATTTGACAGCATATAGCAAGATTAAAGGCATAGGGGGTGGTTTCAACAAGCTTTCAGGGTGTAGCCAAGAGAGCGATGTGATGGAAGTTTGACCAACTAACATGAAGTCTCTGGGATCACTGCTGTCTGTCTCCAGGAGGCTCCACCTGTAGATGTCACATCCAGTGGCCGGCCCAAGCGCCGTTCCAGGAAGGTGGTGGACTACTCGGAGACAGATAAGGACACATTCCAAGGCCTGAAAAAGTACTTGGACAAAGTGCAGGAGTCAGAGCTCCAACAGAGGTGATGGCTCACTGGATAATTTAATGTTTCATGCCTGTTGCACAGCCTTTTACAGCTGGTCAGATTCTTAGCTGTTCGTTTTGAGATTTGCACATAGGCACCATATTTGGGAAAGTTGCTCCACGCCAGAGTTTGTTAGCCAACATATGCCGGCTTTTAGTTGGTATCATCTGTTGTTGTCCTTTAGATAATTTGGCATATTTTAATATTATTTTAATAAAATAATATTTTAATAGCACATTATGTAGTGGGCGGATTGGTGGCTGAGACTATAGATCTCCCTGCAATCGGAAGGTTTTTGGTTCAAATCCAGTGAATGCCATGAGTGATCCTACTTCATTGGGCCCTTGAGCAAGGTCCCTAACCTGCAATTGCTACATCCAGGCCTGTAAGGAGGCCCTCCAATTCACAGGAAAATTTGGGGGCTGGTGGCAGGATTGGAACTCTGGAAAACATTCACAATGGTCCATTTGGACTTATGTGATGCTGAGGTATCACCCACTGCATGGCTGCATTCAGGTTCTCATCCCTGAGGTGGTTTGTCATTTGGTGGGTGTGGCAACATGCTGCAGTGATCCAATGCTCGTTACATACATAGTGTAATATTGTGTGACATAAAATTTGACAATTGAAATATGGATTTATGCAAAAACTTGGCTTCGCCTCTTATGGCAATGAGAGATTCACCGAGTATTTGGTCATCAGACTGCTTGACTCCGCATATTAGTGCAACTCTAGCATGTCAAAGCAGACATTTCTCAGCCAGTTTTTAAAATACTGGCAGTTAAAATGTCTAGTGTAAACTCCGCTCTTTTGGGGCAGCATTGCTGAATGTAACATTCGAGTTTCCTTCCCATTATTCTTCGATCCAGCAGTAGCCACCCTGTGATCAATGTGCAGATGCCTCAGGACTCCCAGATCAGCCTGAAGCTCCAGAACATTTTAATGCTCCTTAAGAAGTGCTGTAACCACCCATACCTTATTGAGTATCCCCTGGACCCTACCACCCAGGAGTTCAAGGTACCCTGACAACACCCTCATATCTATATGTACTATGTTGTGGTCTTTTCTGTTAATATCAAAATATATCTAGTCTACTTGAATCCTACATTTGCAAGGCTGGCACTTGAATGTATGGAATGAATGTAGTTTAATGTAAGGCTTACTGGTATTTTTTGTAACTGATCTCTCCACCGTTGGTATCTGTGGTTTAGATTGATGAGCAATTGGTGGAGACCTCTGGGAAATTCCTCATCCTGGACCGAATGCTACCAGAGCTAAAGAAAAGAGGACACAAGGTGAGGTGTTTGTACAGTACATGACGGGTGACGTTGGTCTAAACCCGAACAGTCAAGTAATAATCCACTCATAAATTATCTGTGCCTTTTCCCAAGTAGATTAGATGATGTGGACATAACCTTAAGCACCATGAATAAGGAATAATTTAAAGTTAAATCTAGGGATGGGAATCATCAGTGACCTGATATGATATCATCATGATATCTAGGTGCCAATTTGATAAGTATTGTGATTTTATGAATATCTCGCTTTGATACTGCAATTTTATTTATTTATTTTCCTTTCTTAGAATTTTAAAACCTTGAACCTTGTAAAAAAAAAAAAAAAAAAAAGTCATGCCACTAAAGTTATTCAGTAGCTGCACAGCTGAATTTAACATTAAACTTAAACGTAGAATACTCCAAATAATTTTCCTCCTCAAAAAACCAAAGGCAGCATTTAAACAATGCAATTTATGACTTAGTGTGGTGATACCTGAATCACTGCCAAAGGAACCTTAACTAAACCTACTTGTGCAGGTTCTGATCTTCAGCCAGATGACCTCAATCTTGGACATTCTCACGGATTACTGCTACCTGCGGGGCTTTCTGTATAGTCGCTTGGACGGCAGCATGCCTTATACAGAGCGGGATGAAAATGTGAGTGCAGTCTGCTCAGTATCTCACAGCTTACAGGCCTATTATGTAGCTTCCCTTGCCTTTATTCCTGTTTTCTGTTTTTGTCTCTCCAGATTAAGAAGTTTTCTTCAGACCCAAATGTATTCCTTTTCCTGCTGAGCACTAGAGCTGGAGGCTTGGGCATCAACCTGACAGCTGCTGACACTGTCATCATCTTTGATAGCGATTGGGTCAGTTCGGACACTGTGTGTGTTTTCCAGTATGAATACAGTAGTAAGAATGCAAAGATCGTACTTGTGGTCTTGGCAAGACCAGTCTTGCTAACTTGTCTCCTATGAACGAACTTGGGGTGCAATGAATCATGGGATTGGTCTCCTTTGGTGAGGATGCAACTGATGTATCCTTGATATTTGGGGCTGGGCAAGACATCTGAGGATTTTTACTGTCCTTTGTACTTCTGTTCTTGTACCGGAACTGGTCTTCAGCAATGGAAGATGACATAAAATGAGTCCACAAGAACACAAGTACGGTCAAGTACACATATTGAGAAACACCCTGTGCTTCTCCGTCTACCTTCTCTTAGAGCTTTTTGAAGGGATGAGAAGCATGGTGCAGTACTGTGTGACTATTGTTTTATGTTTTGTTTGGTCTGGATTCTTAGAACCCTCAAGCAGACCTTCAGGCGCAGGATCGGTGCCACAGAATCGGACAGACAAAGCCGATAGTTGTATACCGCCTTGTTACTGCCAACACCATTGACTGGAAGATCATAGAGAAAGCTTCTGCCAAGAGGAAGCTGGAGAAGATGGTCATCCACAAAAGTTAGTAGTACCCTCATTACTCTAGTCCGGTAACAAAATAACTCTTAATTTTAATTGTCTGAAGGTCATCTTGTGGAAATTGCGATCCTCCTTCAAAGTCCTTCAGTTATGGGTAGCTGTTGAAATAGTTTTTCAGGTATTCACAACTGGGTCCATTTCTCCACAGATAAGTTCAAAGGTGGCCAGGCAGAGCTTGAACAGTCCAAGAGGTGTCTGGAGATGTCAGAATTGGTAGAGCTGCTGAAGTCCAGAGACTATGTGAGGTAACATTACCCTAAACTCACATGCATCAATTGGCTACTACAATATCATCAATACTGTGGCCACCCCAAATCTTGCCATAAAATGTAGCCACGTGCTTTTTTCCACTTAAGCATATTTACCATCAGCTGAAGTCATGGGTTTAAGTACACTTAGCCCAAAGTGTTTAACGAGCCTGAGAGACATCAATATATGGGTGCATTGCATGTACATAACCCTTAAAAGCATTCTGCCACTTACATTTTTAATTGCATTTTACACTATGCTCTCTGAAGGGCTGCCAAGTCACATGCCTCTACATTGCTAAACGCAGTACAGTAAGCCCTCGTCCATTCACGCTTTGTGATTCGCAAATTCACAGATCTGCAAAAATTTCATTGGAGCCGAATTTATTTGCATCCGCGATTTCGTCACACATCTGTGAAATCCTCGAAAAACCCTACAGAAGTGTTTTGTTTAATTTTCGTAGTAATTTATAAGTCTTCATGCTTTTAAGTGTAAAATTGGTAAGAAATTTAGTTAATGAAGATTCTACTGTGTTTTGGGGGAAAGTTTAAGACATACAATATTAATCAATTAAAATCCCTTGAAAAACGTGACTTTCTTATGGAAACTTTACTTTTTATGTACATACTGTACCTCTACAAGATGTGAATCCCATTCGCAAAGTTTATTCCCTTTGGAACTGTCATGACCTGCTTGTCCAATCCTCCCGTGTGCCATGCCCCCTCATCTACCTCGTGTGGAATCCCCGCGTGATCAGCTCTTGGGAGTTGGTGTCATTAGTCCTGTGTATTTAAGTCTGCATTTTAAGCATGTTTTCCGAGTCCGGCCATTAACGTCATTTTGAGTTTGCTGCCTGTTCGTTGTCTTGCTCTTCTTGACCTTTTGATTAAACCCCGTGTTCCCCAATACCTTGCGTCCTGTCCGTGCTTCCCTGCTCTGTGCCCTGGCAATACGTGACAGGAACGCTAATGGTTACATAAATATTAGAAAATGGTTAATTTACTATTTTGTAATATTAAGTACACAACATAAATTCAACACACAAGAAATGATACATTTCTTGAAAGGTGCTATTGTTTACGTACATAGCAAATGTGTCCCGGGTTACCCTCTGAAGACGCATTTTGCTATAAACGCTGAAAGGGTTGGTTTTTAAAGGTAATGCATTAAGCTAACTTTTAAATGAAATGAAAGTGTTTTGGGAGCATATTTAGCATTTAAACTATAGAAATAAGCACATATTACCATTTTTAGTGACTCTACCAAACATTCGCGAATCTTCCTCATTCACAATGGGTTCTGGAACGTAACCTCACGAATGTCCAAGGTCTTGCTGTATTGCAGTATTTGAAACTTTTTTTTCATTATACATTTATAAATGGTACAATCCAAAGTGCATGTGAATAATTTTGGAATTATATAACACAATACTGTGCGTGTGTGTGTGCGTATGTATAAAATGTATTATTAGAATAGAATATGCTTAACTGAAATATATGTGTGACTTTGTAAAAGCTTTGTTTGACTTATACGCCTGATAATTTGGTGTGTGCTGTTTTTGTTTTCCTAAATTGTGTTTTGGTGTGTTGATCCATGGTGATCACTGTGTCATGATTGTTTCAGGGAAGTGAAAGGCACAAAGGGAAAGGTCATCAGTGATAAAGATCTGGAACTTCTGCTGGACCGCAGCGATTTATGGAGTATGTCAAGTGGCATAGCCAGTTGCACCCTCTGTGCTAGCAACACACTTAGCATTTTATGAGCTCTCTAGGCCCACATTAAATAGGCATTTTTATCTTTTTGTTTCAGGTCAAGCTGAAAAGACCAAGAATCAGGAGAGGGATGGGGTCTTCAGGGTGATTGAAACACAGGAGTCTACTGATGTCAGCTTGGCATGATGATGCGTTGTTGGTCATACCAGACTGTTTGCAGAATCCCATAGGGGTGCTGAACCCAGATTACTTCCTGTTCTGGGCAGATGAACACCATGACTGCAAAAATGGAAGACTGAATCATGTTTTACCTTTCGGAGAGACATTTTTCAAGCTATAGACCGCTTGAGCGCTTGTTATTGCTGCAGGAATGTTCCTTCATCCCTGTAAGTGTAACTGTTTTTGAGTTTAGTAGACCAAAAGTAGATGCTCATTTATGTTCTGCTGTATATCTGCTTCTGTTGAGGTAGACTTAACTAATGGCTGTATTTCTGATTCTTGGTAACCTGAAAACCAGGAACCTGTTTAACATGTTAAACCATGATAGCATTTCAGATTTTTTACATGTTTACTGAAAGTCCTTGCCTTAGTCATATCAAAATGGAATAAAAACAATGCAGTACCAAAAGATTCTATATATGAAACATTTTAATTGGCGTTTTTATAGCCTTGTGAGAGCTTAGTTTTATTTTCTGGTTAGCCCGTCACAAAGCAGGAATAGCATTTGTACTGTTTAGTGTTTGCCAAGTTCCAGTATACTTCAGTTGTCTGGCTTAGTCAAAAATTTCACTGCTACTAATGATTTACTTCTAATTTAATGATTTGTTGGTGTGCCTTAAGTCTTCTTTTTATTTGACCTGAACTGTTTTTTTGTTTTCTTGCAAGTCCATTTCATCTGGCAGAGTGGGACACTGCAATAGAAAAAACTTTCTTTGAAATGTCAACATATTTGAAGTTTCAAGCATCTGTAGATGTTACAGGTTTTTATAAGTAGCACCCACAATATTAGAATTTCTCAGACGTGAGTTTGATTAGTAGTCTGTGGCTCCACCAGACACTGAAATACTACACACAACCCTGAAACTTTGCCTTCGGACAAAAGTCGCCATCCTCTAACCAGATTTGACAAATATGGAGTTGGTCATGAGATTGACTTGATTTGAACCCTGTCAAGGCTTGTGTCTCTAAATAGTGGCCTAAAAGAATAGGGCTAGCACCTGCATTTTATTTAGCGTGCTTGGCTAAATGCTTGGAGCACTTCTAGAGCTGCATGTAGTGGTTTTGTTTACCTTGTTCTGCTTACATTGCTCATAAAACGGGCAATGTAAGGCACTCCAAAACTGAGACTGCACTGCAATAGACTGGCATACCCTAACTGTCTGAATTCCCAGTACCCTTTTCCTGGATAAACAGATCCACTTAAAAATATTGAATTCACTTTTTTTTTTTTTTCTTAAATTTAAAACTAATTTTAAAAGTCTGCACCGTGGACTGTACTGTGAATAAATGTAAAGTAAACCAAAGACTGTTCTTAAAGCGAAAGTGCCCCTGGTGCTAAATGTATCTGTATGTTTGTGTTTTTTTTACCTCCCCCCCCTTCATACAGTCATTTATTCCAGGATGGGTCCCCATAAAATCATTAAAGTTTGATGTTCTCCAAGCCTCTGTGAAAGTTGTTGTTGTACATTAAAAAAAAGTTTGATTCTAATCCTAACCAGAAAGTGGGGTGGTGTCTTGTCTCAGTCACATTTCCTCTATTGACAACTGTTTTGACATACATTATTGTGGTAAATTCTGCTGATATGTGGGACTGTAATAAAATTGTGTGAGCTAGGACTGGCAAGTTATACATTCGGCACTCCGCCAACTGTGTCCCTGACCACAAGTGTGTGTGTGTGTTTTTTTTTCCCACCCCACATGTATTTACTAAGGCTTAAAAATATGCTTGCTTTTTTGCCTTTTGAAACCTTAACCCACATGTCAGCACAGAAAGAGATACTACATAAGAAACGTGTAAAACACTTTCCCCTAACAGAACCAAGCACCTTAACCACTTTGTCACTATGATGCGAAAGTTTAAAACCTTTCTTAAGAGGTAGGTATGTTTTCTGTGGATAAGAGGAAAAGAAACATTTGATGAAAACCTTTCATTTTCAAAGTCCAACTACTTCAGTAGAGCTGGTGGTTTGTGGCTTAGCCGGTTAGGTCTCTGTGCCCATGATTGGAAGGTTGCTGGTTTGAGTCTCAGGGCTGGTAGACTGATGCCACATTTCAGCCCCTGAGCAAGGCCCTTAACCCCCAATTGCTCTAGGGGCACTGTATGCTTGCCAACCCTATGTTATGACCCCCAAGCTTGTTCTCCCCTGTCCGTTTGTCTCATGGAGGCAAAAAATCAATGTCCTTGTAGGGATGGATATGGCATCACTATTTTTTTTCTGTCGTCATTGAGAGAGCCTCCTGAACTTAATGGTCAGCTCTTTAGTGTCTTCTTGGTGAGCCGCCCTACAGTAGGATGGAGTATCCTTAATATATTTGGTAATGGGGTTAGAGCTGTGTCTGACCACGCAGTTGTTGGTACACAGCCATAAAGCTTACTATCAATGAAAATAACCTCCTTATTATTCGGTTAGTAAAAGTGTAAGAGCAGCCAATGACAGGCTGTGAAACTAACTGGCTGGTGGAAAAAATTTACAAAGCAGACTGGTCAATATGAGCCTGATTTCGTCCTCATTGGTCACTAAGTGTTTTGGTATTAGATCTGCAATTCCACTTAGCCATATTCTTCAATTAAGTTAAATGTGCAAAAATAAACAATGATATAATATGTTTGACTTTTCCATAAATTAATGTTTGTCTAATACAATTTGTCTAACACATTTTAGTATGATTGACAGTGAGTTTTGGAAGTAAGCTTTAAGTGTTGAAACGGTTGGTTTGAACCCCTTCCTCACGCACATATCAGGTCACTGGCAGACAAACTCAAAATTCAGACAGGTCAGTATGAGCCTATTTGGACCTGTTTATGTACTCAGGTTTTTTTTTTATTATTATTATTATTGTTGTTGTTGTTCATTCTGAAAAGAAAAAGGCAGAGTTTAATATTATACTTTTATATTATAAATATAATATTTCGGGGTGGGGTGATGTCATCTGAATTCAAAAATCACGAGTAACACAATACCACTGTTCACTAATGTGCATCAAACTGCAATGTAGAGATAAATTAAATGGAATACCAAATCGCTAATTGCAAATTATCTTTACTGCAGTCATGAACCGACAGAAGTTCAGAAAAACATGTAATCATCCTGTTTTTACGAGTAATATTTATCTCGTTAATTCAGAAAAACAGTTGTATGTTTACGATGAATGCAATACACTTCTGCACGTTAGTGACAGTTTTAATGCAATTTTAAAATCTAAAATGCGGTAGAGATAATTACATCCCTACATGTTAGAGTAGGTTAACACTAGGTGGCGACATTTAAACGCGAAACGTTGCTTCTTATTCTCTTACCTATGGACCAAAAGACACATATCTGCTGTTTCTCAGATATGTATGTAAAAAATAAACAAAAGTGGCGGATTAATTGATTGAAATCCATTGGGTTTTTCTTTTATCTTAGTGGGATGCTCTTTATTACTGCAGTGTCAAATTTGTAATAAAGTTTTCATTTAGGGAGTGAACAAAAACTGGGCAAAAAAGACAATTGTTGGTGGCACCACTGCTAAAATCTTCAATCTAAAGAAATCTCAGTTCCACGTTTTCATATAGCTTCCTTCTTGTGCTTAGTGATTGTATGAAAGACTGACACTTTTTCTGCCTTCATAGAAACATGAGTTAATTAGTTACAGAGCAAATTGAGCATGTCTATGGGCCAGAACTTCCAATTATCTTCTCTATTTGTACTTATACGGTACAGCCAAACAGTCTAGGGTCATATCCTGGAGAAAGCATTCTATCGGGGTTGTTCAAAGTAAGCTTCAGTGCAGGGTAACAGCTGCTCCATTCAATGATTAAATCCCACAGCAGCATTATTGCAACCATCTCTAGTAATAACAACTCCACACGAGGAATCCAAGCTCTCGTTCATTTGTTTGCTTACTGAGAGTCAGATGTGTTTGTTGTGAGAAAGTGTAAATTGCTTGGACAATCATTCAGTCCCTTTATGCCATAAGCTGGAACACAGTAACTAGACAGTACATACACTGTGCTTTAATGGGTTGTTAAAGATGTTTTTAAAACAACAGCTAAAAGCAATTCAGTAAATTATAAATGTACAAGTATAGTCCTTTTGGTATTTTTTGGTCTTCTGAGTGGCTGTAAAGCACATTACAAAAGTCTATGCTTTTGGTGACAATTTTTTTTACAAGCAGGAAATGGTTTTAATGATTTATTGTAGGGGATGAGACAAGTGTGGCAAGGAATAACAAGTACCCTGCTGGTGCTTCTAGCTGGATACTTGCCTTTCTCATCTAAAGAACATGGTATCGATGAGCTTGGACTAGCACCCCCTCACATCCGCATCCTACAAAGCTTGATATATTAGTTTGGGGACCAGAAAGTGGGAAATGAAACTAATGGGAATCTACAGGAAGTGAAGAAAAATAGCCCAGTAATGGTTGGTTGGTTATGATGTAGGATGGTGTTTCTGAGGAGGATGAGCCCCTCATGTCAAAGCCATAGATTTTCCTGAGCAAAGTGTAAACTGAACACAGGATGATGAACCCCAGATGAAGTCACATTGTCTAAAGGTCCACCTTGTCACGCCTGGCTCCGTTCGGTCCTCATGTGTGCCACGCCCCCTCATTATCCACGTGTGCTTCCCGGATCGTACCCAGCTGTTCCCTGTTATTCTTGCTTGTTTCATGTATTTAGTCCGCGTCCGAGTTCGTTTCCCCAGACTTGTCATTGATGTTAGTCGATGTCCGTTTACTGTCTGCCTCGAATAAACCCCGTTTCACCTTCCTTCTGGCTTCCTGCGCCTACTTACCCGCTCGCCCGACCACGGATCATGACAGAATGACAAGTCTCCGAAAAACGCTCAGCGCTACTGGAGAAAACCTCCCCGTAGAGGAACAGTTGATCGGGTGGACGAACCTGCAGGAGCTCCACCCAGATCCCGAGGCTCGCCGGCTGGTAAACCGCTGCTGGGCGCTCCTACACGGGAGGTTCCGGGGCGGTGAGGAACAGCGGCTCGCAAAGGTGCGTGAAAGCTTGCAGCTGCTGAGGGAGAGAGCGGCAGTTTGGCTACCCCACTCGGGGTATGCCGCCTGGCAGCCGCCCCCCGACTCACCACCTGCCACCTTGGTCTCTAAAAGAACTGCTCCACCAAAGCGCAAAACTGAGCGCTACGCGGCTTCGGTCGCTCCGCTCCCCAGCCCTGGGGAGCTGCCTGGGAAACGGACCCAGGAAGAGGACCTGCCCGGGGTCCTAGAGAGCCCCGCTCTCAAGGGGAATAGGCGCAAGGGAAAGAGAGCCGCCCAGACGCTCTTCTTAGGGGCGTGCTCTCTCCTGCCCGCCTGGGAAGACACCGCGGCCCCGCTTGCTCCTGCCGACGCCCGTCCGGGGAAGCCCCGTATAGAGGAGGAGTTACCTCCGTTGGAGGCAGGGGATTGTCGGCTAGAACGCTTTTCCGGAAGAGGGATCAGCGCCGTAAGAAACACAACTCCCCGAATCCCCGCGGCTCTTAAAGGGGCAACGCCCGCTTGGGAGAGGCGGGCTCAGGCAGCGCAGCCGGGCGTTCCGGACCTGCCCGAAGTCCCAGACACGCCTGCTGCTACCGCCGCTGCTGGCCACGTGTCGGCGGCGCCCCCTGCTGGCTGCACGCCTGAGGTGCCCGCTGAGGCGCCCCCTGCTGGCCACATACTCCAGCCCGTCTCGCCTGTCCAGCCCGTCTCGCCTGTCCAGCCCATCTCGCCTGACCTGCCCGTCCAGCCCGTCTCGCCTGACCTGCCCGTCCAGCCCTGCTCGCCCGCGGCTCCGCCCGCTGCTACGGCCGTGCCCGCGGCTCCACTAGAGACAAAGACTCCTAACCCCCCAGCCCTAATCCCAGTCCCCGAGGAGGTCCCGGACGACCAACACTTGGCTCCTCCCTCCGGTGAGGAGGAGGAGCTGGAGTGGGACCCCTCGGGGACCTTCCTATGGACCCCAGCTCCCTTACCCTTCCGGGACCAACGCCGTGTGGGACCCCGCCTGTCAGTGTCCCAAAAGGGACGGGGCCACAGACGTCGGGCCTGGTTCCCGCCCGCCTTGCCCCCTGGCTCACCCTCGTCCGCCTTGGCGGGGGCTCCGGGGTCGCCTGCGG
>JAODJU010000062.1:17679396-17690670 GCA_026776725.1 Gnathonemus echidnorhynchus | reverse complement strand
TGGCGGCTGAAGCGCCCACCGGCGAGCCGGGCTGGACATGCAAGACGGGCGAGCCGGGCTGGACAGGCAAGACGGGCGAACCGGGGCTGGACAGGCAAGATGGGTGAGAGCGGCGGGCAGAGCGGCAGCATCAGCTGGCGGTGCCACGGGCAGAGCGGCGGCAGCAGCAGGCGGTGCCGTGGGCAGAGCGGCGGCAGAAGCAGGCGGTGCCGCGGGCAGAGCTAGGACCTCGGACGCAGCGGCTGCAGCCGGGGGTGCCATCAAGACACAGGCAGGTCTGGAACATCAGGCAGGTCTGGAACATCGGGCAGGTCTGGAACATCGGGCAGGTCTGGAACCTCCATTACGGCTGCCCAAGCACGCGTCTTTAAAGAGGATGTTGCCCCTTTAAGAGCCGTGGGGATTCGGGGAATGGCGTCCCTCACAGTGCTGATCCCCTTACCGCCAGCCGGTAGTGGTAAGCCTCCAAGGGAGACGGCTTCTCATTGAAGCTGAGCAGGCAGGCAGCAGCGGTGTTCTCCCAGGTGAGCGAAGAACTCCCTCGCCCGAGGATCGTACGAGCCGGGCGTGACAATCACCATTTACTTCTCAGTTTTTGCAGAAAAAAAAAGAAATTAGGATCACATCAAATCAATCAAAATATGGTACTTTCAAAACGATATGTCAATCTTCAATACTTGGTTGGGAATCCCTTTGCCTTAATCACTGCCTCGATGCGCCGTGGCATTGAGGCAATCAGCCTGTGGCATTGCCTGGGAGTTATGGAAGCCCAGATTTCCTTGATGCTTGCTGTCAGCTCTTCTTTGTTTTTGGGTCCGTTGGACCTCATTTTCCTCTTGATAATACCCCATAGATTCTCAATGGGGTTTAGGTCCGGCGAGTTGGCTGGCCAGTCAAGCACTGTGATGGCTTGGCCATCAAACCAGGTTTTGATGCTTCTGGCGGTATGGGCAAGGGCCAGGTCCTGCTGGAAGATGAATCTTTTAAACCACATTAAAGGTTTGTAAGCGCATCTTGTAATAATTGTTGCTTTATTTTAGCAGGACTGTATTGATTGAGAGATTATTGTGCTTTTGACAACATAACTATTTTCTATACCTGGAATGTATGTAAACCTTTTGTAATAAATGTATTTCAAATATTTAAGAATGAATCAGAGGTGTTGCTGTTGCTGTTCTTTGATTATTGTCCTGAAATCCCTGACACATAGCTGCAGGTCTCTCTCTGTCCTGTGGCTCTACATCAGGGCTGAAGTCACACTGCTTGTAGTGTGTGCACTTTACGTTGTAGCTGCAGCTGCAATTGTCCAATGCCTTGCGTACTGTGTGTGTGTTCTTTAAATACTTTGAGCTTGTTCCAAGGTTGAGATGATTATCAACATTGAAGGTGGCTCATCAAGCACTCTTGAAAATGAGTCCATTGTCATGCCAGCAGTCTTTTCAGTTGTACTGTATGTACCTGTAATCACTGTGACTTGCTGGTTTAGTGGACTTGGTGCTGAACTATGTGCTGTTACAGTTAGTGCTTTAATGCTGAGTTAACCTGTGAGTCATGATATGTAAGTATATGTGTGTGTGTATTCTGTGTAATCATAGCTCTGGGCAAATGTACAGTTGGCTATAGGAAATCCTATTAACTGGCTATTCATTTTATTTTTATTTTTTTTACCAACTTTGCGTTTTATTAATTGTGTATGCTCCTTAGTCCACATCACTAATGTACAGACTTACAAATTTGCGTTGTCTCTGCCAAGTTACCCTGTCTGATAAGCTGACAATTAAATGATTTATTGTCCTCCTTATCACATGTTGCTTTTGGCCCATTTGCCTCAGAAATTGCTACAGTACAAAAACATTAAAAAATCCATGGTGCATGTTTAGTCTCCTAAAGTGGTCATTTAATTTTTTTTTTTACTGATTATCCCTATGCAAGTCAACAAATTGTAATTTGTGAAAAACATTAAGCTGTAAACCTCAAATTAATATTTAATTAGTTCTATAAGCAAGGCAACACAGTGGTCCTGTGGTTAACACTATTACTTCCCACCTGGGTTCAGGTCTTGGCCTGGGCTCCATGTGTGTGGTTTTTGCATGTTCTCACTGTACC
The DNA here is from genome assembly GCA_026776725.1 of Gnathonemus echidnorhynchus. Taxonomy (NCBI): domain Eukaryota; kingdom Metazoa; phylum Chordata; class Actinopteri; order Osteoglossiformes; family Mormyridae; genus Gnathonemus; species Gnathonemus echidnorhynchus. The sequence continues at coordinate 17,688,564 of JAODJU010000062.1, read as the reverse complement.
CCCTCAGTCCCAAAACATGCTGAAATGAATTGGCATTACCAACGTTGTGTGTGGTGTGTGCCCTGTGGATGATTGGTACCTCATCCTGGGTTCTGCCCATAGGCTCTGGACCCCCTGTGACCCAGTGGTTTCAGAAAATGGATGGATAATTCCACAAGCTGTCTATATAAAAATAATACTTTATCTCCACTGATTTTTTTTCTTCTGTATGCCTTTCAATAATGTGTATGCTGCCAAACTGGAGTTATGAGCTGAAGATGATGCTCTCTTGGTGTATCAGCAACAATGCAGGACTTGTATCTGGCTGACAGTATGCCTAGAGAGCCGGGTATCTGAGCCTTTGCAGTTCATCATGGTCAGGTGAGAACTCAGGGTCCTCAGCAGGCAATATAGTGCAGAGCAGCAAAGATTTGATAATAATGTGTGGTCCAGGACAAAATCTCAGAGTGGAAGGTGATGCTGGGCGCGACAGTTTCAGCCAATTTTCACAGCAGCATTTTTAAAAGTCGGGTCCCATTCGTTCCAGTGTGTACCCTCATTTCTGTGCTCTGTGTACCTTACATGTCTGCAGTCCTGTCCACAGTATCAGCCTGCATGCTTTCTTGTTCCACTCTTTTCCAGAGCTCAAGGTGGTTTTTGAGAGCCGTATAGAATGCATGCTGCTGTCTGTCAGGATAAAAGGTGCGTCTGTGTATGTGTACATTATATGGCCCTTTTGTTTGTTCTAGTGCATGGCATGAATTTACCAGCATTGTGAGCGTTCTTGATGCTGATGTTGATACACCCACAAAGAAACTGTCAGCTGAGTCCATTCTAGACTGGCTGGCATTAAACTGCCTTTGACAATGAAATCGATAAACATCTTATTTCAGAAATCTGGGGGCGAAGTGTTTCAGAGACATGCGTAAAGCCATGTTATTGTGTAATTGTGTTTATGCTACAGACCCATAAATGCTGATAACTGACTTCTACACTACAATGAATTGATTCTGACAGACTTCTCTGCATATACACAACATAAACAGCATGATGAAAGATATCAATAGAATTCATAAAATGTAGGCTGTGAAAGAAAAATCACCTTTATGTCTTTATCTGTTCTAGAATTGTTTGTATAAACATTTGCTGTTTTGTTCATGGAAGTCTGAACAGTTGTTTTTAATGCAAATGCACATTTCATTTTGATCTGTTTTGACACATTTATTCCATAACAGTTGAATAATTGTCCCTCTTGAGATGGCGTATGATGAATTGAGATTTTGCATCCTTTGGGGTTTCCTTTCCTGATGGAAGTGCACAGTTCAGTTATTCATTTGAAAGTATAATGTCACAGCACTGACATGCTCAAACAGACAGCTGCTGTAATTAGGTGGGATTGAGAGGAAATGTGCTTCACATATTGGCCAAATCATGCGATGTCTGGTCTCTAAGTGACAATTATTTTACGCTTTCTGACAGGCAAAGGCTGAAGGGCCTGGCCCTTCTTATTTTGTTTAACGATTTCCCTCTTGGATTAATAGCCTGGCATACCTGCCTGCTGGCCAATGTCCTTCACTGCAATTTGTACTGTCAGTCAGTTAGCTAAAGCAGCCTGTTGTTCCTTCTCTCAGCACATTATGCAGACCACTCCATGCCTCTTAGATGCCTAGTTCCACAAATGGTAGGTAAATACTACAGGTTGATTATTTGCTGTTTTCTGTGTTTTAACCTGCAGCCCATGCTTGGAATCCTATGTAGAATTTCATGGAAACGATTGGCACAAAGGCCAGTAGAGAAATTGTTAGCTTGTTATAAGATAATACTACCTTCCATTGTTGTCCCATATCCGAATGTGCGATCGACCACCCCACCCCCCACCCATTGACACCTGATCATTTAATTTTATCAGACCTCCCCCTTCCCCCAGCTAACATTATCATTGGGTCCCCCCCTTGCTTCAAGCACCATGGGACCCTAATTATAGTATATGCTACTTATGCTATTTTATATTTCAAATAAACAGCCAATAGTGCCAATAAAAACTAGAACTCTTACAGATTTTTACACATCTCTCACCCTGATGAGTGGCTCACATGAAAATTTCATCGGGTTAGCAGTGGTTTAGTGTTGAGTATTTGTAATTAAATACTAATGTTTAAGATTGAGGGGTTTTCAATGTAAATAAAAATAATTTACTTTTAATTAATAGCAGGGGTGATAATGATAGTGTTGTGATCGGTGAGCGGGCGAGCGGGGAAGCAAGCGAGCAGAGCCGGGAATTCAAGCAAACGGGGTTTATTACCACAAACAGGGTTGACAGGGACGAACATCAGCCAACATTAATGACGGATCTAGGGATACTGACACAGACACGGACTAAATACACAAGAAAAGCCAGGATTCACAGGAAACAGGTGCAAACAATTGGGAAGTAACACGAGGTTATGAGGTGGGCGTGGCACACAGGAGGAACAAACGAGCAGGTCATGACAAATAGCAAGTATGTATAATTAACACTTTGATCTCAAAATGCACTTTATTTTTTCTGGTCTTGGTCTCAACTCAGTCTTGAACCCCCATAAGTCTTGGTCTTGACTGGGCCTTCACTATTACTTTCTGGAAAAACTGTTGTTCGTAATCTGAAAGGAACCAAATCTAAAAGGAAGAAATGGATGATTTTTATTTTGCTCTTTAGCACCTGCTCTGTTGACAGTGTGATATTTTGTGCGGATACTCACTTCTAAAGCTGGAGCGCGGCTGTGCTCATTAATCTCCGCTTTTTGTAACTTGAGAGAGAATTTAATTACAGTATGCGATTGAAATCTGCCTGAGAATAAAAATAGCAAACAAAACATTTCCTCCAAGGCTATAACCTAAAAACAACATTTTTTTCTTTTCAGTGGTTGGATTTTTTCACTTTTTGTAATATAAAATTTTGCCCCAGTTTATTCTTTTGTGTTCACTGGAATTCAGCTGTAAGTAGTGCCCCCGTTACAATGTTACAACGAGGCTGTTAGCAGTTTGGGTTGCTACAAGGTGGCAATACCGCAGCAGTAAGTGACCTAGTGCTTTTTAGGGGACCTAAAAGCCCTCAACCCCACCCGCCTCACCTCCATTAGGTGTCAAATGTTATAGGCTTGAAACTTGTGCTGCAATGAACAGCTTTGCCTCTCAGAAGTTGAGTATGAATACCTTTAAGTAAACAGATGTCTGTGTAGTTTATGACAGTTTTCTGGAAAATCCTGGCTTCCTCAGAACATGCATTTTTTATATTGTTGTGAGATTTCTTTTGTGGAATACTCAAAAGCAGATTTTGTGCTGTTATATTCATATTCTGTGAGTGGGAAAATAAGCTAATTGACAATTGAGGTGGCGTTGTGGAACAGTGTTAATAAAATGACAGGCACCTTTATTAAGAGCAACCCGTGCTTCCTTTATTAGCTCCTTGTCACATTACTCCCAAGGTGTCGCACCTCATTTACATGATATCTATCAGCTATACGGACAAACTTAACAACTCTACAGTGGTGTCTCTGTGGCTCGCTTTGTAGTGTTACAGTACACCTCCAAGGCCCACCCTCGACGCTGTGTGTAGTTTAACTAGATTCAGCGCCATTGGAAACAACAACATTGCATTCCCCGGACAGCCCTGTTATTTAGTTTGGCCATCCCTGTCCTACACTCACCAGTTTGTACTAAAGTACTAAATGGGCTACCTAGAAATATGAAAGGTAATAAATGTGTTTTTATCTGAATGCTCTGAGCCCTTGTAATGTTATGAAGGGCTGAAAATATTTGTATTAATTTATTGCACATTACACTTGTATGACAATTTGCAGAATCTTTTCCCACCAATTAGCTGGTCACTTGTATTCCTTTGTGTATGTTTTGATGTCCATATTTGAAATGGCATTCAAAATGTTTATGTTTTATATATGTTTAAATATTTATATTCTATTTATTTCTTCTGTGCACTGTGACATAAAACTAAAGAACTGTAACAGATACACTAATGGTAGGCTATGTAGCAGAGGTAATCAAACTGTGGGTTGCAAAGAAATTGCAGAGGGATTGCAGGCAAGGGAGTGAAAAACAGAACTGTGTGGCATGGCAGGATTGAGCTGCAGCCAGATATATTTCGAAATTGCAACCTTCAGGAATATTAAAAATAATGTGAACTCATTATGTGCCTGTACACATTATATGATGCTAACAAATTAAAAATAGTTCGAATAAGTAACATTGACAGGCATCACATATTGAATACATTGAACTGTTATGACTAGTAACGTAACGAAAGTTTATGGTGGAAAAATAATTCAGTTAATCATTACATACTTGGAGGAACCATGGAGACATTTCTAGCTTCTAGCAGTGTTAAAACAAAATGTGCTAAAGTAACACTTTTTTATGTACAACTCATTTATATTTATGCAGTCCCTCCAGGATTTCGCGGGCGTCTTTTTTGATTGTTGCGGCTTAAAATGCTTGATTTTGCGGTAGCTTTTTCAAAAAGTTGCGGTGAAAGTTGCGATGTTTCGAGGCTTTATTTTTTGTCTATTTCGTTTCAAGAACAAATGAATTTGCAGAAATAGTTACAACTGTTTTGCAACATCGCAACTTCCTGGAGGGACTGATTTATGTGATGTATTTATCCGAAAAGGCTTATAGCAGAAAGAGGAGATACACTTATGCTTCCTCGGATTTGAACCTCTAAACGTTCGGTTTTTAGGGCGATGCTTTATCAATTGAGCTAAGAAATGCTGACACCCTATGCAATCATCCCTAAGTATTTTATTTTTCAATATGCGGCATTTGCACATCATCATCAAAACATCACAGACATCAACAAAAAAATTAACTTTTTTATTTAAAGTATATACAAGATGTCACCCTCAGACCAGGGAAGCAGAGGCGAGGAGACGAACATCAGGGAAAATGCGGGGTTTATTGAAGGAAACGACAAAAGGATCAGGCAACATGCGGGATAACATTACAATGACCGGACTGGGGAAACAAACGGAAACGCGGGCTAAATACAATGGACTAATTGACAACGATCGGGAACAGCTGGTAAACACTGGGAATCCACACGGGGTTAATGAGGGGGCGTGGCACACGAGAGGAGCGGACGATCGGGGCATGACACAAGAGATTAGCTACAATCAACAAAAACAGCATTAAAAAAACAAACCGATTTGTAAACTCTTGGCTCTTTCACTTAGAGCAGGGATGTTAAACTCCAGTCCTGGAGGGCCAGAGCCCTGCACATTTTGGGTTCCCCTTCATTTAACACACCAGATTCAACTACTTGTGCTAATTACCACTTAGCTCTTGAACTGAATCATTTGTGGTGGAACAGGGAAAGAACTAAGTGAACCAGGACTTCGGCCCTCCAGGACTGAAGTTTGACACCAGAAAAAAGGAATACTGGCGGAAAGTGATTTTATCTTGACTGATGGTTGAACTCACATTTTGAATGGTTAAACATAGTAAATGGCCCTTCTTTTATACATGCACATATATGTGTGGCCGTGAATCACATGAATTGGCCTGGTCACCTGACCTAAACACAGTTGAAATGGTTTGGGAATAGTTTGACCAGGGAGTGAAGGAAAAGCGGCCACTGAGTGGGAACTCCTTCAAAGCATCCCAGAAGGCTACCTTATGAAACTGGCATAGAGGAGAAAGTAGGGCCAGCCAGCCCTGCATGGAACAGAGATACTTTGAAAAGAGATCCTTCGGAGTCCCAACCCACAGAACTGTTCAATCTCCCTAAACAAATTATTTTTTGTTTAATTGTTTTTTTTTGGCCAATGCATAAACTATATACAATACATGAACAAAAGCTTTGGGATACACCTCTCAATCACTGAATTCAGGTGTTTTATTCAGACCCATTGCCACAGGTGTATAAAATCAAGCACTTAGCCAGGCAGGGTTACAAACATTTGTAAAGAAATGAATCGTTTTGAAGAACGCATTGAATACTAGCATGGTACTGCCATAGGATGCTACATTTGCAATAAGTCAGTTTGTGAAATATCTTCCCTAATAGATATTTCACGGATATTTGGGCCATTTCCATCAGACTCCTGCCCCAATAAAGGCTTAGCCCCCCATTTCATAAATCTCTAGTGGTGCTCCTGTGGCTAGATATTCCACGGTCAACTGTAAGTGGCATTATAAAGTGGTAGCATTTATAAACAACGCAGCCACAAAGTGGCTTAAAGTAACAGAGCAGGGTTATGAGTGCTGAGATGCATAGTGCATAAACGCTTTGTTGACTCAGTAACTGCAAAGTTCCAAACTTCCTTGGGCATTAACTCCAGCACAAAAACTGCAGCAGGAGCTTCATGGAATGGCTATCCATGGCCAAGACGCTGCATGAAAGCCTCTCATCACCAACTGCAATACCAAGCATCGGATCGGGTAGTGTAAAGCACACTGCCACTGGACTCAGTGGAAACATGTTCTGTGGAGTGACAAATCACACTTTTCTGCATGGCAGACTAATAGAAAAGTCTGGGTTTGGCAGATGCCAAGCGAACATTACCTGCCTTACTGTCTTGTGCTCACTGTAAAGTTTGGTGAAGGAGAAATAATGGTATGGGGTTGTTTTTCAGGAGTTGGGTTAGGCTTCTTAGTTGGGTTAGGACCAAATGTTCCCCACAATGTGATAAAAACCTATTATTTTGATGTTGTGGGGACCATTTTTTCAGGTTCCCACAAAGATCAGTGAATGCAATCAAAAAATTAAGAAGGCCAAAAGTCTTTTATTTGTTTGGTTATTTATAGTTAGGGATAGGGCTGGGTAGGGGTTATAGTCTTCATGTTGGGATTAGAGTTTTCCCCAAAGAAATGAATGGTGAGTCCCCACAAAGATATAATCACCAACCTGTGTGTGGTTGTATTGGTAAGCATGCAAGTGTCCGAGTTTGCCCTTTATCCCACTTAACCTGTATCATACACACACATCAAATTAATATAAAACTTGGGCACCTGCAGGGCTGGTACTGGGTGTTCTGGTGCCCTAGGCAAGATTCTGATGAGTTCCCCCCCCCCCCCCATAGCTGCATCATCTTGCCCCGCGGTTCCAGAATTACTCACCTTTACAGAGATTCATGGAATAAGGTAGATAGCAAATCTGTGTATACAAAGCAGCTGAAGGCTCCATTTTTGCTCTTGGCTGCCCTCTGTTGGCCATTCCAATTTTGCTGCCTTCCATCATTGCAATTATAATTCTGGATCTGATCAAGTGTATATTTTTAGGTGTAGATTTTTATCTATCCATTTTGGTGAAGTGGTAATAAGATCCATCAAAGACCAAATAGGGTAAATAGAGTAAATAATGACAAACAGATCTTGTTTAAATGGATAAGATCTGTCAAACAATTTCTGAGTTACTAGATCACTTATCAAAGTGTCATCAGAGATGGTAGCGGCAGACCACTATTAGCTGAGTGCCATGGAATACAGTTATTTATGTGAGTTTCCTCCCTCAGTCTGTTCCCACAGTGTATATGTGTGTGGCGCATGATGGACTGGCATCCATTAGCATCCATGATGTACCCTGCATTGTATCCTGTGCTTTCTGGCATGGTCTTCAGGCTCACAATGACCCTGCACTGGGTGACTCTGGGTGGATACATGCATATCACTGGTGGCCCCTTGGTGTTCAGTTCTTTTGACTTGCCTGTGAAAGTTCTGTGTAACTTTTGCCAGTTCAAGTACACGGGGCATGATACACGGAGCAAATTTTTGAGCAATATTGATTGGCAATGTTGTCAGCAATAGGCAACCAAATGAGACACAGGACAACTAATCAAGGCAGCAAATTGTTGGCAGTATAAATTATAGCCTGAGCATGTAAAATTGGATGTCTTTAAGCACTGGATGTCTTTTAAGCATTAAATAAGGCAAATTGCTTGTTTTGGGTTTTCACATGACAACTTCTTGGCATTAAAAAGATATAAGGAGATGCTCTTGGTCTTCCCTCCATTGCCATTGAGAGGCTGCCATTTTTGTTTACATTTTCTGAAGCTCCAGATCGGTCATGTGATCAGCTGCTATCATTTTGATTGGAAGATCTGAAAAAGTTGTCCAGATAGAAATTGTCAAAATTGTCCAGATAGAAATTGCTTGCCTATTCTCAATGGGAAAGTGCCAAGCAACATTTCTCAGAAGGTTGCCCCATGTATCATCACCGTACCATTACAGTGCTATATTATGTTTTCAAATTCTGAAGGCTACATTACAGGTGTCTACAGCTTGCATGTGATTAGAAAGCAGCATTATTTCATAATTGAGTGCATCCTCAAGCTACAGCTCTGGCAAGGACTTGTCAATGGATCTTATAGCCATTCTATCTCAATATAGATGTAGTACATTTCTAGACGTGTATTTCTGTTCCATCCGTGTATATTTATGCATAAATGGCCTCTTTTTCATCACCTTCTTGGTTGCCATGCCAATAAGAGAAGGTTTGAGGGAGTGGGGCAGCCAGTAGCTGTTAAATGAACAGTAAGAAAGAAGGGTGTTAACACTCTTCCCCCGCTGAGGACGCAGTGCTGCCAGCACTCCAGGGCATAAAATCATTATATCATGTAAGTTTTGACAGTGTTGCTCAGGAGGCCAGGTGTCAGCCCTCCTGGTAATTCTTTGCCTTCAGAAATATGGTATAACTCAGTTCAGAGCCCTGATAAATTACAGTTGTTTACCTTCCAGTGTTTTTTGGCTCAGCTTAGTGGTCTTTAGCCAGTCAAACCTTTTTTACTCAAGTCCTGGGTGTCTTTTGCTGCTATTTCAGTGCAAATTTTAATTGCCATACTCCTTATAGAATGCAGTGCCTTTTGTGCCGGTAGGTCACATTTTACTAAATTCCCTTAAGGCCAGTAAATTGAAACTTGAAACAGTTTCAGTAACTACCTGGGTTGTGGTTACCTTTTTATTGATTTCTGGTCTTGAGAACCAGCTTAAGCCTGTGTAATAGGGACTGAATGGTACATCAAAGTACAGTGGTACCTCAGTTCTCGAACTCATTCAAACTCGAATTTCTTAAAAGTCAAACCAACCAATTCGAAAAAAAAATTACCTAGAACTCGATCTGAATCTGAAGGTTTCATGACAAACTTGATATTAGAAACCAAATTCTCTGTAGAAATGCTTTGTAGAACTCTTGAGATTGTT
>JAODJU010000062.1:17630059-17643300 GCA_026776725.1 Gnathonemus echidnorhynchus | reverse complement strand
CCCGGGAAAATGAGTCTGTGATCACAAGTGGAGAGAGTAGGGGGATTGTCAGTGATGTCAATCACACATGAGCAGAATGTCACCGTACTCCCAAATCACTTTCTCTGTTTCTTGTAATGAGGGGCAGAGTGTGGCTTGCTGCTAGCTCTTATCCGTGCTGATCCAAGAAACTTGTTTCTATTCTGCATCAATGACACAAAGAACCACAAGAACAAGGGTCCCTGTGGCTGCGGTGATAGCTGCATTTTCTAAGTGCTGCAGGAACACGTTTGGAGATTGCAAACTGGTGAACTGAAGCTGACTGGGCCTTAAAAGCGTTTGTGGCAGTGGCGGGATTTGACGTCTGCAGCGGTGTCCTGGGGTACAGATCAGTGTCCCATTGGTGCCTCCTAGAACCAGGACTTTCAAAGACCTAACCCCTCCCAGCCTAAGCAGCAAGTATGGAAAGAGAAGGCTCCCAGAACATGCTCTCTGCGAGTCACCTCAGCATGGTTTGTCTAAAAAAATACCAAGGAGACGTTAAAAGACATAGCACTCTATAAAACTGGGGAGTCTGTCTGTTGGAGGGTCCCAGCACAATCAAAATAAAACACTGTTTAACTCACCGTGATAAACGTCTCAGAATATTATTTACAACAGTGTTTGATAGGGCCGTTCCAGTGTGTGAGCAAGATAGAAGGAAGTGCCAAAGAAAAGTTAAGAGCACGAAAGCCGCAGATTCTGTTTTTCATGGGGCCAGTGTTGGAGCATCAGGGGCCCAAGGAGCAGAAGCTTTGCATGGAAATGCCTCTCATTTCAATGGAGTGACCAAGTGCTTCTGACCTGCAGTCATCAGGATGGAGCTCAGGGGACTGTAACAGCTTCACATGCATCTATTCTATTCAATTAAATTTATTTTTATATAGCATCTTTCATCCCAAGGCTTTTTACGTGGTTCTGTTATGATACACTCCTGTATCATTTATACAAAATAAGTCAAAAACAGGGAAAAGGGAAGACAAAGAAACGAAAGAACGAAATCCAGATGACCCCATCTCCAACCAGCCCTGTGTTCCACCGAATCTTTAGATAAGTGCTTGTTAACAATAAAGACTGGTTTCTCTCTTTCCTACTCACTTTTTTGTGATGATATCACAAAAGTTTGGCGCTCTCAGCAGCAGTTTAATAGATGACAGTGACCTCCTAAGTGGCACGTTGCATCTGTCACACCCATGGTAATTGGTCACCTCATTGGCTGCCTCACTGTTAACGAGCGGCAGTACACCATTTGTGTTCTCCTGTGCCTAACTAGGAGACGACCCCAGTGAGCTGTGGTATCATTCCACTGATCTGGAGAAAATCAATGCTCACTGGATCTAGAGTAAGCTAGCACAGTATCCCTGGTGCAAGACGTACAGCGTGATCACTGGGTGATGCCATCACCCAAGCTCTCCTGCCACATTGGAAGTGTCTCTTATGCCTTCATGGTAAAGTGCCATTAGAAGGAAATGACCTCTCTTCCCTGTGACAGAAGGCGGTTTGGACATTAATCCATTTGTGCACTGAGTGGCCTGATCTAATCGATTATGGTCAGGTGGTCAGAGACGCCTTTAAATAGGGCATCCAGTTGCTACAACTTTTCCACACAAAGATGTCTGTATAAACACATTCAGTTTCAGGTCGCTAACCAATGACCTACATCTACCCCCCCATCTCATTATATTGCCAATGTTAATCTTCCACTTTGCTATTTTAATTTGTGGCTGTTTATTTTACTCATCCTCATATTGCATCACGTCATCTTGTCTTGTAATGCACTGCTGTTTCTCCTACCCCCGATGCCCTACCCTGCAACTGTAGCATAAGGATTTCACTGTTTTTCTCAGAACACATGTGACAATAAAACTTGAAATGTCTTCATATCTAATAAGCGCCCATCATGGTCACTATTGTCATTGGGATAATGCTTAAAACACATTCAAAAAGTCCTCCCATGTGGACTTGCGTTTGTGGGGGTGTCAAAGTGATACTGCATGCTGCCTCACTCCCTGAGCACAGCTACATACTGCACTTTCCCACACTCCCGGACCACAGCTACACACTGCCATGCTCCCTGAGCATAGTGACATGAAGCACACTGCCATGCTCTCTGAGCTCAGCAACACACTGCACACTCCCAGAGAACAGCAACATGCTACACACTGCCACGTTCCCTGAGCACCGCAACACACTGTACAGTGCCATGCTCCCTCAGCATAGTAACACACTGCACACTGCCAAATTCCATGAGCACAGCTACACACTTCGTTGGTCCCCAAGTACAATCACATACTGCACACACTTCCTGAGCACAATATTACACTTCACACTCCCAAGCTCCCTGAGCACAGCAATATGCTGCACACTGTCACGCTGCCTGAACACAACAACATGCTGTATAAAGTCAAGCTCACCAAGCACAGCAACACACTGCACACTGCCAAATTCCCTGAGCACAGCTACACACTGCACACTGCCACAGTCCCTGAGTACAGTGACATACTGTACTGCACACTGCTAAACATCCTGAGCACAGTGGTACACTGCACACTGCCACGATCCCTGAGCACAGTGACATGCTACATACTGCCACACTCCCTGAGCACAGCTATACACTGCACACTGCCATGATCTGTGAGCAAACTGTGAGCAACACTGACCACATCGGATACCATGATCATTAGGCTTCTGCACAATGCAGAGGTGACATGGTGACGTTTTTGTGAATTTACATTTAAATATGCCTGCTGCATGTCATGCTCATATTGAGACCTTTTCCATTCATCTGTTTGGTTGTGCACATAAAAATCAGTTAAAGGTCTTCTCTGTCAAAAGGTTCTGTTTTTCATCCGGATTTACTGATAATGAGAATCTCTAGGCTGACAGTTTGTACTCTTTGTAAAGTAAAGCAATCTGACAGCTGATAGCACTGGGAACAGGGAGGCAAAAACCAATCTTTCTGACTGCTGTGCAGCTGTAGAATGAAAGCAGAGAAGTGTACAGAGGTGTTTGTCTTTGTTCTCTCCTGCGAAGTTAAATTATAGTTTTAGATATCAGCAGCATAATCACTGTGAAGTACACTAATGAAATCAATTAATTACTGTGCACAGGCACGGTACATTGTTAAGAAAGTGGCCTGAAAACTACGAGACACACATTGCATAGAACAGATCAGTGTGCAAAGGCCAGCTTGATATTTTTAAAAGCCCTTTCCTTCACCACATAAAATTTTTAAAGAAATTCTGCTTCAATTCAGTAAAATGCCTAAACTCATGAACAGAACATAATCACCTCAAAGCTGTTCATTATTTCATTTTAATTCTCATAAGGATGCTTATTAATTAAGCTTTTGTGCAAAAATTATGAACCATATGCTGCCAGCTAAGCTTGTACATAAAACGAGAGGAGCCTTAGTGAAGCATGCATTGGCCACTCACCGGTGCTGAGCCTGTGGTCTCCTGGCCAGGCAGCCTGCACACTTGCGGAGATGCTGCACAGGCGTGGCTCCATGCAGCCAGGGCTAGCGGTGGCGCCACTCCTCCCGCTATCACGCTGTGTTCCTGCACTTGCTCACTGGATCACTCTAAGGTACTTGGGTCTGCCAGATAAAACTCTGGCACTCTGCTGCACCCCAGTGTTGGAGAGAGGGTTTTGCGGGGACTCTGTCTCACCTAAGTGTCATGGCTTCGAGAATATTTGCATTGTTGGGTTTTTGGATAGATCATATGATTGGGTATGTGCATTATGTGTGTTATTAGTGAAAGGAAACCCCCACCCCACCCCCCTTTGCTGTGTCACTGCATTTATCACGGCATAAACTCATGCTCCAGTGCTAGGAGTCCTCTGTTTTTTTTCTTAAGCCTTTTAATTAGTGCTATATGAAGTTTGGCCAACCTTGGCCTTATTGTCTCTGTGACAAAGCAGCCTCCTAGTGCCTGATTATGGTATTGAACTGTATTCCAGCTCACAATTTTTAGTTCTAGGAATGTTTATTGAATGTTAAAATGAAGACCTGGAAACGTTCAAAGTGCCCAATTTTACTGATGGTCCGAAAATGTTATCGCACTGCTACAACTAAGACTAATAATATAGACATAACTAAAAGGCATGATTATAGCAGCCAGCAGCACTGTGGCTTTATGCCTCTAAGGTCATGGGTTCAAAGTTCTATTAACATTGCAGTTAGAACATTTTCTGCCAACTTTGAGAGGACCTTCACAGAATGTTGGCTAAAGTTTTGGTAATGCATATTTTGAAATTATTTAATAGTCAATAAAGGCAAGCAGAGCAGCAAACAAGTGAAGTACAGAAGTGAAGAGAAGCAGGTGCTTGTTTCTTGTGTGAGAGCATGGTTACACTATTTCGCCATACATTCCTTGGTAGGGTCAGCCTTCAGCACAGATTTAAAGGTGCAGTCCTCTTTGTTCACCTTCATCTCGCACTCCAAGGGAAGCTATACAGCAGTCTGTATCCTGAGAGGAGAACTATCATGGGTTTCAACTGATCAAGGTCACATGCTCCCTAAGAACAGTGACACACTGTATACTGCCACAAATCCCAGAAGGGGCTTTGTGTCATAAGTGTATACTTGGTGACATCATAACAGTGTCTTAATATTTCAGAGTGTGTTTTTTGTGTGAGAGGAGTGTGTGCATTTTGGTTCGGCTGCGTGTTTGAAGGGGCGGTGCTGTAAGAGTGTGCATTTTGGCTGAGCTGCATGTGTGTTGTGGTGGGGCTGTGTCTCTGAAGGGGCTTTGTGTCATAAGTGTGAGTGTTTTGGCTGGGCTGCTTGGTTGAAGGTGTCCTGTGTCATAAGCGTGTACGTTTTGGTAGGACTGCATGTCTGAAGGGGCTTAATGCAATATGTGTGTATTTTGGCTGGGCTTTATGCCTGAAGAGGCTCTGTGCCATAAGCGTGTGTGTTTTCACTCAGCTGCATGTCTGAAGAGGCTTTGTGCCATAAGCATGTGTGTTCTAGCTGTGCAGAGTGTCTGAAGAGGCTCTGTGCCATAAGTGTGTGCAGTTTGACTGGACTGTGTGTCTTAAGGGGCTGTGTCATGAGAATGTGTGTTTTAGCTGGGCTGCGTGTCTGAAGGAGCTCTGTGTCATAAGCATGTGACTTCTGGCTAGACTACATGTCTTAAGGGGCTGTGTTACAACCGTGTGTGTTTTTGGTCAGCTGTCTTTCTGAAGGGGCTCTGTGCTGTAAGTGGCTAGGCTGTGTGTCTGAGACTTTTGTGCTGTAAGGATATGTGTTTTGGCTCATCTGCATATCTGAAGGAGCTCTGTTCCGTAAGTATGTGCGTTTTGGCTGGGCAGCATGTCTGTAGGGGCTCTGAGTCATAAGCGTGTCAGTTGCCTGGGCTGCTTGTGTGAAAGGGCTCGATGCCGTAGGCCAGAGTCCATGTGCGTAGAAGAGGTCAGTGTTTATTCATGAATTTAATCAAAGAACAACTAATCCTTCAAGAAATAATTATTTCCAACAAAAACACATGTGCCACAATTGTTGGCACCCCAGCATTTAATACCTTGTAAAGCCTCCCTTTGCCAGTATAACAGCACTGAGTCTTCTACTATAACATTTTTTTTAATTTTATTTAATCAGAACATAGAACATGGTTCCATTCAAAGATGCAGTAGCGTTTTGCAAACTCCAGGCTTACATTTGTGGTTAACTAACAGAAAAAGCTTCTTTCTGGCATACCTTCCAAATAATCTGTTAGCATGGTGACGACTGGTGGTGGTTTTAGAGATGTCATGGATTACAGCTTGAACGATCCTACCCACTGCAATCAACTCAAAGATATACAATTTACACAGGAAACATGCTTCAGTTATATTGTGTAACATTGTGTTACGTTGTGTTCACTATTTTTTTCAGGGGTGCCAATAATTGTGGTTAGTTTTGTTATTTCTTGATGACGGATTTCATTTTCTTTGATTAAATTTATTTCAATGAAAGATTGGATTTTTTTTTATCATTTTTTCAGTGTGAAATGAAGCTACTTCACCAAAAGGTGGATTTTTTTTCTAACCTTTTCAAATCTTTACAAGGGGTGATAATTGTGGAGGGAGCTCTATGCTTTGTCTAATTTTGAAGTTGTTTTGTCTATTGCTGCTGGATAACTGTGAGCTGCCTGTCATTCAACCAAAGCCCATTTGGTGGCAGTAGAGGGGCAAAAATTCTTCCTGCCTCTTGAAAACCTTCAAAGATCTCTTAAAGATTAAGCCTGCAGTTTGAATCACTAGGGCAGCGAAAATAAATATAGGCATGTGACTAACATGTCTAAATGAGGTCCTGTGCTACAGCAGAGGGGTTTGCTGAGAGTAGGAGGCTGCACTGTCTGGCTAAATGGGAGCAGAAAAAACTGAAAGTCCTGTCCACACTCACATTTGGTCAAAAAGAAGTTGAGCAGGGTGAGTCAGACCTTTCAGCAACCCTAGGTAAATGTCCCCTTCAGAAACACAGTAGTGACGTACTAGCATGTCGCCTTCGGTGGTTCAACATCGACCCCCTTCTGTGAGTGGCTGAGCCTCCTTTCCTGCAGGAGGAAGTGGCAGACCCTCACGGAGGAATCTGCCAGTGACCCCTAAGCATGTGGCCCAGTGGCTGAGAGCCGAGGGCTTCTGCGACTATGTGGAGCTCCTGTGTAACCGGCACGAGAATTGCAAGCACTTGTTCAATGGAGGTGATTGTTTGATATGCCGTTGTTTACATACTGCTATAAGGTGGCAGTGGAGGTGGCCTCGTAAATGAACATTGGCTTGATTTGTCTCCTTTAGAGATGTTGGTAATATTCATAGGATGATATTTCCCCTGCAAAAATATTGTTGATGGCAGGAGTTAGTATATAGCTTTATTCTATTTCAGGCAGGCTTTCGGGCCGGAAAGGAACACCACGGACTGTGTGCTAAATCAGGGAGCCAGCCAGCAGTGTTACTACTGCACCTGTTCACATGGATCCTGGCCGTCTGTGGGGAAGAAAAAGGGGTCGTTTTGACAAAAGAACGCTGCATTTACTTATTTTGTCTGCCTCTTTATTACAGCTTTATTCGCTTATGACTTCCACCAAAAACACCCAGTGTTCACGTGGCTCTGTGAAAGAGCTGGAAAATATTCTGGACACCTGCATACTTGATCTAACACCAGCAGATGAGGTTTGGCCAAACCTGCTTATAGGCAATGTGTAAGTAATCAACCTTGTATGTTGATGTTTTCACAAGACAAAATTCTCATGCAGTGATTGCATTAAGGTTCTCTTAAATAGAGATAATGTATATCCAAAGAAGACTCTGCTAAAACATTAAAGAAACAGCAATTCTTTAACGCGTACACTACAAGGTAGTAAATTCTATCTGCCTTTTTGCCGTTTCTTTTGTGTGTAATGGCATGTTTATCATGTAACATTACATGTGACCCCCTAAAGCAAACTGCTCTTTGTCTTGTCTTAGGGCCATAGCACAGAACAGGGGCATCTTGCAGGAAATGGGCATCACTCACGTGCTGAACGCCGCCCATTCCAAGCAAGGCAGCATAGGGCAGCAGCAGTACTATGGCAGCTCCATAAAGTACTGGGGGGTTCCTGCTGAAGACACCCCCTACTTTGACTTGAGTGTCTACTTCAGACCTGCAGCCCAGTTTATCCATAAAGCTTTACAGAAAAAAGACAGTAAGCAGTGCCTCTGCTGCTCTCGGAATGCTGTGGGAATGCAGTGAAATGTGGTTTGAGCGTTTCACCTGCTCCGTGGAAGGCAGCCCATCTCATCAGTGAATGTATTATATGACAAGCATGCTCCTTCTGTTTACTAATCCTAGTTTAAATATCAGCATGAAGGATGATTTGTTTTGCTACCAATAGCAAGTTTCAGCCCTTGTCTGTCATTACTAGGACACTACAAATGGTCCATGTTCTAAGTTCATTCGATTTTTTTCTCTACAGACAAGGTATTGGTGCACTGTATCATGGGAATTAGCCGATCGGCTACACTGGTTCTCGCATACCTCATGCTGTATCATCATCTAACTCTCCTAAAGGCCATTGAAGTAGTCATCAAGAAAAGAGCCATTTACCCCAACAAGAATTTCCTCGCTCAACTGGTTGATCTGGACACCCGCTTAAGGAGAAAACGACGTCTGTGTCCGATTTTGTAAATGGAGTTTTTACACTATGTGTATTACATGCAAACTCTACAGACCATGAACCCCCTTTAACATCTTCATTTTGACCGTGTCCTGGAAGTGAGCCAGTGACTTTGTGCATTATGTTAGATAGATACCAAATGAAAAACAAACATGAATCTGGTGAACAGATTTTCTCACTGAATTTGCCTTACATTTGCATTAGTGCGCAGTTCTTTGTGTTTACACAGATATTTTATAAAAGCTACATGAAAGCATTTGTCTTGTAGGTAATTGTCCTGACTGCGCTCGGGCATGGAGCGGGGAAGCAGCACAGGAGCCAGGAAATCGGGCGAATGAAGGATTTTAATTATAAAACAACAAGGAACATGACACACCATGAAAAGGGCAGACGATAATGACCGGACTGGGGAAAACATACCTAACGCAGACTTAAACTAATGACAGCAACAAGAAACAGCTGGTAAACATGGGGATTCCACATGAGGTAGATGAGTGGGCGTGGTACACGGAAGGAGTGAATGAGCGGGGCAGGACAGGACTCCCCCCCCCCCCCCCCCCCAACCGAAGGGGCTTAACCGGGGACATCACAGGACCTGGGAAAACAAAACTAAGGACATTAATGAGGCACAGGGAATAGCACAGATACACAGGAGTCAAACTCAAATGACAGACAACAAACCATGGGGAACGCAGACAAACACAAGGGTACCAAAAACGGAAACATGGGACCAAGGGACACTAAAGGAAACAACAAACGAGGAACACCAACTGGAGGAACAAAGGGACCAGGAGTGAACAAAGGCACAGAAGGATGGGGAGTAAATGCAGGGTGCACAAAACTAGGGGGCAAGGAGGCAAAGGGTGGGGGGAAACGGGGAGCCAAAGGGAACCTCAGTGGGCGAAAGGCAGTAGCTGCAGGGGCAGCAGGCAACTGCGAGGCTGGAGCCGAAGGGACCCTCGGTGATAGCGAGGCAGGAGCTAGAAGGGACACTGAAGGGGGAGAGGAGGAAGCTGGAGGGACTGACGGAGGAGGCGAGGAAGGAGGTGAAGCAGGCAAAGGCACAGCCACAGCCGACAAAGGCGTAGGCGACCGAAAAGTCAGAGCCAGGGGAACCGCAGCCGACCGCCGAGCAAGAGCCTGGGGGACCGCAGGCGACCACCAAGCAGGAGCCGGAGGACCCGCAGGTGGCCGCCGAGCCGAAGCCAGGGGATCGAAGGCGAGCCAGGGGATTGAAGGTGAGCCAGGGGGCAGGGCAGGCGGGACCCGACCCCGATGCAGGTGTCCTCCCCCTTTCCAGGAGTCCGTGATGCCGGGACTCAACCGGGATCTGCCATGTTGGGGTGGTGGTGGAGGAGTCACTCCAGAGGGAGTCGCAAGGGAAGTCAGGGAATTCCCCAAGAGGTCCCATTTGAGCTCCTGCTCCATCTCCACTAAGGAGGAAGAAGCGGTGGTCTGGTAATCAGGGACCTCCTTGGGGACCGGGACTGGGGCCATGGGAGCCGGGTCCGGGGGATCAGGGGCAGGGACTGGAGCAGGAATCTCGGAGGGTGGAGCAGGAACCTCAGAGGGCAGAGCAGGAACCTCAGTGGGCAGAGCAGGAACTGCCGGCACAGGAACCTCAGGGGGCGGAGCTGGTACCGGAGCAGGCACCTCAGAGGGCAGAGCAGGAACCTCGGGGGGCGGAGCAGGAACCTCGGGGGGCGGAGCAGGAACCTCGGGGGGCAGAGCAGGAACCACCGGCACAGGAACCTCGGGGTCGGAGCTGGGGTTTGTACCTCAGTAGCAGGTGCCACCCGTTTAGGCCAGACACGTCCCCAGAAAGGGACGATCGCTCAAGCGAAGCAGCAGCAGTGACATTGGGCGCAAACACCACCAGATTCCTCCCAACTCGCTGCAGGGGAGGCAGCGGAAACTGAGATGGCTCCCAGGAGGATCTCCGGCTGCATCCTCCCGTCTTCGGCTCTTCCACCTCTTTTTCTTGCCTCTTTTCTCCAGCAGAGCCTGGGGTACTTCTGGCAATTCCACCAGAGGACCATATGGCAAGCCACAGTCTGTGGCTACCCGCTTCATGTTAGCTTCAGCCACCCCGCATCTCAGCCGCCACAGGTTCACTCTCACCTCTTCCGCACGGTGAGAGTCTTTGGATAGGGACATCCCCTCAAGGATATCCCTCACCCAGAATGCGAGTGCTCAAGCCACGGGGTCATTCCTGACCTCGGGCTGATTGAGCCAGTAGATTGCCTCATTAGCCAGACTGAGGTATTGCTCCTTGGTCAGGGCAGGCGTCTTCTTCGGGAGTCCGGTCATTCTGTCCTGACTGTGCATGGGCACGGAGCGGGGAAGCAGCACACAAACCAGGAAATCAGGTGAATGAAGGATTTTAATTATAAAACAACAAGGAACACGACACACCATGAAAAGGACGGACGTTAATGACCGGACTGGGAAAAACATATCTAACGCAGACTTAAATACATTGGACTAATGACAGCAACAAGAAACAGCTGGTAAACAAGGGGATTCCACACGAGGTAGATGAGGGAACATGGCACATGGAAGGGCCAGACGAGCAGGGCATGACAGTAATCACTTTTACATGCTCACATTTAAAAAAAATGTATGAGTAAAAATCTCTGTGACGTGTGGTGTCTCCTGCCCTGTGACGGATTGGTGTCCCATCCTGGGTGTCCCCTGCTCTGTGGTGGACTGCCTTTCCATCTTGGGTGTCCCCTGCTCTGTGATGGACTGGCGTCCCGTCCTGGGTGTCCTCTGCCCTGTGTTGTGACTGCCTTTCCTTCTTGGGTGTCCCCCACCCTGTGGTGGACTGTCGTCTCGTCCTGGGTGTCCCCTGCCCTGTGGTGGACTGCATTTCTGTCTTGGGTGTCCCCCGTCCTGTGGTGGACTGGCGTCCTGTCCTGGGTGTCCCCTGCCCAATGGTGGGCTGCCTGTCCATTCTGGTTGTCCCCTGCCTTAGGTTCATTGCAACCCTGTACTGGGCAAGCCATTCGCCAAAATGGGTAGATTTACATAAAGTAAAATCAACACCACAAAATGTAAGAATGCACTTTTTAAATTATGATTTATTTAATTTAATTTAGTTTCATTTTTTGAGGTTGTTTTACACTTCCTGTATTTATATAGTATAAGTTAAACATGCTTTTTAAGGTAAGTTGTTCAAGGGCAGAAGCTAGAACCCATCTCCTGGGGAATGGTCTCTTTGACACAAACTGTCCTTTCTAAGCCAAACATTTGGGTGGCATTTTGCCCTGAGGACTAGCAGTGATATTATGTGCATAGTATTATCGGTATTTTCCCTGAACATTGCACTGTGACCATGGGGAAGCAATCCCCCCCCATACAAACACAGCCAAAATGTTATGTTGATCTCCCTGCAAATAGCGTCACCTTCCAGCAAGAAAACATATAGTGTTATCAATACAGAAGCCTGTGTCATCGTTTAAAAAAAAACTGCAGAATTATCATGGCTCAATGCGATTTCCTGCGCAAGATAAGTCAAGTCAAACCAATATTTGCATTGCTGTGGTGGATTTACTGGGCTCTGCAGCTTGATCTGAGTTTCCCCAAGGCCAGTTATTCTTCTCTAGTTCACAGGTGAATGAATTCCACTATTTAAATTACATTAAGCCTGATGGAAGTTGGGAATTTGCTACCTTTTAGGAGGTAATAATGCAAGTCAAATCATTAAAGTTTCACAAAGGATTGAATAAACCATATATCTGCACATGTTTGTAGGATTTATTGCTTCTCACCACCACGAGTACCATAAGAAAAAAGTAGCACAGCGCTGTGACCATGCCGAGGCCCCCACCTCCCCCTTCCTGTAGTCTGACCAGGGTGCAATGTGCCTGCGGGGCTGGGTGGTTTCTAGTTTCCCTCAAGTTAAAAAGGGTAACAGCCCCTTCCCCACCTAAAGCTTGCTACAGAGGAAGAACCACTTTCAAAGTGGATGCAGGACATCTGTATTACATGAGGAAGGCAGAAGAGCTTCCATGGGGACAGAGTGAGGAGTCTGCACGCCATACGTGAGTCTGCAGACTGCTCTACACCACGGCCATGCAGAGATTTTTAGGGACAGGTGCTCAACCAGGGTTACATTTGCCTGGGGTGAGAGGTTGGGTGGGGGCAGTGTTCCCAAAATAAAATGGTCAGTGTGATCATCGGTGATCAAAAAGGGACACAGAGAACCTAATGAGGGAGGCACACTCAGTCGCTCAGGCAGAAGGGGCAGGTGCTCAGGCACCCCAAGCTCCCCGCTGCACATCCTTACTCTATGTACAGGAGCCAGCCCAGATCAGGTGGCTGGCAGGTCCAACTGAGTCCAAACACGGCAACTTCTGGTTAGATCAACATACACGTTCAAATACAACTTGTAGTTTAGCAGACATGAGAGCACCCTAAGCACTGTAAAATTACAAGAATTCACAGCGATTCTCCACATGGGGCTCTTTATCTCCCCATCACTTTAAGTTTCCAAAGCAGAACAAAGCACCAACAGATTGCACATGCCCCGATCCATCTGCAGGTTCAGTGCAGAGATATGTGTAGTTGGCATGGATTTGAAACAACATCACATATAACCAGGGCTCTCAAGTTTCACCAAAAGTTTGGAGCTAGATTAAATCTGATAGGGGCACAGCGCGTGTCTCACAGTCAATGCGTGAGGCTCGAGAGCCCTGCCTACCGCATTCATCAGATCTTGTTCTTCCACTTCCACCTTGTCTGCACTCCGTGTGTGTGCACATCCATGTAATAACGTGCTTGCAGCGGGATCACCTGTAACTTATTTTGGAATTTACCCAGCAACAACAAATGCTAATTTTTGATTGATGGGTAGGTGGCTGTTAATTCTGTATAACTCGTGACAGCTCTCCACTCCGTATGCCTGTGCCATCCATCCATCCATCATCTTCCGCTTATCCGGGGTTCGGGTCGCGGGGGTAGCAGCTTCAGGAGGGATACCCAGACCTCCCTCTCCCCAGCCACCTCTACCAGCTCCTCGGGGAGGATGCCGAGGCGTTCCCAGGCCAGCCGAGAGATATAATCCCTCCAGCGAGTCCT
>JAODJU010000062.1:17582429-17613403 GCA_026776725.1 Gnathonemus echidnorhynchus | reverse complement strand
TACGGATCTCCCAGCCCATCAGCAGCCTGGCGGGGCTTTCTTTAGTTGGTTCTGTAGGGGTTGAGCGGTAGCACAGACTTCACAGCCCGTTCAGCCATGCCGTTGGACTGTGGGAAATGGGGACTTGAAGTAATATGCTGAAAATCGTACTCTGCTGCAAAGCATCTGAACTGTTCAGCTGTAAATTGAGGGCCGTTATCTGTCCTTAGCTCCTCTGGAGTTCCAAAGCGCGTGAAGATACTTTTCAGCCGCAGTATGACAGTATCTGAGCTTGTCTTCGGCAGGTCCAAGATCTCAAGCCATCTGGAGAAATAGTCTATCACAATCAAGTAGTGACGACCTCTAAACGCGCACAGATCAGCAGCGAGCTTCTTCCAGGGTAAGTCAGGCAATGGAGTTGTAAGCAGCGGTTCTCTGTTCCGGCTTGGTCTGTGGATACTACAGTGTTTACATGACAACACAAGCTTTTTCACCTCACCTGCGATGCCAGGCCACCACACAGCACCTCTATATTGCTCTCTGCACTTGGTAAGGCCCTGGTGGCCCTGGTGAATCCTTTTAAGCATGTCTACTCTCATACTTTTGGGGATTACGATCTGCTTGCCTCTTCGCAGCAGTCCATTGGCTTCACTGAGTGAACCACGCTCTCTGAAGTAGGTGCTAGCCTGCACCGCTACGCTCTTCAAATGTCCTGGCCAGCCGTTATGGATGTACCCAAGCACACATTGGAGTTCACCATCTGTTCTTATCTTGTCTCTTATCTGTTCAAGGATTGGCTTCCTCACCCTAAGATCATCCTCCACTGAATCCACATATGCTTTAACTTCTGCTTCTAGGTCACCAGGAGAGGTGTCCACCATAGGTTGTCTAGACAGGGCGTCCGCAACTACTAGTTGTTTGCCCAGAACATATTCAGCAAGTGGACTAAACTTCATCAACCTGATGAGCAGACGCTGACAATGTAGGGGAGTGGTGTCGAGGTCTTTGGAATTGATTAGAGTTACTAATGGCTTATGGTAAGCAGCTTGTATTTCTCTAGGCCACACAGGTACTGATAGAAGCTCTCAGAGGCCCACACCCCAGCAAGGCATTCTTTTTCAATCTGAGCGTACCTCTTTTCAGCATCTGTCAGTGTGCATGAGCAGAATGCTACAGGCTTCAGTTTTCCATCGTGGCTCTGCATTAGAACACCACCAAGTCCATAACTGCTGGCATCTGCACTGACGACTGTCGGCTTAGCAGGATCAAAGAATTCTAGAATAGGTGATGATGTTATTAACTGTTTCACGTCTGTGAATGCCTGTCTTTGCTGAGGTCCCCAACACCAGTCCCGCTCAGACTTGAGTAGTTCAAGGAGAGGTTGCAGTACGGCGGAGAGGTTCAGCAAGTATCGCCCGAGGTAGTTGACCATACCCAGCAGCCGTCTTAAATCACTAACGTTTTGGGGTGGTTCCATTGCTGTGATGGCCTTGACTCTCTCTGGGCTTGGGGCTATGCCGTCTTTGGTCACTACCTGTCCTAAGAAGTTGAGTTCAGGCTGGCTAAGCCGGCATTTGTCTTTGTTGAGCCTTAAACCTGAGGCTCCTATGGTCTCCATGACCCTCTTTAGTCTCTGATCGTGAATTTCTTGAGTTTCACCAAAAACTAAAATATCATCCATATATACAACCATCCCATCATGTCCATGTAGCAGCTCAGACATCTTTCGTTGAAAGATCTCAGGTGCTGATGTGATGCCGAAAGGTAGCCTTTTAAAACAGTATCTGCCTAGTGGTGTGATAAAGGTGGTCAGACGAGCGCTATTGTCTTCTAGGGGAATTTGCCAAAATCCACTCTTAGCATCTAAGCTGGAGAATACTGTTCTCTTAGCTAGCTTGGGAAGTACATCATCCAGGGTAGGTAAGATGAACTTTTCATGTTTCACATTCTCGTTAAGTCTTTTTAAGTCCACACAGATTCTTATTTTTCCATTTTTTTTCATTACCGGTACCATGGGAGCACACCATTCTGTTGGATCAGTCACTTTCTCTATTACACCAATTGACTCCATTCTCTTTAGTTCCTCTTCGACTTTGGGAAGTAGGGGAATTGGAACCTGTCGGGGTGTAGCTACGCTGTATGGTTATGCAGCATCTTTCAAGATAATTTTCACTGGTTCCCCTTTTAGTAAGCCCACTCCACTAAGTGAACAGATTTCATCAATACACTTAATTAACCCAGTTTGGTTGCCACTGTTTGGCTAAGGAGGTTTTCTCCATTAGTCTTAACTACTACTACACGAAAACAGCAGTTTCGTAGCTGGCCATTGACGTGGGCTTTAATTTTGGCTAAAAACTGCCCCCTTGTGGTCACAATGCCGCCTGGACTTTGAAGGGTATTTTTCACTGTGCTCAGTTTAGGTTTGTTCTGTAATGTTTCATAGGTTGCTTCGGAGATAACTGAAGTATCTGCGCCAGAGTCAATTTTGAATGAGATTGGTGTATGTGCTAGAATTAGAGTAGTACGCCATGGTGGCTCGTCTTTCTGAGCCCCAAAATCACAGTTTTCGGCCAGCTCGTAGAGCTGCCTAACAAAGGCTTCCACGCTTTCGTTGGGGAGCTGAACTCTGGAATGAAACAGCACGTTCAAAGATGACGTTGCGTTTCGGGATAAAATGTTCGTTGAATTTATCCATAACCACCGAGTATGTATCGCTATCACTCTCCCTCTCGAACGTGAACGCCTTGAAAATGTGCTCAGCCTCCGCTCCCATTGAATAAATCAGGGCATTTACCTGCACCTTATCATCCTCCTCTGCGAGCTGTGAAGCGATTTGATATCTGGCGAACCTCTGCTTCCAGCCATGCTTCGGGCTTGGAGAAATCAAACTGCTCGGGGGGGTTAAACTTTGCCATGGCGATGCACACTCCAGTCAAAACCAACTCACGTTCAAGATGTCGACAACTTCGGTTTTTCTTCTGACACCATGTGGTGTTTGTCACTGCAAACTACACAATAAGGGAACACAAACTTTTACTTGAACAATGCACAACACTTCTTTATTGACCAGCTGCCGTAACACTTCCGCGCGCCGCCTCGCGCCAGCATTACATACGTCACACGTATGCACAGTAGGTTCTTAAGTTTACTAAACAGTTTCATTTCGCATGACAGACACATTTTTTCTTTCAAATGTTTCCCAAGTTAGTATTGTGGTGCAATGGGTAAGGAGGTTTGGCAGATAACCACGAGGTCAGAGATTTGAGCACCACAGGAGGAAATTGATGTACTCTTACTGAACTCACGTTAAGGGAAGCTAATAAAAATCCATCTGTGTTAATGAAGAGGTGCAAAAAATAATGGAAGTTATGCTTCAAAAAGGTATTTCAAATGTATTAAAAGGATTCTGTTGCACTTTCCTTCCTGGAAACACGAAACTAATAATAAAGATATTAAGGCAGAACTTCTTAACCTGGGGTACATGGACCCCCAAGGGGTCTGCCAGTAGGTCTTTGGGGTTTTGTGATGGTCAGATTACAAATCAACAATTATGTTCACTGTATATTCATAAACATTAATTGCATGTAAAATGGAGTTTATGTGCTTATGTGCATATTTTCAGGAGTCCGTAGCTTTCACCAGAATCAAAAAGGGGTCCATGACTCAAAAAAGGTTAAGAACCACTGAATTAAGGTTTAAGGTTTTGTTTAAGGTACCAAACAGTGTAAACATTTGACCAATTCTGAGTCAAACTCTTATTAAGTACTTTGATACTAATGATACTAATGATAATGATAATGATAATAAACTGGTCTATGTATTTACTCCTGATCTATGTATGTACCATTACTTGTTATTTAGGATAAAAATAAAAATACCACAGCCAATAACAATGAGTGCAGTCACCCAGCATTCCAACTGTTCAATTTGTTGCCGTCTGGAAGGCAATATAGTAGCATACTGGGTATTACTACACACAGTAGTGATGCAAATCGAGTCTCAGGAGGATCTGGTGGCAGACTTCACACCACATCAGTAGCCTCTGTACTTCATGCCTCCTAGAGTACATGAAAGGGAAGCGAATGAGGATTTTGCTGGTTTGCAGGGGTACGAGCCGCCATCCGTTTCTGAACTACAGAGACACCTGTGGGCCAACAGGAAGCCTGTGGGCCCTGTGGACGAAGTGTGGTCAAACCTGTACATCAGTGATGAGTGAGTCCCAGGAAGCCTCTTGGATATGCATTACTGATTTGCATATAGCAGGGCTATTCAAATCATGGTCCTCAAGCTCCAAGCACTGCTGATTTTCTAGCCTTCCTTTACCCATGTGAATCAGAATCAGTAATTATTAAATTAACTATCTGGGAGAACTGAAAAAAAGGCCTGGATTTGGAATGGAGGTCCAGATTTGAAGAGCCCTGACATACACTAATAACACTGGAATTACCCAGGACACTGGGGGAGGGCAGAAATCTGCTGAGAAGTTACAATAAAATAGACTCCACTTGTATTTTTTTGATCTTTGATGAAAGACAAATCAGGCACTTAGCCTCATTACTTTTGTTAAAAATATGCCACACTCATTAGTTAATATGCATACAATGTCAGGATCAGTCTCCATCCTGCCCTGGTTCATGTGTCATTTCCCTATTTTATTAGTGGGTGTCTCTGGTCATTCCACCCCTGTAATTTCCCAGGTTTGTTCATTCCTAGTTTGGGCTCCTGCTAGTTTGGCTGCCTTGTGGCTCAATGGGCTGAGCATGCGGCTATGAAGGTGGCATCCCTGCCATCTGGGGTTTATAATTCAACATTTGTCTTTTGTCATATACCCCTGGTTAAGTTACGTATGTTGGTGTTTTTCTGTTGCCCCCTTTGTATCTCCTGTTATCTCCTTTGTTATTGCTGTAGTTATGTTTTGTACCCATGTTTCTAGTGTCTGTAGTGATTCTTGATTATGCTCTTGCTAGTCATAGTCCTTAATGTTCTGTAATAGCCCACACCTGTCCCTTGTTGGAGTCCTCGTTATGTGTATATATGTGCCTTCTTTTGCTCCATTTCCTCAGTTTTGTTTTTTGTGTTCTTTTGAGTTTAGTAAAGTCATTTGTTTGTTGGAGCTGCTACATGGATCGTCTCATCATTCCCCAAGCCCCCCATAACATAAAACACAATGATCAGGATTTTAAAAACAAGTCTTCAAAACTAAGTTTTGGTGGTAATGTTTACATTACAAATCCTGCTTTATATTGAGTCATAGTTGAAAATAATATTTTCCTTGAATAGTTTTAAAATTAAATTAAATTTAAAAGTACCCCCCCCCCCTTTACGAATATTCAGTTTACACCACTTCTTTCACAAAATACATTAGCACCTGTTTTTGCTAACCGAAGGAAAATCAAAGGGGACTTTTGCTTTTATGAAAAAAGGAGAAAACTGAAAATACAGTGTAGTGTTTGTTTATCAGCAAACCAATTACTGATACACAGGCATGTGCCGTTTAACAACGTTTTGGTCAACAATGGACTGCGTATGCGACTGTAGTTCCATGACATTATAATGAAGCTGAAAAATTCTTATTGCCTTGTGATGTCAGTAAGCAACGCATGACTGTATTGATTCTGGTAAGTGAAACTATACTGTACATACATTATTTCTACTTTCTATAGGCTGTGTATCATATAATTCCTGATTTTACTATATGTTAGTGTTTTTTCAAGTTTTAAGTATTATTTGATATGATTTGACAGGTTATAGGCTTAGAACAAGAAGGTACAGAAACTGGATGGATTTAATAGGTTATTTTTTGGTTTTAGGAACAATTTTTACCATATAAATTAACGCTATTCATCATTTATGATCTCAGTGGGCTGGGGATGGTGTCCCCATCCTTCAATTTCTCAAATTTTCCCAGCCTATGATTGGATTTGCATTCGTGTGGTGGCTCATTATGGACTGGACCACATTTTTGCTGCTGTGGTTCTTCCAAATATCCAGCGATTGAGAAACCCAGGTTTTGGGGATCAGCAGAAAAGGTGGTAATGAGTTTAACTTGTGGCTGTGTTTCTGGTGGCTTATTAGTGAATAAGAGAGTGAACTGATTGTGTTTAGGTCAACAGCACAAGACAAGGCCACTTTGTCTGGTTTGGGGATCACCCACATAGTGAATGGCGCAGATGGACGCATCCGCTCCCCCGTCTCTCTCTACAGTGATATGGCCATCACTTGTTATGGGGTTCAAGCTGCCGACCATCCAAGTTTCAACCTTAGCCCATTCTTCTACCCAACAGCTGCATTCATCCAGACAGCACTGTCGCAGAAAGGCAAGATTCTCCAAGTATTGAGGAATTTTGTTTACAAATGTCACAGCGAAGCATTTGTGATGTCTCATCTGCAGCAGAACGTCATGCTGCAGTAGACAAACCTTATGCTGCATTCCATTTAAACTCCGAAGTTGGAATTTCTGAGGTGCCATTTGGAAATTTCGGAATTCTGAGTCAGAAAGTTGGAGGAACCTCTGCAACCCCAGCCTTACAACTGAAGATGGCTGCACCCTTCAATAAGTGAAAGCTGTAATCATATACTGTTTAGTAGCACTTATGTCTTATTTGTGACTCATTAAATCGGTCGTAGACACAACACTGTCCAACCGCTATCTGTGGACATCTTGCTAGGGTGTTTGTATGTGGAAAATATCACTTAATCTGTCGTTATCAACTGGTATTGCTAACAATGGCTATCAATGAACCTGGCTAGTACTGGGGCCTGTTTCAGAATGCAAGTCTCCTTGCTCATTTGTCAGATTTAAGAAAGTCTGGGCTAAATGTAAGTGAACAAAGATAAAGGCCATTTAAACTGGAGTACTTTAAATTCAACAAGTTTTCCAGCTAAGCAAGAAATAGTGCCGTTTGAAATAGGTCCCTGACATTGCTAAATGTCTTTCCGACTCGTGCTGGAAACACAGTTAACTTGGGTATGACGTTATTCCCGGCTCCACCTTCCGACCTCCAAGGTAAATGGAATGCAGCATCAGAAAGAAGGATAGTAAAAGGCTGAAACAGGACTGCTGACACACAATCAGGCCATTTTGTTATGGTTGTATTATTAACTTTGTAGTGTGTCGTGTTTTAAAACAGATCTAAAGTTAACAGTTCCTTCCTTTGTCACTGTGGCAGGAAGGGTGTTGGTGCACTGTGCAATGGGGGTGAGCCGGTCAGCCACCCTGGTGCTGGCGTATCTCATGATCTGCAAAGGGCTCCCCCTGCTGGAGGCCATCTGCACTGTCAGGAAGCACCGGCACATTTGCCCAAATTCTGGCTTTCTGGAGCAACTCAGGCATCTCGACATAGTCCTGGAGCAGGAGAGGTCAGCACGGGGCACCAAGAAGTGTGAATGTGACCAATTGTATAGGGGATTCCTAAAGACATTAAATACTATCATAATTCTCTGTACTAATTTCTATTAGTAAGATTTAAGATCCAAAAGTTTGTATTGTCATTGTCATCAGGGATGTAGGAACTTAGGGGGTGTGTCATAAATCGCAGGGCACGGACCAGGGAAGCAGGAGAAGGAGACAAATATCAGTTGTTAGATGGCCCTTGGGAAGAAACTACTGCTGAACCTTCTTGTGTGGGTGCGGATAGTTCTGTTTGATGGTAGGAGACAAATGGCTGCTGATGTGGGATGAATTTTTAATGGTGTTTACTGCCCTCTTTTGGCAGCAGTTTGTAACTATCCTCAATGGCTGGTTGTGTTCCTGTGATATACTGAGCTGTCTTGATGATACGCTCTGGAGCTCTCTGGTCAGCCTGGTCTGGTCCAGAGGGGGCTGAGCATGCATCCCTGTGGGGCACCTCTGCTCAGGGTCAGCCTGGAAGAGAGGTGCTCTCCTATCCTGACAATCTGAGGGTGGTTGGTCAGGAAGTCTGTTTCCCAGATCTGTGTGTCTCTGTTTACGCCTAGCCTGAGGGACTTTGGTGGTCAGGGGAATGATTGTGTAACATGGAACTGTAGCATTTGTTAGTAGCATTGTAACACTGGTATCCTTGGTTTTCGGGTGCTATGTAAAGAGATGGAGATGACATCCTCATGTGAATAATGCTCTTTGATGTGCCTAGGGCTCCACATGGGCTTTCACTGGACCTGCCCTACTATTCTAACTGGATGAGTTTCTGACTTGCTTTACAAATTAATTAACCAACTGGTATTGTGGATCTCTTAAATGAAAGTAAATTTCACATTTTTGGTTAGATCCCTTAATCCCAGGTGGCTGCCATTCACAGACAACTTACTCTGCAAAAAAGAGCAAGTTGAGGGAGGTGTAAAGACAATTTCCCCACAGGGATCAATAAAGTATCAATTATTATTATTATACAGTATGTTAAAATTAGAGGGACATTTTAAGGAATTCACAATTGAATTCTTATTTTCAGCTGCCTAAAAGCAAAGCAATCCTATGTTTTTAAGGTGAATTAGGTTTTCACAACAGAATAACATTTTTAATGACTGTGTCAGGGGTCAGACTTCACTCTCCGACTCAGTTGCATCTATTTTTTCTTTCTCAGAGCGACTCAAAAGGAAGCAGTTTGCCCGTCATCCAGAGTGCAAGATGCCATCCAGTTCTGATCAATGGAGCCTACTGTGGACCAACAGGCAGCCTGAGAGTAATGTCAACCCTATATGTCAGGATTACTGAGTACCATGGTCCAAGGTGAATGTTTGGGTGTGTTGAACAAAGACCAGTGCCAATATACTGCACATGCTTCCCTTAATATGATAATTAATTTAGGACACACAACAATACACAAAAACAGTTTATATATCAGATATATTTATGCCTCTAACGAAAAGACAAACTGAACAGTGGCTGGTTAAAAAGAGGGTTTGACTGTTAAAGCAGGAGGGACTGCCGAACAAGAACAAGAACCTCTGAATGTCAGTGTAATAAAAGCGACCCAGACGTAAGCGATAACAGGAATCAGACCGGTTCTTGCAAGTTCTAATGGATGATAGTTCCTGTGGATAATTACTAGCAAAGTTAACCTATTGTGTTCGGGTCAATAGCATGAGAAATTGACTACTCTATCTCAATTGAGAATCATCCACATATGGAATGCTACAGACACTATGGTGAGGCAGCCATCGATTATCGCAGGTTAGACTGCATAACATCCTGATTTCAACCACATCTACGCTGCACTGTCACAGGAAGCTGAAAGTCTCCAAGCTCCAAGTCTATCACACTTGAAAGTTTACAATTAGGATTGACCAAAGACGATAACTGATTGTACTGCAGTTTCATGCTGATATTTGGATTATTATGAACCTACAAAGCATTGTGTTTAATTTTCAAATGTAATCATGTTGGTGGAAAACTTGATTTGGTGTAGTTTATATCTTTGAGTGAAACCAATCTATGCCAGAAACATTTAATTTGACATTGCCATCTGAAGATATTGCATATGAGATGATGTCACCTGTGCAGTATGCCTGTTACTACTGGGGAGGAGCACGTATGGACAGCACTGCTGCTGGTCAGCGCTGATGAGAAACCTAACTGTCAGTAAGGTTGTGGGCCTCCCCCGCTGACTCTCACCCTCTGTGTCTCATTATGCACGAGCAGAAGGCGAGCTGCCTGACCTGGCATCGTAGGGTAAACATGTGGCAGATAAAGGTGCCATGCAAAACACCACAAAGAAGTGTAGATGCTGTTTAATTCATTTTTACACATTTTTATAAATGTAATTAAATATTGTAATACACTAACGTTATGTGGCTTAATATCAGGAATGCACCTTGATGAATGTCATGGATTTGTGTTTGCTTCTGAGCTCAGGGGGACAAGACAGCCTAACACACACGCACATACACACACACACACACTCACTCACTATCATGTAATCATATCTTTTTGGGCACTCCTCATTCATTTCTATGGGAAAATTGCTAATGCTAACTATGACAACCTTAACCCCTACCCAGCCCTAACCATAAGTAAGCAAATAAAATACAAGAGTTTTTTAGTTTTTTCATTGTAGTCACAGATTTTTATAAAATAGAGTTTTCCCATATGGGAACCAGGAAACTGGTGTAGTTTATGTCTATGAATGAATTCAAACTATAACAGATACATTTAATTTGACACTGCCACCTTAAGATGTTGTATATGAGGTGACATCACCAGTGCATTATGTCTGTTACTGCTGGGGAGAAAGACGCATTCTAGACAGAAAAGGTGGTCCCCACAACATCAAAATAACAGGTTTTAATCACATTATGGGGACATTTGGTCCCCACAATGTAATATATACATGACTTACACACACAGACACACACACACACACGCAGGTGTTACTGAACTGCCCAGTTCCTCTGTACTTCTGAACTCCATCTTGTCCCCATATGTTCCCACTCAGGAACCATAAACAACCTCCTGTGACACAGTATAATTTATTTTTGGCTAAAATGCACAGAATCAATAGAAAGTCATAAATAAACGTCCATCACAGCCTACAGAATTCCACACCCTTGGTACAGGTACAAAAAATAAAAGCTTTACAAACAGCTAATTTCACCTGATTTTTTATACACCATTTGCTCACTTGTCACATTCTAGACCAGTGGTGGCCAAACTTATCCGCAAAGGGCCGGTGTGTATGCAGGTTCTTGGGATAACCTGTAGGTCAGCTGTTCAAACCCAGGTGTGAGGCCTCTTCAGCCAATCAGTCCTCTAATTAGTAATCTAAGTAATCTAATCAGGGAGTTGCAGCAAAAACCCGCATACACACCGGCCCTTTGCGGATAAGATTGCCCACCCCTGTTCTAGACATTTCTGTTGAACATAAATCTATTTAAGGTATGAATCTAACTTTTAAAGGCATTTCTGTGGTACATTATCTTTGGACTGCAGTATTACCCCTAAGTGTTTCTTTTAATGACAGCAATCAATATAACAACTGAACTAAACATCAGAACATTTCTTTTTATGACAATTATCCACAAAGTGTGCAGCTTTTGTCACTGCAGTATATTTTTGTCTGCTTTTCAGGTGGTTGACGTGACATATTTTACGACGCGCGCTCTCTGTCCACTGCTGGGAGTGTGCTCACCTGTTTATGCGCGCACGTGTCTGTGCAGAACTCTGCCATGCGTGATACAGAGAGCAGAGGAGAATTGTAAACGCGTGACCGTGTAGAGACAAAAATGACAAGTTGTTGTGTAAATAAGATAAATAACATAAGGCTATTTAGTTTGTTTAATAAAATGACAATGTATAGACCTGTTCTATAGGAAAGGTAACCTTAAATGACTTCTGTTGAGATCTGGCGCTATATAGAAAATAAAATGAAATAAAATTAACTTCACCTTCAAGGGGGGGCGGGAGGTGCCGTTGGGGCCCCCCTAATATAATGGTAGGGGAAACACTGGACTGGTTGTGCAGTTATATCTATTTTTCTCTGCCAACAAATTTCATTATACAGACAGACAGGATATTAAAAAAAACTCAGAGCTGCCTCATTTAGGAAAACTTCAAACAAAAGAAATCCTGAATTACACACACTCTTTACACTTTAAGCTGGATAAAAAGAAATGCTAACAAAGTTTTTGACAGTTTCGAAGTGCAAATTTTGACAGTTTCGAAGTGCAAATCAAGGCAATCATTCTTTAACAAAATGACACCTGTACAGACACACAAACAGCCAATAGACAGAGGTGGAAAATTCAAGCGCAAGTCCAAATCAGGACCGAGATTTTGTTTCAGCCAATCAATCGAGTATGAAGAGTTAAAAAGTAGTCAACTAGTTGGTTGAAACAAAACCTTGGTCCGGATTTGTACTTTTTGGACCTGAACATTCTGCCTCTGCTAATAGAGTGGCAGCATAAGCAGGGTACACTAAGTACCTCCAGTAAAAACCATGCATGGTGTGACAAGGCTCTCAGGCTGCACCATAGACCCTGCCTTCATAAGGCATCACTTGAACTGTTTTTCACTGTTTTTTTTTTGCTTCCTAACATCACCTGCTTGCTGGCACTTCTTCACAAATGACAGGTAATGACAGGCTCACCACAGATGGCCATCCTTCCTAACGCCTCATGTAAGCAGCCTGCACAGACTGCTTGGACACAGCACCGTCCGCGTATCCCCGGTCACCAGCCGGGCCGTACATCACGTCACCACGCACTGGGGCCTGAACATGCTGCTGTGAGTACAGCAGCTTGCCCATCTGCATGGAATACTGTGGGGGCTGGTTTACATATGCATGGTTGCCATGATAGCCACCATTCATGATGGGACGCGTCATGCATCCATTCATGGTGTGATCCATGGGTGCCACATGCATGTTCATGTTGACGTTGACGTTCAGGGAGTTCACATTGTAGGCTGCACCAGGCATGATGTTCGCCTGGGGGGGGAGCTGCGCACCGTGGCTGTGCGCCCACTGCTGGGGGGCCGGCGGCAGAGCCGATTTGCCACATGTGGCTAAGTGGCCCTCAATCATCACCATCTGCAGCTTCTGTGGGGGAGGCATGGCCACATTACACTGAATCATGGCTGGGGGAGTCAGGTCAGGGGGTGAGCCACTGGGGATGATGTGCTGTGGCCGGCGTGCCGAGGGCGACAGGGCGCTACCATAGGAGAGCTGCGAAGCAGGCCGGCTGAAGGACACCGGCTCCATGAGCGTGCCAGTCAGCTGCTGCAGCTTGCTCAGACTGTACATGTTCGTGGGCTGGCCATAGGGGGCGCTCACGTACTCCGCCCGGCTCATGTGCTCATACAGGCCCAGGCCTACCACTTCGTGGGCCATGCGGAAGCCTCCAGGGGCTGTGTGATGTGCTGCTGTCTGGCAGCCTCTGATTGGTGGACACTCCAGGGCATAGCAGCTTTGTGGTGAGTTCATATGGCCCTGGGGCATCAGGCCCTCAGCCATCTGCTGGCCCATGGCACAGCTGCTCGATTCCAGGCTGCTGTAGGAGCTGCCTGCCTGCCAGGGTCCAGCCCTGCAGTCATAGCTGCCCGGGCTCTCATAGGTCTCTGTATTGCTCTTGATGCTGCCCAGGTCACTGAAGCCACTGTCCACCACGTGCCCTGAGGGCTCAGACAGCACCGAAGGCGCGTCCATCACAGGGCTGGTATCCAGGCCCCGCAGGTGTGGCATTGCCGTAGCGCCATGCTCGGGGCTGATCTGTGCATAGCTGCTCTCTAGCGATACGGCAGGGCTGCTGACAGAATAGACCAAATGGCACAGGGGACTGCTTTGCTCAGAATGGGTGCAATTGCCCAGGGTGGCCACAGGGGGACTCTGCTCCAGGTGCACATAGCCCTGCAGGTCCTGGCAAGTGTCACCACAGTCCTGAAACCCGTCATTGGGCTCCTCCTTCCACGTCGGTGACCACGCCACTGTACGTGTCGGATCAGCTTCATGGCAATCCGGAGGGGTGCAGGCATTTCTCAGCAGCACCAGAAGCTCACCACTGCTGTCCTCCTCTGTCTGGAAGGGGGGCCTGTACTCACAGGTGCTGACACCAACCTGAAACACCCTGTCCACACCAGGCACGCACTCCCCACCACCCACCTCACTTAAAATACCTTCAGACCAGAAAAGCAGCCCCTCAGATGCCCCTGTTGCTGCTCCCCCCATCCCTGAATCTCTGGGAGCACTGTGACCATCATCCTCACCATCTGCAGTGTGATCATCAACATGTATGGTGTCCTCCTCCTCGCTATCTGCTCTTGACCAGTCAGTGCGCCCCCTGTCCACAAGAGGGGGTTCACAGGGGCAGAAAGGAGAGATCGAGGTATCTAGTTTAACAGGTGATGGTGGCTCAGCTGTGGACTCTGCCCCAGCCACGGGCCGCCCACCACCCTCCTCGGGCTCTTCTGGTATGGTGTGCGGATCGGCCGGCACAGGGGTCTCTGGAGGGGTGTAGAGGTTGAGCTTGAAGCCGGTCTTCCTCTCACTCTTCAGTATCTTGAACAGGCTACGCTTGACACCCTTCAGCCATCCTCTTTTGCGTTTTGCAGCCTGTGGCAGCTCCCCTGCAGCCCGGGACAGAGAGCGAGTCATGCTTCACACATCAGTCCCACCCCCAGTAAGCGTGCACTCAACTGACTGCTGTTCCCTTTTTGATTTGTGAGCCTCTGGCAGCCCCACTGCTGCTGGATTGCCCTCTGCAACAACTCACCCTCGGCCCTTCCTGTCCTGGTGAGACTCCCCTCATCGTGCAGCGCCTCTGTTGTTTCTGAGATCATCTCCGTGGTAACACTGCTATTGACTTGTTTCTGCCTGCACCCCCTTTTCCGCTTTGGC
Organism: Gnathonemus echidnorhynchus; assembly: GCA_026776725.1. Classification (NCBI taxonomy): domain Eukaryota; kingdom Metazoa; phylum Chordata; class Actinopteri; order Osteoglossiformes; family Mormyridae; genus Gnathonemus; species Gnathonemus echidnorhynchus. Next base: position 17,599,121 of record JAODJU010000062.1, on the reverse strand, counting down.
ACTGGCATCTTCAGAAGGAAAAAACAAGACCATCACCTTTTGCCAAAAAATGCCACCTGACATTTTTCTATCCCACTAAACATTCATATTTTAAATGGCCACATCATTTCTATGCCAGTTTTGTAATGGTTTTGAAGGTCACTGTGACCACAGGGTGGCAGTGTTGCACCACACTGCTGCAGTGGGGGTATTCAACAAACAACGTCCACAATGTACAATGAGTTTGAAATCAAGCAGGATAGACTGATTAACAGAATTTTACAACCACAAACTGAGCCTTTCTTGGATAAACCATGGATTAACCATCCTTAAACACCTAAATGCAGACAGATAAGCTTTCAGGCCATCCAAGGAAAATAAAATAACACCAGAGTAGTCCTTACCCTGTTCCTGAGGCCCAGTGCTGCCTGGCTGCTATCCAGGTGGGAGTGTGAGCCATCAGGGTAACAGTCAGGAAAATGTCCGAGAGCATGGTTGTGGTCCCCCTTGTCCCCGGGGCTCCCCTCCCTCACCGGGACGTCCTTCTCTCCCTTCTCTCCTTTTGGAAATCCCCACAGCCGCCCTCTCCTCTGGGCCACAGCGTGGGACGGCCAGCTGGCTCCAATTAGCCTGAGTGCATCCTGTTCTTCTTCCTCCCAGCTAGTGCTTTGCTTCATCTGCACAGCCTACAAATAAATAAAAGCTCAAGAACCACAGTGTTTTGTTCCAGCATTTAAACTATTACTATAACGAGTTACCAAAGGACAGCAAAGACACAGGTTCTTTTGAACACAAACAGCATTAACAATGTCATAAACACCTCATGGTCAGATGCATCATGCCAAGCCAGATGTGCCTGTAAGTGAGCATTTCTCCTGCTGAAACCCTGAGCATGGTCCAAGCACAAAAAAACAAAGCAGGTGAGGGGTTAGGGGCCCGTACTCTACCTGCTCAGCCAGAAGCACCTCAGTTTCAAAAGCAGAGTGTCAGACCTACCTGTCCCTTGGGCCAACGCAGGCACTCGGGGTGCAGGGTGTGCTGGGATGACTTTCTCCCCCTGCACTCCATTTGTTCCCTGATTGGCTGCTCCCGCCAGACCAGCACACACCTGTGGGCATAGGGTGCCAGCTGAGTCATGCTTCCCCCCCAGCAGGGACTCACACGGTGATTTTCCTCTTGCCTCGCCTCATCTCGTCTCGCCTCTAACAGCTCTGACCATGTGCTGAAGCACCGACCTGCCGGCCCGCACCTCCACCATGTGCAGCTCCTGCAGCGTAGCAGCGATGTCATGCGGGCAGATGCCCGTGTCACGGCTCAGGCCACTGATGCTGAGGGCCGTGCCCCGCTGCCGCTCCAGGTGCTCCAGGATAGTGCTGCGCCAGTATGCCAAGTAGGAGAGCCGGCCCAGACTGGATAGTGGCTTTTCAGGGGAGCCAGCCTGGCCCTCACACCTAGAGAGCAGGTAACCTGGCAAAGGCACAAGGGCACTGGGGTTTCCAGCACATACAGCAAGTTCCTCCCTGTTCTCAGAAATCTTACATTTTCTTAAACACTGAAGTCCATATTCTACAAGTTCACCTTCTAAGGAAATACACAGATACTCCTCACAAAATATGGATTCTCAGCTTAGCAGGAAAAATAAGTGCGAAATCGATCCGCTTTCCAGTTTTCACAACTCCAAGACAGATTTCCACACAGGAAGACAACCTAGAAATCTGTGGCACACCAACTCGCGCATCAATATCTACAATGGCAAGCATTTAGGAATGAATGATGACAAAGACACTGCTTATGGGAGTAGCCCTGATCTTGCTGTCAGAAAGGAAACCTTTCTTAAAGGTTTTTCAACGCTACGCATAAACGACTTTGTCAAGTAATTAAAATTCAGCACAAGAAGTGGGAAATGTGCACTATAAGTCAGAGAAGCACTTATAAGAAAAGGACACAGGGGTGACAGGATGTTTCCAGGGAGAGCAATCTCTTGTTTAATTTACCAGTATGCTGCATGACGCCTGGGGAGGTCCCTTCCTGCTTACATCAGACCGAGGGAGGCCTGGACACGTCTAACCTCCAGCTAAGGACAAGGCAGGCTATTCATACACGAGTGAGCGTGGGTCATTGTGCACAAGGGCCCAGCGCACTGACAGGTGAAAAAGGCAGCATGGTGCTGAGATCTCTTCACTAGGACTCATGCCCATCCGGCCAGAGTCACACCTACAACCATTTTTAGCAGGTAAGGGAAACATAGCACAAACCTGGGAGACAACATCACCCTGACCACCAGAAAAAACCCTTCACCAGCTTGAATAACACAAACACAAGCAGTTTATCCATGAGCTTAGACCCCAAATAAATGTTTACAACTGCAGACATGTCAAGTGGAGAGCACTTCATCAGCTTTAACTGGAGGTGACTAATATCCTCTAAATGCATATGAGTGAACACTGGTGTCTGACAGGTTTACAGCAACAGGTACTCAGCTGTAGAGGACACTTACTGAAGTCAATGAGGAAGTGGCCATATCCCTGCCTCTGGTACTGAGGCAGGACCATGATGCAGGAGACATTGTAGTTCTGCTGGGAGTGCTTCTCCTGATGGAAGGGGAGGGCAGGGGAAGGGGGGATAAAGTGAGTGAAAGGAGAGGGGCAAGAAAGAGAATGGGGACAGAGGGATGGAGGGAGACAAAAGGAGAGGAGGGAGGGAGGAAGAGGGAGTGAAGGAGAGGAGATGGAAAAAGATGGAAATGGAAGAAAAGAGCATGAGGAAATGGGAGAGAAGGAGGTAGAGTGAGACAAAAGTGAGGGAGGGATGCAGTGAAAGAATGAAGAGTGAAGGAAGGAAGCAGGGAGAATGGTGAGAGGAGTGAGAAAGCCTGAATATCCTTGTGTGAAACACCAACCAATACAAACCAACAGCTACATACATTTAGTCACATGCACACACACACACACACACACACACACACACACACACACCATGAGTTCTGGTAATCAGACTAACTGGTAGTACTGAGACTGCTATTGGTTGGGACAGAGTGGGGGTGTCAGAGGGTGCACAGAGCAGCACAGCAGAGCACGTCCCCCCCACCTTGGAGAAGTATCCGACGAGGTGGCAGCCCTTGCTGTCATTCCGCGTCAGGACATAGAAGAGGAAGGGCTCTACGTCATAGTACAGCGTCTTGTGCTCCAGAAAGAACTTGGCTAGCAGGCAGAGGTTCTGGCAAAAGATCCTACTGATGCTTCCATCGACCTGCAGGGCAAAAAGCAAAGCATGTCAGCCTCTGAAGAAGGGGTGGTAACAATGTGGAAAGAAAAGGCATTTCCTGGAAACGTGACTGCACTCGGACAGGAAATATAACCTGGACAGACTACATAGGGGCTGGTCTGTCGATAAGGAACATGTGTGAGGGATCTGCAGAGGGAGTTAACTGGTCCTGGGGGAGTGTCAGGTATTAATGAGCCACCAGAAAATTAACGGTGCTTTCAAAATAGAAATAGAGTGAGAGCAATGCGCCCTGGAGGTAAATGACACACACACCTAGCATGGAACTCTTAAACCAGGTGACGGCAGGAGAGCGGTGACGGCCTTGAGAGCGCCCACCTCAAAGATGGAGAGCTCGTCCTTCCTGTAGATCTCTTCGGCTGGGGGGCGGAAGCAGGCGTGCTTCTCGGTGTGCCTCTGCAGGACAACCCTGCTCTTCATGTACGCCAGGCAGAACTCGCAGATGTATAGTTTATGCAGCCTATAACACGCACACAGCCAGTGTGTCACAGACCCACAGCAACAGACTTTAAAAACACTCCTCAATGGCCCACATACCACTGAACTGCATTGAATGCAATGCATGTGAAAAAATCTAATTAAATAAGAATGAAATAAGATTTGTGTCTGGTGTCTGTTTTTGCAGGCTTTTGAGGTGTGTTAGTCCCCTAATGGCTCACTTCACTCATTGCCCCCTGAGAGACGCTGTTCTATTTGCACCTGGAATACTCAGGAGGGTAGGGCGAGGAGTACCACGTCTGGATTTCATAGTTTCCTAGCTCGATGTACAGAGGACAGTGCCCAGGATGGGGTCCGCTCTGACCACCTGTTTTCTGCAGCACCTACACAGAGAGTTAAGTATCAACTATACATGTATGATTATTAGGACAACCAATAAAAATACTGGTTATCAAATGCGTTACTGCCCAACACCCAGCGGGAATACAGGCAGAGGTGTCATCCCAGTGTGTCAAGCTCATGCTCACCAGGGAGGACAGCTCCTGTACGTGCCTGAACATCTCAACATCCTCCATCGTCACCCCAAAGCTCCATCTCTGCAGCCTGGTGGCACGCTGGACCTCACTGCCTGCATTGTGCATGAAGACGCAGGAAGCAAACCCAAATGAGGGATTGAGGGATTCTGTGATCTTTCAATATAGTCACTATACAGAGAATCACAGAGAATTCAGATACCACACACAGAGATTACACACAAGTGAAATGGGGACACCGTACAGAGTATCAGAGAGATTTCAGACATGGCACACAGAGACCACACAGATGTGAAATGGGATCACTGTACAGGGAACCATAGAGAATTCAGATGCCACACACACAGACCACACAGAGGTGAACTGGAGTCACCGTAAAGAGAATTGCAGAGAATTCAGAGGCTGCGATCAGAGACCACACACAGGTTAGCTTTACTGTGTACAATGAACAGCGACATGGAAACAAAGATTGTCTGGAAGATGTGAAGGGGGTGGGGAGATGTGCCTACCGCAGTCCTGTTTGGGTGTGATGGGTCCGTCAGCTGGGGCCCCCCTCTGAGGTCCCATTTTGTGTAACCTGCCCAGTGTTCTGCATCTCTTAAGCCATGTCATATTCCTGAAATCCACAGCGACCTTGAAGGGCCGTCCCCTGCTCAATCCCCAGCCGGAGGAGGGTGGGGACAGAGCATTCCCAAGGGGACCAGGAAGAGGGCGGAGCCTGGACCATGCACACCTGGGAGGGGCATGGCTGAGCTGGGGCTTCCTGCGGGCAGGCCCCTGTGTAACATAGATGTGGGACAGGCCGTCAAACAGGCCTTTCAGCTGGCTGCGGCAGGGGCCGCTGTCCAGAGACAGACCACTGGACTGGCTGGAGGAACTGAGGGGGGAGCCACCCTCCTTGGGACTGGGGGGGGTCTGTAAGACAGGGGGGTCAGCTCCCTCACGTCCACATGGCTTTGAAGAATCAGGCACTTTGTCCCAGGAATGGTGGCTGATGGGAGAGGAGGTAAAGACCTGGGACAGGCTATCAATAAGCCCCTTAGCCTTCCTGCTTCGGGTGAGGGAGGTGGGAGCAGAGAGTCTGGTCTTGAGGTCCCCCACAGGGCGAGCAGAACCGGATGAGGGTGTGGTGGACACAGCGACCTTTAGGCCCCTACCCAGGGACACCTGTTCTGTCAAGGCAACCGGGGATCTCTCTCCTACAGGCCTGAAAGCAAAACAAACCTAGTGCCACTGGAGTGAACAGGTAACAGGTGTAAGTCTGAACAGAACAGTGTCATCCCCCCCCCCCCCACGTACTTCAGATGGCCCCGTCTGGGAAGTACCTGCTTAATATAAACATGAGTCACAGACTTACGCTGCCAGCAGGCCCCACCACGCCCGTGGCCTCCCCCGCGACCTGCCGTACCACCGCTTGATCTGTGCTGCTCGCTGGTGCAGGAGTTGCCTCCCCCCCCTCTTTGGCTGGCAGAACGGACAGATCCACCTCCCTGGGGGGCCAAATATAGCCGAAGGTGACATCCGTCAGAAATTCTGCTATGCTACGCATGTTGGCCTATAATGGCTGTGTGAGACCAGGAGCTGCTATCATTTTAATAAGCAGCCAGCATGGTGGGGAGTCATGATACACAGTAACCCTGGCAAAGTTAAACAGACTGGAGGTGGGGGGCGGGGGGGGGGCTGTGCGGTACCTTTGGGCATATGGGCCAGCGGTGGATCGCAGCACTCCATGTGAAATCCCTGATTGCAGGAGTGGCAGAAGATCATTTTGTCCTGGTATAAAGGCAGCAGGAGCAACTCATTAACCCCTTTCACAGAAACTGCCCCACTTTAATGTCCCAAGTGATATTAAAATGGACAGAGCAGGCATGCAACAAGCAGACCTTAGCAAACCGTTGAGTGACACGTACAGCCCACATATAGCCCCTCTCCACAGCATGATGCGCTCAGTGTACTCACAACATTTTTGCCCTGTATGCGACAACAGCTGCAGATCTTGCATTCATGGCACTGCCAGTGTGGGGCCTTCATGTTGGTGCTCAGCTCTGGCGAGAACTTCAGACAGGATGGGTGGCCTGGGGAAGGCGAGCACACCTCACATAGCTGAACACGGAAGCCGTTATCCAAAGTAGATCGAGACTCGTTTATACAGCTGGAAGCATTGGTGGACCAGCTTGCGTTACTCGGACTGGAGTCAGGAACCTTTGGTCCGACCAACCCCTGCTGTCGGCCAGTTTAAAACAGTGGTTCGATACTGTACTTGGGCAAAGACATGTAAATGAAACATGAAACCACACAGGAATACAAACATCTTGCACTGTCATTCCAAGCAGCTTTAGTACAGGGATCATCAAAGAGGGGCACAAATGATACATGGACCCGAAGCCAGAGATTATTCTTAGGTACGCCCCCTGCTGGTCCTTAGGCATGTATGACACCACAGTTCCTGCTGTGCATGTGACAGGGCTTCACTCACCACTGCTTCCACAGTTGGCACAGGACAGCAGCTCCTCTGGCAGTCTGACTCGGTTGGACTCCTTGGTGCCCATGCAGAAGCTGCAGATGTGGATGGGGTCGGCCCGCAGCTGGAGGGGCAAAGGGAGCGTAAGCAGGTTTACAAACTCTCCCAAAGGGGTGGATAACAGGCGCGGGGACTACACCATGAGTTCTGTCAGGTCCAGGATTCAGATCATTTGAACTGCATGTCCCCTTCACATACCACATGTGTCACAGACCTGGCAGGAATTTGCAAGAATCACCCCCCATGCACAGCAGGCCATCATTCTCAAAGACAGAGGCGACCCCAAGTGGATACACTACACTCTCCTCCCCACACATCTCAATGGGGTGTCATCCATCAGCTGCCTCAACCTCTCCTTAGCAACACTACACAGTTGATCATCACCATGACATTACATGTCACAGGGTCAGTATCAAACACAAAAATAGGTGCGTATGCCTCCCACTACAGGGAGCACGGTACCGGGCAGGGGATGGGCCAGTGTGGATCAGGAAAACCAGGGCAGCAATGATCCTCCCCCCCAAGAGCTCACACTAAACCTTATAGACACTATATGGGAAGCCATGAAATGTAGGGTGATTATGCACCAGCAAACAAAAAGACACCTTGAGCTAAACACAGCCAAATAGTGAGCAAGGTGCCAAGTGTAATTATACATCCCATCCAGACTGTTACGTACCCAGTGTGCAGCACAGGGTTGGATCAGTGATGGTTTGGGCTGCAATATCATGGCATTCCCTAGACCTACTACTTGTTCTAGATGGGTGTGTCACTGCCAAGGACTGCCAAATCATTCTGGAGGATCATGGTCACCCTGTGCTTCAAACATTGTACCCTGAAGGTGGTGCCATGTATCAGAATGATAATACACCAGTACACAGCAAGCCTGGTGACAGATTGGTTTGATAGCAGAACCCCTCCCACGGCCTGCACAGTCATCATATCTGGGGTGTTTTGAAGGTGTGAGTCAGGAAACATTTTCCTCCACTGGCACCAGATCTGTTCTGGCCACTGTGTATGACTTGTATCTGTTATTCCCAACACAAATTGATGCTGTATTGACCGCAAAAGGAAGCAGACATGAAAACAGGGTAAAAACCGGGCTTCCATTTTAACGCTTATGATGACTAATTTGCATTTAAAGTGCATGTATGTGTAGCGAGTGTGTTACGAGTAATACATTTAACTGGCATATACTTAAAACTTTTTAATGTGACATGGTTTGGTACAGTGGCGGACTGGCCGGTTGGAAGTCCTGTGTGCTGGTCATGAACATCATCTCCTCATCTCTTAGAATACTTATTTTTCCTTCCAGAATTGGAGATGTTAGCTCCAGGAAGCAGCTCTTGCATTGATACTTTGTCCATATCTAGCATTCATCAAGTGACCTAGACCAAACACTGGAGTGTCCGGCCAAGAGGTCCAAATCGTTAGAAGATTCAGCAACTGCTGCCAAAGAGGTTTTTAATTTTATTTCTGCGTTGCAATTACATTTGAATTTTTTGTTATCCTACAGCATCAAAACATAAATGTCATTGTCTTGCTCTGTTTGTTAGCATTGTCATATTTTGCCATACGGTCATATTATGTTCCCTTTTTTTATAAAATTGGTCTCTCTCTACACTTGTATAAGTTATTTAAAGTCTATATTGTTAATCACATCTAATCAGTTAACAACTTTAAATACTGAATTCAGAACTCATGTATTTGAGTTGTTTTGAAGGTTGTCCTTGCTGCCTTAAACCACAAAGCCGGCAGCGATGCCATACTTACAGAGTACAGGTCCAAAAACACTCTGACAAGTGAAACAAGGCGTGTTCTTGTCAACATACTGGTTGGACACATGGTAGAGATGCATGGGTAAGTCCATTTATTTTTCCCATATGTAATTTGATCTCAATTTAATATTCCCTATACTTTGCATAATTATGCAGTCAGGCAGTATTTGGGATGTACCAGCTGTTAATCTTAAAAATGCCGGCTAAACAGACCTTTCTTTTGAAATCCTTTCAATCATTTTAAGGCAGATTCCTACACGGAACCAAAGAGAGCAGTATGCCCTTGGTATTGTGACACTTTTTCCAGCATTGCAAGATCCATACTCAAAGAAAGGCTATGTGGGTGTACTTGTTTTTGAACTCTATTGTGTATTTTGTTTTGACTGTGATCACAGTGATAAGTGAATCTTTTGTTTCTTAATTGTGCAGGAGGACTTCTATGATGTTGACAGCGGAACTGGCTACCTTGCCTGGTGACTAAAGATGGTGCAGAGGAATACATCTCATCGTGCTGCTAAGGGTGATGCAGTTAGCTCTGACCTAGGAGGACCTTCCTTGAAGAGATCCATCAACCCTGAAGAGCACCTTGATGAAAACGTAGTGATTGAGGCCATTGCCTTGCTTTGGCATACTTCTGAGGAAGGTCAGATCTTCTTTAAGATGAAGGAAACATTCCATCACAGACATGGAATTGTCCATGTCCCAGATAAAACCATGGATATTCTGAAAACATTTCCCCGGTTTTTAGACACCAAAGGACTGGTAGGTTTATCCAGTGATTGGCATAATGTGAAAATAGTAATGTGAAATTAACCAATGGTCCTGATATGCATGTTTTTGGTGTTTTAAAGGTTAACCAAGACTTCACACTCCTCTTAAATCCTGAAACAGCTAATAAATTGCTGGAAAAGTAGGACACTGTATTCAAGCCAGGAATCATTGAGGAAGTCATGAGCTTGACTTTAACTCCTGCTGTGCATTCCCTCATCTCATCAGCAAGAAAACAGACAATCGGTGAAGACCATTGCAGTAAGTTGTATTTCCGTATACTATTGCCTCATTATTATATCAGAAACAAAGATTTTAGAATTTTTTTAGTTGTAAGACCTGTGTAACAACAAATATATATGATGGGTTATGGCTAATTCATTAATTCATTTTTGTTATTGTCAGAATGGGACAGTGACTTAGCCACTCTGCTTTTGCTCGTTCATCTCCTTCCACCTCAACCGGGAGGCAAGAGAGCTGCCAAAATCAGTGTTGCTGATCGCCTTGTTGTGTATCATAAGGTAATGATGTGTGTAAACTGTTTTTGTAGATCCCATGTTCTAAGTAGGCCTAGTTGATTAATGTAATGCTTTCTTGTTTCTTTATAGTTTTGCAACAGCATTGGTGAACATGTTCAACAAAGAGAAGGATGGCAGGCATACCTCCATGCTGTAGGAAGAAGCCAAGACCAGATTGACAACTTTTACGTAGTTCTTGACAAAAATCTCACCCCCGTCAGGTTGGTTCCCTCAGTGCATTCGACGAGCTTTTCAAAGCTCACTTAGTTTTTAATTTAACATATGACAATGCACTCCTAAACTTCTACACTTTCATTCAAACAACCATCTACAAAATTGATGTAGGCAAGACGAGAGTCCCCAAGAGTAAAAGAGCTTAGTGCTAAACTACTGAATAACTAATATTTGTAAAGCAGCTGAGAATGCCGTCTTGTTTTAAATGTAAAGCATTATATACATCTAATCAGTCACTCATTTCACATTTAAGGTTCAAGCATGCCTTTTATCCCTCTGTAAAATTCAAGTTGATTTGTGGTGCTTCCAGTAATGTAGTATCATCAATTGTTTGTGATCTAGAGGAATTGGTAACTGAGATACACTCTGAGATTCAGCACAGAGTACTCTGTTGTTTTCCTGTGAACGATTCTTTAAAGTCAGAAGAAGAACATACAGTAGTTTAAATGATTTTGAAAACCTTTGAAAATCTTTTAATACAGATTGTAAAAGAAATAGATACTTTACTGAAAAATGGGGAATTGTTGAGCCTGTTGAAATAGTTTTAGGTGTTAGTTATGATAGTAGATGGAACAAAAGAATGGCTACTTATTGCTAAGTGCCTGTAAATGATACATTGATATACATTACTGTTTTAGAGAGTTAGAAATTCATGTTCAGAAACCCAGAGATTTGTAATATGACCAAAGCAGGCATCGCATCCATTCCAAATTTATACAAAGACTTCTGGAATGGAAGTTATTGTAAAACCCACCCATTGTTCTCTCAATGCTCAGATTCTTTACAAATACAGCTTTATTATGACAATTTTGAAACAGCCAGTCCCCTTGGTTCAAAACATGGAATTCACAAAGTAGGATGTCTGTATTTTGTTTTGCGAAATTTACCCCCCACAATTTTATTTGTCAGTACTAAACATTCATGAAGTGTCTCTGTTTCATTCTTTCAATATTAAGAAATATGGCTTTGATTTGATTCTTGAGCCCTTGCTTTTGGACCTTAAAACTCTTGAGAGTGAAGGAGTGCATTTGCCTATATCATCTGAAAGAACATATAGAACAATATGTCAAATTACAGGCGATAACTTAGGACTTCACTCAATTCTTGGCTTTACAGAGTCCTTCAGTAGCCACTATTTTTGTCAATTGTGTTTGATAAATAAATGGGGTGCTCAAGATGTATTTTGCGAGAATGATCACAGGGTCATAATGCGTGATGAGGAAAGTTTCCAAATGCATTGTGAAACTTTTCAATCAGACCCACAGCACATGTTAATGGGGTCAAGAGGAATTCAGCACTAAACACTTTACAGTTTTTTCATGTGTGCAACAATTTTTCCTTTGACATCATGCATGATGTCCTTGAAGGAGTGGCTCAGTATGAGCTCAAGTAGTTGTGTGCCAATTTGACTGAACATTTTCTCTCAAAGCAAGAACTTCTTTCACATATCAATTTATATGACTATGGTTACATGGAACGTAAAAACCATCCAACAAATGTGAACTTGGACCACACTGGAAACAGTTTGGGCTTGAATTCAATTCAAACTCTAAGCCTTGTAAGGAACACCCCCTTGCTGTGTGGGGATGTTGTTCCACTTTCAAATCAAAACTGGATCTTGCTGCTTCTTTTGTTACAAATAATGAACATTATTTTTTCACCAAGCATTACTTACGGGATGACTGTAGTACTTATTATTTAAGTAAATTTATTATTTATTATTATTAGTACTTATTATGTAGTAATTATAATTCATGAAATTTAATACCTAAACATCATTTCCTGATACATTACCCATCATGCATTAGGAAAATTGGTCCTCTTTTGCACACTTGGAGTATGAGATTTGAAGCAAAGCATAAGCTTTTCAAAAACACTCTCAAAAACTTTAAAAACATCAAAACGTAAAAACAAAAAGTCTTTAGCCAAAAAACACCAGATGGCTATTGGGTATCATTGGGACACATTGACATTCCAACCCAAAGAATTTGGTCCAGTGTTTTTGTACCATTTTGAAAAGTCTGGTGTTGTTGATGAATTGGCTATGTCTCTTTCAATTCCACAGCATGCAAATGTCTGTTGCACTAATTGGGTTAAAATTGATGGTGCTGAATATCGAATCGGTCTTATTGTTTGTACTGAGATACAGCACGAGCTTCCAGTCTTTTCCAGAATCTCACAAATTCTGTTGATGCGTGATATCTGTTTTCTGGTGAATCCTCTGATAACCCTTTCTTTCAATGAGCACTACCATGCCTTTACTCTATGTGATGGAGAAGAAAAAGATGCTGTCATTGAATTTGCATTTTTATAGACCGATTGATCTTCAGTGTTCATATGGACCAGATGACAGCATATATGTGGTGCTTCTCCATTGATTGATATAGACTTTTATACTGGATTTATGTCTGTGTGTAATTACAGGCAGTAAGTTAAGTTGTATTTAGTCAAATGCAAAATTTTGTATTTTTGACCTTCTGAGGACAGTTTTATAATGATTCTGATGAGGTGAGGCTTGTTTGCTCAATAAAAAAGTAAAATATGTGTAGATTTGATTTAACATTTTGAACCCTTAAGACAAGAAAAATTTTACTGATTTTTTTTTGTCCAGAAATGTTACTAAAATGTCAACTTATTAGACTATGGCAACTGTTTTTTTTCTCTCCTTTTTGTGGAATAATAAACAGTTTGCTCTCCTTCACGGGCTAAGAAACTGCCTCCTGTCCTTTCTCCTCTTGCCACATTGATGACCCCAACGTTTCTTCATATGTTTGTGAGGAGATTTCTCTCAGCATTACAGCTAATGCCATTGCTTTAAAGCTGCCAGAGTTCTGGCATGATAATGCCGCTATGTGGTTAGTGTAGGCTGAAATTCAGTTCGCCATCAGTGCCATCATGCAGAACAACACAAAATACTACTATGATGTCGCTGCACTGGACAACGCCACAGCATCACAGGTGGTGAGTTTTCTCCAGAATCCTTCAGCGGACAGCAAGTACGAGGCTTTTAAGTCACTGCTGCTAGCAACTTTTGAACTGTCAGAGCTGGAGCAGGCATGACGGCTTCCCGCCTTACCCTCCTTGGGAGACCAGAGACCATCGGAGCTCATGGACCACATGCTGTCTTTACTAGGCAGAGATTAGTTATTTTATTTTTTATAAGCTATTTATGCAGCGGATGCCAACTCCCGTTTGGTCGGCTCTAGCGAGCTCCCCGCTAGTTAGCAAGAGAAGAGGACAAGGTTTACATTGCCAGTCCTGTGCTGGCAGGGCTACTGCTGTCCAGCACAATTGCCCCTGGTGTTGCTGCGGCTTAGCGTGACTCTAAGTAAGTCTAAGACTCTAAGTGGTTCCTGTTTTTATCATACCCATTTCAGTGTGCACACCAAGAAATGCATCCTGCCCTGTTCCATCAAGCCACCGGGAAACTTCAGGACTGGTGAGCTGTAGCTGCACTAGCCGCTGGGGGGCTAAGCAGTTTGCTATTTATTGAGGACTCGGGGCACTTTGGTAAGCGTCGTCCTTGCATCACAGCTGGATAAGCAGTTGGGAGAGTGTGGTTTCCCCCTAGAGGCTGCTAATGGCAGTTCGATTGAGACTTTTGCCGAGTGGCAGGTGGACCTCCATGGGCAGCATTTCTGGTGGGCTTTTGTGTTGGTGTCTGTTTCCACTCCATTGTTGGGGGCTGGCTTTTTTTTGTGCCAATAACTTGTTGGTAGTCGTTAAGAGCAGGCACCTGATAAACAGAGTGACTTCTTGCTCTTTCCTGTGCACCCTCAGTAAGGCTGGCCCTTCCAACCTGTCTGGTATTTCTGCTTTGGCGGATGTTTTCCTGCGCCTCCTGGCAGTGTTTCCCAATCTCACCATTCCCACCTTTTCTGCATCCTCAGATAAACATGGTGTGGAGCACCACCTAACAACAGCAAGCCTGCTGGTGTATGCCAAGGCTAGGTGCCTGGACCTGAAAAGCTGTTGCCAAAGAGGAGTTTGCCACATTGGAGTGGTTAGGGAAAGCTTGGCGCTCTGACAGCCTGTGGTCTTCTCCTCTCCACATGGTGCCCAAGCCTGGTGGTGGATGGTGCCCCTGTGGGGACTATAAGTGCCTTAATGATGCCACTACCCCCGACCAGTACCCCATTCCACGCATCTCATTTCTTCGCCCATTTGGCAGGAACTGTTATCTTTTCTCAAAGTGGACCTGGTTAGGGGCTACCATCAGGTCTTAGTGCATCCCCAGGACAACCCTAAGACCACTAGTGTCACATCTTTTGGTCTGTGAGTTTCTCAGGAAGTCTTTTGGGCTGAAGAAAGCAGCTCAAACTTTCAGCGTTTGATGGACAGCGTTGTGCAGGACATGCCTTTTCTGTTTATTTGGATGATATCTTAGTTGCCAGCAGCACTTTGGATGAGCATTCGAGGGATCTCAGGGTGTTGTTTGTGCATGCCAGTGCTCATGGATTGATCGTAAATGTTACCAAGTGTCAGTTTGGTGTCCCTTCTATTGATTTTCTTGGCTACCATATTTCTTTGACCATCGTTTCATTCCTCTCTAAAACAGCCCACATTATGTTTCCCCTGTTCTCTGCACTTAAGGGTGTTCCCTCTAAAGCAGAGGTCACTCACTGCTTTGTGATGTCTCCATGGGGACTGCGTGGCCCGTCATGCTGTGTGCCTGGTGGCATCGCGTGTTTGATACTGTCCACAGTCTTTCCCATGCTGGCCACATGGCCTCACATAAGTTGTTTTCAGCTAAATTTGTTTGGCAGAGGCTGAAGAAAGATGTCCGTGACTGGGCTGCTTTTTGCCTTGCTTGTCAGTGCGCTAAGATTCTGCTGCACACCAAGACTCCCCTGGCTCCTTTTACTGTCCCTGAACGTCACTTTGATCATGTCCATGTGGATTTGCTCAATCTATTGCCACCATCCCATGGTTACGCGCACCTTTTGACCATCACTGATCAAACGAATCCACGACAAGTGCCATTAGCCTCCACGACAACAGAAGATGTGGCTAGGGCTTTCATCGGCTCCTGGGTCTCCCGTTATGGTGTGTCTGCTGACCTGTCATCTGATCAGAGGGCACAGATCACATCTGAGTTGTGGGTTATGATTTCACGTGAGTTAGGGATCACCCTCCACCGCACCACTGCTTATCACCCCCAAGCTAATGGGTTGTGTGGACTGCCCTTTGTGCATCCCTTCAGGGTGCTTCTTGGTCTGACAGGTTGCCGTGGGTTTTGCTTGGTCTGCAGACAGTTCTGAAGGCTGACCTACAGACTTCCTCTACTGAGTTGGTTTATGGACATCCATAAACCGCAGATGCACGCTACGTATTATCCATATCATAATGCAATGTAAAATTGTTCCAATTTAATACAAGAACCTAACAATTGGTCAGTGACAATGAGTGAGTGGGAAACAACTCATTCAGAAATGTGGCGCTCAGGAGCATGCTTACACTGACATACTGGCAATATACACTATCTATTATCTATACCGCTTTATCCATTTGGGTCTTACCAATAATATTGGGACACCTCTCCAAATCACTGAATTCAGGTGTCCCAATATTTTTGGTAATATAGTGTATCTAACCATTTTGACTGTCATGCTTAATACTTTTCATTTTGGTGGCACTGAGGAACAATTTTACATTGCGTTATGCTATGGATGATACGTAGCGTTGATCTGCGCATTGATGTGACAGGTGATTAATCGTAATGCACGTAGAGTCGCAGAGCGATGTAATGTATGTGTATGGCTGATACCCAGTAAAAATCTGTGTTACCTGAACATTGGTATTTTGTAGTGATTATCACGTTGTGAAAGTGCCCAAACACAACACTGATGTATAGATAATGGATAGTGTATATTGACATTGATGTGACAGGTGAAAACTTTGATTGCGTTGCGGAACCTGAAAATATTAACCTATTTCAAGGATATTTTGCACGTTTAATAACGAGGTCCAGTGACAACTTTTCCGCACTATTGGAAATTTAGATTTTTTTACTCCACCCTAATGAGCATGCAGAGCACCTAGACCGGTTTGGGTCCAATTGAACGTACACATGCAGGAGTAAATCAACTCCCAACTGTATTATCTGGGTGTGTTAGTCCAACTTAGGGAAAGTGGATTTAGTACAATTTCAGTCAGACTAACATACTTACATGTATTTTAAAAGTCCGGTTTTACCCAGACTAACACAATTAGTTTTTTTCTAACGTCATGTAAACCTACTTAGTGATATAGCTACACCATGTATTTCGGGCATCAATTATCAACTATTTTACCAATGGTTCGATTAATCTATATGATTAATTTTCCTCCAGAAAAATCAAACTGACCATCTCATTTAACTTTTATTTTGACAACATCTATATATCATTGAATGGCTTTAGATGACAGATACTGGATTCTCAGCACTATACGTTTACTTATGCCCTCAATTTTACAAACCTAAAATATTAATGATATGACACCCAAAATTTATATATATATATAATATATGTCATGCCCCGATCGTCCGTTCCTCTCGTGTGCCACACCCCCTCATCAACCCCATGTGGATTCCCTGTGTTTACCAGCTGTTCCCAATCGTTGTTAATCAGTCCATTGTATTTAGTCTGCGTTTCCGTTTG
>JAODJU010000062.1:17553347-17563350 GCA_026776725.1 Gnathonemus echidnorhynchus | reverse complement strand
AAATACCTAAAAATGAACAGTAATCAGTTACTCTACTTTTTCAGTGGAAAAGTAATTTAATTACAGTAACGTGTTACACCCAACACTGCACGTGACCCAGAACATGGCATGGTCACAGCACAGTAGGGCTGCACAATATCACATCACGATTATATGGTGCATGCCCAATAATCACCAGGGCTTCAGGTGACGGGTGTAATCATATGTCTGGACGCCAGCTTTTCGGTACTATATGGACATTTACTTATGCCCGAGATTTGATTAACAGATAAGTAGTATGCCTAAAATACTTAAAATATTACATATTTGTAAAAATTCACCGTTAATTGGGTTAGTGGACCATGCCACATATTACTGCCTACCAAATTGTGGGTATAAGTAAATGTCCTAAGTAAGTAAATGTACGAAAATGTTTAGGTCCGTCATCTAAAGCCCTGGTGATTATTGTGCATGTGGCATAAAATCAGCATTATATAGCAGTGTGATATCGTGTAGCCTTGCGGCACAGTCACTTCATGACCCAGGGTGTGGTACGGTCATGGCACAGTCACACCCGTGACCCAGAACATGGTACGGTCCTCTTCCTGTCACATCCACGACCCAGAGTGTAGTATGATCATGGCGCTATCACACCCCTGACCCAAACCGTCGTACAGTCATGGCACAGTCACACCTAGGGCTGGGCGATATGACCGCAAATCAATCACAATCAATTGAACACTTTACCTTGATTATGATTAATGAACAATTATTTTGTTTTTGTATTTTTTTTCGTAGTTTTTTTGCCCTTTCATTGACAAGGTTTGTACTGTGCTCAACTATTAAAGCTAGAATATTTTTTCTAATGAAAAACTATATCTTATATTCATGACTTAAAAATAATTGAAAGAAACACACATAGATGAACAGTTATGGTTATTTGTTGAATATTTTGAACAACTTTTGAACAAGCACAAACCGCTTGAAATGAAAACGTCTTATGAAAAAGGTCACATTTTAGTTTTAATGTAAAAAGCAAGTTCCCTAAAAAAGTAGAAAATAAATAGTTTGCATTTCTTGCAAATAAAAACCCTTTACAGTGATCAAGTCTGACTGGGTGAAATTGATCACTATAAGCGGATGATCATCTATCCATACATCCATCCATTTTCCACTGCTTATCTGGCATTGGGTCGCGGGGGCAGCAGGTAAACTGTGAGCCCCATCTCTAATATAAATAGCATTGGTGAAGTTCTGCTATCTCCTCCTGAGTCACCTGACTGTTTACCAGAACCATTCGAGAGCAACCATAGCCTCCATAGCCTCACCAAACTCCTCCCACACCTGAGTTTTTGCTTCAGTAACTGCAAAAGCCACATTCTGCTTGGCCTGCTGGTACCTGTCACCTGCTTCAGGAGTCCCACAAAAAAACCAAGCACTGAGCGCCTCCTTCATCAGCCTAGCAGCTCCCTTTATTGCTGGTGTCCAGCACGGGGTTTGGGGAGTGCCGCCACGGCACCGATAACCTTATGGCCACAGCTCCACACCACCGCCTGAGCAATGGAGTCCCAGAACATGGCCCATTCAGGCTTCATGTCCCCTGACTCCCTCGGGAGAGATGAGATCATCTTCCAGACAGTGCGCTTCCAGCACCCCCTTTGGGTCCAGCACCTGCATTTGGGTCTATCAGGTCTATCCAGCATCTTCTCCCACCATTGAATCCAACTCAACACCAAGTGGTGATCAATTGACAGCTCAGCTCCTCTCTTCACACGAGTATCCAAAACATATGGACACAGATCCTATGACTTGATTACAAAATCAATCATGGAACCACCCTTGGGTGCTCTGGTGTCAGGTGCACTAATGAAGACCCTTATGCTCAAACATGGTGTTCGTTATGGACAAGCTGTGATTAGCACAGAAGTCCAATAACAGATCGCCGTTCAGATTCCGATCAGGCAGGCCGTTCCTCCCAATCACACCCTTCCAGGTGTCACTGTCATTACCCACGTGAGCATTAAAGTCCCCCAGCAGAATAATGGAGTACCCAGATGGGAACGCCTTCCAGCACCCCCTCCAAGGTCTCCAAGAAGGCCGGATACTCCGAACTGGTGTTCAGTGCATATGTGCTGACCACCATCGGAGTCCGTCCCATGACACAAAGTGGAAGGGAGGCGACCCTTTTATCCAACGAGGTAAATTCCAACACACTGGGAACAAACTGAGAGGCTACAAGTAGCCCCACCCCTGCCCAGCGCCTTTCACCATGGGCGCCTACAGAGTGGAATAGAGTCCTACCCGCTCCAAGAGTTTGGTGCCAGAGTCTGAGCCGTGCCTTGGGGTGAGCCCCACTATATCTAGTCGGTATCTCTCTACCTCCCGCACCAGCTCGGGCTCCTTTCCCATCAGAGAGGTTATGTTCCATTTACCTAGAGTGAGTTTTGGCCGCTGACGATCGGTCTGCCGAGGCCCCTGCCTTCGACTACCACCCGATCTACACTGCACCCCACTGCAGGTGGTGGGCTCACAGTAGGGTGGACCCATGTTATTTTTTTGGGCTATGCCCGGCCGAGCCCCATGGGTGGAGGCCCAGTCACCAGGCGCTCGCCTTCAAGTGTCGTCATCACAAAAGCCATAATGTGTCTAAAGGATGGACACGGCATTTTTCTTTGGTACTAGCTGCTCTACTTCCTCAGTCGGCTCGGTGTTATAGTTCTCCTCCATGTTGCTTTCATGTTACAGACTGGACAGGGTGGACATATGCGGTAGTATGTTTTTAAGGGGACAGTACATGAACACACACTGGGGAAAGTATTAAGAGATATTTTTTTGTAATAACAGAATTAAACCAAATTAATTGGCATGGGCAAGATTATGTCAATTAGAGGTTCTGATTGTTAGAGTGTAGTATGGTCACAGCGTGGTCACACCCACAACCCTGAACATGGTATGATCACAGCGCAGTCACAATGTTGACCCAGAGAGACCTGCCTTGCTTACAAGGATGTTAGGGACAAAATGGCCGATTGCCGTTGATAAATTCATCAGGATGCCGTGAACAACATGATGGCACTTTAAAATGACTGCAGCCTCCCACTACACCGTTGCCATGGGACAGGCTGACACCAGGTAACCAGAACATCATTTAACTATGTCTGCGGAAATGCAGACAGCCAAGGGGGACTGATCAGAAGACTGATCATTGCCTGTGGTGGGGTCTGCTCCTGACAGCAGGCTGGTTCTGACTGTTAGCATGCAACTCTGTCAAGGTCAAAGTGAATCAGCTGGGGGTGGTATTACCTGCGTTTCATAGTTTAAACACACAGCTGAAGAGGGAACAGTAATTGGGATGAACAGGCCCGCACCAGCTGTGACCGTGGGCAGCTCCTTACACAGACTCCCCGGCACACTGGGATCACTTCACGTTCCCGGCACGTCAACTGCACCTCGTGTGAATCTGGGAGTTGATTATTCATGGGAGGAGGAATCACTTTCGCAACGCTCCGCATACAAATTGATAACACCTTAAAAATAATCGGCTGTCCTTTATAAACACTTGCTTATTCCCAGAATTCTACTGCAGACATGATGGCCCAGTGCTGAAACTGCCGCTTTCCCTCTGACATCCACAGGTGGCGAAGAGGCTAACAAGGCAGCTCCTTAATGAGGCGGCCAGGCGCCAACTTCCCGGGGGGCTTCTCAGAATAAATAGCATCTGCAGACGATGTCAGCCCTCGGGCTCGGGCCCAGCGACAGCATCACGGTACGGAGCCGGCTGAGCAAAAAACCACGATGACAGCCAGGTTTCCATGGCAACTGTCACACAGCTTGAAGATTTAACACCACATCAATCACTGTCCAAGAGAACAACACTATCAGCAGGAGTCAACCCTTAAAATGTACTAGGTCACTCACCTTAAAGTCCTGTTCCTTGGCGAAGGTGGCAGCCTCCTGAAACAGAGAACACAGATAGACACACAGACAGACAGACACACATAGACACAAACCGACAGACAGACAGACACAGAGTTAATCATGGTGAAAGGCAGGTAGGCCTCAGCACAGCACACATGAGCAGAGGACCCCTCCCTCCACAACACACAGCTCAAACCCATTGAGCGATACACACTTTTAAGAATCTTACGGGTTAGCCGAGCACAGCTGTCCTGAGTGCTGTAACAGCACACACATTATTTTTGCTGATTACATTTGCTCTGTCTTTGTTTGTTAGGACCTACACCAGCAAGCATACTTAAACTCAGACATAGAGGAGGGACGTGAGAAGGACGGGGGGTCTGTGTGCTAACCCAGGGTAGGGCAGAATCCCGCAGGATAACCAGCGGCCACTACCCGGTCACTACCCAGCAGGAGGACTGCTCAATGCCCAGGGGCTGAGCCAACCAGTCATCCTACGCCAGACCAAAGAGGAGGATGGCAGGGAACAGAAGGCCATAATGTTAGCAAGGTCCGAGGGGACGCTGAGGAGAGCAAGCAGGGCCCTTATTACCAGCAAAACCTGGTGGACACCCACCACAGCCTCCATGCCTGGGTCAGATCATGTCCCATGTTCATTCCGAGCAGGACACAGCATCTTACTTTTCACCCAAATATACAGGTAGAGTGACAACTCTATTCAGAACAGAAGAGAAACTGACACCGTCTCTGTTCTGAAGGGATTTTCAAGATAGCATTGCACTTTGGGACTGCCTTCTCAAAAATAAGTAAAATATTATACAGTCAATACAATGTAGGTGAATAATAATTTTCTTTTTTTAATTTCTATTAATTATGTTTTATTTTATTAGCAGAAATTGTTATGTCATAAGGACTAGAGAAACGAAAACGTGGATCACTGTGGAAGGGCTGGACTATATAGTAAAATATTTTTAAAAAATTTCAGTTGAAATTAATCACCATGATATAATTCAAGTCATTATTTATTTACTTCAAGGCTTCATTCTTGCTTTTAAATTCCTTTGATATTCCCTTTAAACAGATTCAGATTACGAAAAAATACGACATATTGAATTGATTCCAAGACCGAGTGAGAAAGTAGTCTTGAGACTAAGACTGGAGTCAAGTACTGCAACACTATCTTACACTGCACAACATAACACCAGGCTGGCCCTTAGGGAGAGACACTGAGAGCTGATCAGGTCACAGCAGCCAAAGAGGGCTGCAGCCTGAGGAAGGGGGTAAAGTTAAAAGACGCTATAAAAGTAACAAGACAAAATGTGACTCTGTAAACAGTAGCAGGAAATTCAGCTGCGTTACCAACATTTCATTACCACAAGAGTCTAATGCCTGGTCATGGCAGGAAGTGATGAGCACGGAAGATGCCTGGCAGACTTTCCCTCAGCCAAAGCAGCCCTGTGAACAGCAGCTAACCAGCAGAGAGAAAGTGAGCGCACGCTGGTCGCCAGGCAGAGATCACTTAAACCCACCACTTTGTTTACAAAGACCAAGCCCGAGCAGCTCTGCACACCACGGCACAACCTGCCACAGCACGACACAGTACACCACGCCGCAGCCTCCCTGCCAGGCGCCCCAGGGGTCAGCGACTCCCAGCCAGAGGGGCCTAAAAACCATACACTTCACATGACAGGGGCCATGCAGCTGTGGCCGCCTGAACGACACCACAAGAGGAGAGGAGAAGAGAGGAGAGGAAGGGAGAGGAGAAGCTGGGGCCAAACATCACACGCGAACTACAAGTCTAAAAATAACCAGCCAAACAGGAAACGGGGGGAGGGCAGAGGCTACTGCAGCAGTGCACAAAGCAGAGCAGGTAGTGTCACATACACTGGTGCTGCAAGCATCCAACAGAAAGTGCCGTGAAGCAGAAACGCACCCTCTCCCAACCAGGCCAGCGAGGGGATGTCTGAGTGCAGAAAACCAGGCGAAAACACAGGAAGTGAGTGAATCTGCATAACAGGAAAGGCTAGATAGACTGGGCGGGACCAACACGTTGTCACAGCACCAGAGAGAGAAGCAGGCGTCACATGCGCACACACAGTGACACACATGCAGTCACATACGATCGTGCGTACAGTCACAAACATGCAGTTACACGCAGTCACATGGGGCCACACACATGCAGTCATACACAGCCACATACGCTCACACATGGTCACACACATGCAGTCAGATACACAGTCATACACATGCTCACGCAAGCAGTCACACACGAGGTCATTCACGCTCACGCACAGTCACACATGCTTAAATATGCAGTCACACACGTTCACACACAGTCACACACACGCAGACACACAGTCACACATAGGGTGCTTTTCCACCACACCAAATACTGTACATTTGGTACGGTACTTTCTGTACTTTCCCTTTTCCACTGAGTCCTGTACCAAAAGTGCCAAACCAGTGGGGTACTTCTTTGGTACTTCAGTACTCTAGGGTGGGACTTGTAAATGTATTCAATGTTGACTGGTCATGCAAATAGCCTGCCACTGAAACATTGTGAACACAGAAAACAACGATACATGACGTAAAAGAAATACATAAAAATAATAATAATGAATGCCTGGACAAACAAAGAGACTCAAGTTTTAACTGTGATCTGTTCAGAATAACAGATACAACAAGATCAGGATGGCATAACAAGACATGCAGTCACACGCGTTCAAAGACCTAGTCAAACACACACATACTCACACATGCAGTCACATACCGTCATACACAGGCAGTCACACACACACTCACATGCAGTCACACGTGTTCACAGACCAAGTCACACACACACATGCTCACATATGCAGTCACATACAGAGTCATACACATGCAGTCACACACGCTCACAGGAGGTACTGTCTGGGTGAGGACATGAGAACACAGATTCACACACGGCAAGAGAAGGCCAGCTGCCTGGGGTGAAAGGGACAGAGCGGGGCACTCACTGTCTCATTCCCGAAAAGGATGTCCACATAAGGCATGACCTCCATCAAGGACTCCTTGAAGAACTGGCAGATGAATGGGGCCGACAGGTTGAGCGCAAATATCTTGTTCTTCTCGGAGGCATGTTTGGCAACTTTCAGAATGGACTCGGGCGACACGGTGATGAAGAAGCCCTGTGGGAGAAGCACATGGCTCTGGGGTTAAAGATGCCTCAGGAACCGGCCAAACATAAGCATAACCCTCCATGCCAGCAGCAGCAGCAGAGGTGATGCTGCCAGCCAGGTCAGAGAGCCCACAGGTAGAATCGGCTCAGGATCAGCGGGCAGGGATGGAACCGACTGGTCCCAGCGTGGACCCATTTAAGAAGGAACAGCACCGGGGTTTTTGTAATTATTACATTATGGGGACCAGACTTCCCCACACGTGATAAAAACCTGTAACTTTTTACCTTGTGGGGATATTTTTTCAGTTCCCACAAGGATAGCCTCAATTTTATTTAAAAAAAAATCTGTTACTAACTAAAAATAACAAAAGTCATATTTAATTCGGTTACTTATGGTTAAGGTTAGGGTTGCACAGGGATTCAGGTCGTCATAGTTGGAATTAGGGTAATACTCATAGAGATGAATGAAGAGTTCTCATAAAGATATGAATACAGGGACTGTGGGGTGGGAGAGGACAAATTAAAGACTGATCAGACTGCCTTCAGGTACCAGGTCTGAGTTCTGTTACCAGAAAATGTGGCTCCTTGTGTGTGTGTGTGTGTGTGTGTGTGTGTGTGTGTTTGTGTATGTTGGGGGGGGGGTACTTTTGTGGTAAACTGTGAGCCCAGAGTCAAACAGTCCAAGCAAAACCTACAAATACACATCCAGTTGACCTTTTTTCACTCACACGGTCTCACAATGGAGAGACAAAGAAGCTTTCCTCTACCACCGAAGGGAGACTGGTGATGGAAGGGCATCTGGGACGGAGATAAGCTGTGAGTGGGAGAGGTGACACCAGCTGGGGAAGCGTGGTGTGAACCTGCAGGATGCCTTCTGATGGAGACAGCCATGGCAGCAAGGGGTTCCTCACTGCCAAAGCCTACCTGCCCACCCAAGGGAGGACAGAGCCCATACCCTCTGACTGTGGGGTGAGGTACAGAGCGGCCTGAAGACAGCCAGTGGAGCCCAGGACACTTGGCTTGGCAACATGACCATCTAAATCCAGCCATCCAGTGCCATCAGAGCGGGCACTGTGTTCAGGCAACAGAAGGGCAGGAATGGCTGCAGCAGCCTGACGGGCAGTATGCTACTCTCAGAGACCTCGAAGGGGAGCTGGGTTCACATCCCCGAGTACAGATGCCGCATGCTGGTGCCTCCCAGGGATCCAGTGTGGACAGGGGTTGGGTAACACCTCGAACAGAACCACCGGCAGGAACACGATTTCTCACATGCGTCACGCACAACAGAGGCTGTGGTGGGTTTAAGGTGCCATTTAAGCTGACAGCTTTTGGGAACCATGCTGCTAAGCTAAGGAAAAGAGGATATATTAAAGGACAGAGGTAAAAAGGGACAGCTCAGGGAAGAAACAGGCCATGAGTGAGTGAGTCTGCTAAGCATCTACAATACACTATCAGGCAAGACAGCCGAACATTTCAAAACAATCTGAGAAATGAGCCAGTCAGGTATACGTGTCAGAGGTGGGGGTGGAAAGGAAACAGGCCTGTTAAGCCTAGTTCATACTTCACTTTTCTGCATGCACTTTCAGACTGGGAACGGTTGTCCATGCAGCAGCTGGTAGTCATATTACATTTGCCTGCGGATGCGGATGGTCATGGTCGATGGATGCATACAGCAGTGATATTCCACCAGACCTGGGGCCTCATGTATAACGACGTGCGTAGAATTCACACTAAAACATGGCATACGGACAAAACTAGGAATGTGCGTAAGCAAGAAAAAATCCAGATGCATAAAACTGTGCGTAAGCACAGATCTACGCACATTACCTTTATAAATCCCAATGACCGTGAAATTTTACGTACGTGAACGAACCCACAGCCACCCCCCCGACCTGCCCATAATTATGTATATTTGCATATGTAAATCTGGATAAATGCCCGCTTTGTTCTATGTTTTTCTTAAACAACATTGGATTAACCACGTGGGGAAAAAGGAGTATTTCAGCGAGTGCGAAGTGGAGGTCATGTTAACAGAAATCGAGAAAAGTGATATTATTTGGTGGTATAAGTGGCATCAGCAATAAACGAAAGTTGACGGAGTGGCACAGCGTGGCGGAGTCAGTTAAAAGTGTTGGTTCCGAAATTTGCATGGTGGCCGAAATTAAAAAGAAGTGGTCAGACATTAAAACCGACATGAAAAAACGAGCTACCGCTCACCGTAAGAGTCTTAACAGCACAGGCGGAGGTAGCGGAATTCCCGGTCTCACACCCTTTGAGCAACTACAGTAGTTGCTGCGATGATTGGGGACACACTTTTATTGGGTGAGGGGAACACCGATGTCAACGCAGGTGAGTTTTTTTCGTACCATACTTGTTTGAATTACTTGCATGTTTATGAATAACACATAGGGCGCAGATGCGGTGTTACTTTCGTTTATTCTGTTTGTTTATTCTTACAGACAATAGTACAAGAGGTGCCCCCAGTGCATTAATAGAGTACATTAATAGAGTAAAAGTGTTTTCTGTTTACATAAGCAAATTCGTTCTCTGAAGGTGACTTTATAGTAATGTGCGCACAGTCGATAGCTTCGACTACATTGGGAAAACCGGACATCGCTGCAAATTGCGCTTTAATATTTTCCTGTTCAACCACAGTGTAAGGAAATTTTTTATATCTGGGTGACAAATGGATTATGCCGTCCCATACAGCTGGCAGGGCACGACTCAGTGTTGACTGAGAAATACCCGATCGGTCCGCAAGTTCTTGCTGAAAAGCACCTGTGGCTTACAGAACTTGTAAAGGAACAGGTAGCCAATTCCTCATCGTCTGCCTTTGTAATGCTGGCCCCAGTTTAGCACACAGCTCCAAAAGGATTGCTCTTGGAAATCTGAATCGACTTAGAAGCCAGTCATCATCATGGGCCAGGAAATCAGTATATGATCCCTGAA
>JAODJU010000062.1:17511469-17525538 GCA_026776725.1 Gnathonemus echidnorhynchus | reverse complement strand
ATCCGGTCCATTGTTTATTTTTATTATTACTCTGTATTCGTTAATTTGTTCGTGAATAGCAAACTTTTAGGTTGTAATATTTGTACAACTATTACGTAACTTTTTGGTGAGCAATGGCTAACAAAATGATACATAGAGGTACAGTGTATTATCTGATACAGTATTTTCAATAAAATAGCATTATCACCAACAAGTTAGATTAGATTAGAGATTAGATTAGAACCTTTATTGTCATTGTAGCAATGAGACATTGTACAACGAAATTAAAGTGCAATTTTCCAGTGCAAAATTAAACACAGTCACTCTGAGAGAAAAAGAAAAAAAAAAACGTAAATTACAAGATGAGCCGAACGCTACTTTGTCATTCATTCATACATACAACATATTGCATATTGTACTTGTGCTGCTACTACAGCAAATGCGAGGCTGACACTGAAGCATTACCTTTTGTTTCTGCTCAGAGATGTGCCCTGTGACTCATTTCCTGGCGCGTACAATTTATATTAGGTCAGCATTCACGGTTCGATTTCTGATATTCAGATCGAATTCTAGGTCAAACTGGTTTGTTCGACTTTCAAGAAATTCGAGTTTTGGTGAATTCGAGAACCGAGGTACCACTGTGTATGGGAAACACAGAGAGTGACAGAGAACACATTCAGGTAAGGGCACCACTAAAGACTGCACCCAGGGGTGTAGCCACGCCCAACCACCCTGGCACATGCCCAAATCCCTGAAGCATGCTAGCAGCTGACTCACTTGTCCAAGAAGTCCTTGTCCACCACAGCACAGATGTCCAACAATGGGTTGCCCATGCCGAAGAGTGCATTCTGGCTGCAAGCAGGAGAGAGCAGATGGAGAGTGTGCTGTTAAGTTTACGTTTCAACACCCAGGTACATGGCAATGGAGTGCAGAGGAGGCCTGTAGGATTTCATAATGGTCCCACTCTGCTTAACACATAAAGCAATTATGACATCAGTTATGACTTTCAGTGAAACACACAGACCCAACAGCCCTCTAGAGATAATGGGGCAATAGGGTCCCAGATGTCAGCAAAACTCAAACATGCACATCCTTTAGGAGAGCCCTCCACTAAATCTGCAGGATGGAAAAGCCCTCCAAAGACTACAGCAAATGCAATCCTCTGAAAAGCAAAGCACTAAGCAAAACATGCCACATACAAACATATCCATACTA
The DNA here is from genome assembly GCA_026776725.1 of Gnathonemus echidnorhynchus. Taxonomy (NCBI): domain Eukaryota; kingdom Metazoa; phylum Chordata; class Actinopteri; order Osteoglossiformes; family Mormyridae; genus Gnathonemus; species Gnathonemus echidnorhynchus. Next base: position 17,524,344 of record JAODJU010000062.1, on the reverse strand, counting down.
AGAGTAACAAAGTCCAAAAAGGTTGAACAAACCACTACTACAATTTACTTTATATCACTGACCTCACAGTATCAAACTAATGTTTTTAAACATGAACAAATCCAAAGACAGAGCATATACCTTATAGGACTCTTATCTGTGCTGTAATTATGTACCATACATTTTTTCTAGTGTTGCTGGTTTTGTCTGCTTTGTGTTTTATCCTTGATAACAAACCAAGCACAGTGCACTGATCACACCATGCACTGACCCCATGTTGTACTGTTTGAGCCAAATTACCACCTTACCTACCTCAACCTACCAACAGCTAAAAATTCAAGAAAAAATAACCTGTCACCATCGCTGCAGCCCATTCAGACCGTGGCAGAACGGTGCATCCCAGCTACACGGTGAACACGCTTTGAATGTGTGATTAAACAACCTTTCCACGGCTGGCGCGCAAAATGCAAAATGAAATCTTCAAGTGTCCATAAAACTACGCCTGTCCCTGTTGTCGCTAGCGGTCCTTTACTTACCCTGACGAAGGCATTCCTCTGGTCTGCGCAATTCAGCGAATGTCAGCCAGCGTCTTGCCTCTCCGTATCAACCTCACTTAAAGCAGAGTCCCCCTATCGCCTCGTGTTTTCCATCCGCACGCCCCTCCCACAGCGCCGACTCGTTATTTCTCTACGGTCGGGCGTACTACAGTTATTCAGACTGTCTCCTAATTATAAGTTAATCATCTAGGCCCAATACGGAGACACACCTATCTAAAAATACCGGAAAAGCAAGATTCTCCGACACCGAAGATGAGATTTACACATTAGGGAGGTGTGACCACATGTTACACACTAGGCGGTGTAGGAATGTGACAATGCTTCGTCTGCCCTGGAACACATCGTGAGGTTGGCCACACTACAGGGGACCACGTTCACGATATCTGTCACTTGTCTGTATACTGCAAACCGGGCTACATTTCAAACAGACCGTTAATCTTCAAAGAGGAGCCAGCTCGCCGACCGGTCACCTAAACTTAAACGGACTTTGAGCTCTTCGTTGCGAGTTTGTTTGAGATTACGTGTAGTTCTCCCTAGGCACCTGAAACGTTCAAAAGTCTCGTGTTCAGGGTGACTTCTATTTGCCTATGTTCCTTCTAGGGCTGGATGCGAAGAACTCTATTCCCCTTGAATCAATATCGTTTATCTAATCTACATGTATTTTCAGACAGTCCAAGTGCAGTGACATGGGCGACCAAAACAAATAAGGCGATAATCACACCAAAACAAGGTTTAACTTTAAGTGAAATAACTGCCTTCGGAGATGCGTAAAGAATAAGAAATAAACCACTGCAATGTGATTCCTTTACCTACTGCATGTATCGGGCGAAATAACCTTTGAGCTACCGGAACAAAGAAAAAAATATATCGGTTACTCCCAAAAAGAGACATGCCGATCCCACGGGGACAGTACAGATGTCTCTTTTACCTGAGCTCTTTTTTCTCTAATTTCGGCTTTTTCGCCTTGGGTTCACCCTCCGCCATGCCGCACACACGCTCCAGGCACCTTGAGAGACGAGAGCCAAGACGGGGAGGGGGGAAGTGTCACTACCCGATCTATAGCTCCCGCCTGATGTGCAGTGCGCCTGCGCATCACATTGCCCCTCACAGGCTGTCTGCATCTCCTAAACGGCCACGATATTATTATTAATAATAACACTAATAATAATAGTAGTAGTAATTATAATAACACAAGCCTGTATCACGAAGCGAGATTTGCAAGTTAGCTAGATAACTTGTCGGATTTAAGGGATTTAAGGCACCCCGGTTTAGACGCGCTTCTTCGTTCCCTTACATATAGGCCAGACTACCTTAATCCGAAAAGGTATACAGCTAAACAAGAAATCCAGCTTCGTGATACTTGAGCCTGGTCAACAAATGTTTTGCTTTATTTTTGTCCAATAAATAGGTGAATTTTACAGTATTTATTCAAATAAGAATTTAGAGTGACACCCAAACTTCGTGCAATATGTATATTTACAGTGTAACTGCATTGTGGAAGTGATTAAGATACTTGGCCTCATAGTGGGACTCGACATGTTTTAATATCGTTTTTCCATATCAGGGGTAATGCAGGATCGTATCTTGACATATCCGTGCTATAGCCTGTAAATTCTGGCAAAACAGAAGTACTGTACTTTGCACCCTTATATAGTCTTACAATTGTTCACGAATAGAGGTTAAATCATTTCCATAGATTAAACTTTAATACACCCATACATTGTTAATAAGGAATTATACTATCAATATAGCCTAAAATGACGGCATTCAAAAAATACGAGTGACAGTAAAATTTTGAGTCCATTTCTTAAATTAAAAAATGTACATAAAAGACACCCCTTAGGTATTCTATGACAAAATTTTTGCTGACGATTTTAATAATAAGACTTTACTTTTTTTTCCTGCGCGTTTTCAGGCAGGCAGAAGTTCGCCATCCCTGCCGGGGTCCTGACGGCGGTTACTGTCGCTGTGACTATGCGGCTGCGCTTTGTGTCTCCTTTCGCCCTCTAGCTGAACAGGCTGACAGAAAGTCGTTCTAACTGGTAAGCGGGGTACGCCGTCTACATTGTCTTTACCATATAATAAACATTCTGTGCTGTAAGCACTGTGTTATTGCCTGGTTACTTTTCTTATGTAATTAAACGGAGTTGCAGACGTAAGCTTGTTTAGAATAAGCCTTGTAGGTTTCTGATTAGGGCAGTTCTTGTGCACAATGGAGACACACTTATACTGCTGGTAATGTCAGAGCCGCTTAAGATAACCGGAATCCGCCGCTCACCCGAAGTTCTGCTTGCATAGCTTGACAATCCGAATAGCTTCACACCCTCTGTATTAGCGTGCCGTTTTAGTAACCCTATCAAGGTAACGTCTACCATAGAGGTATTCTCAACATCGTCACTCCCTGTAGCTGGCGTGATTCCGCATCTCCGCAGCGCAGATTGGGTACCTGGGAACTGGCCGAAGGTGAACATGGCTCCCACATGTAGGACGCGCATCGCATGTAGCAACGCAGGACGCTTGCGGGCGGTGTGCAGGGAGATGTCCGGCGACCCGTACGTGGGAACTGGAGCACGCCGAGGATGCTGGAACTACACCTGACTAGCTTTGTGGTTTAAAATCCCCAGGTTGCTAACTGGCCTCAATGTTACGACACAACAGGGCAAAGACTTTTTACAGTAATATTTCACGGAGAAATACCGTTTGACAAAGTGATGGTTGTTTAGAGCCAGGCAAATGGCATCTGTGTCTGCCCCAGACAGGCTCTCGGGAGCTCGCCCTTACATATTTTTCATGTTGTAAAAGCAGCATGTCAGGATTGCTAAACTAAGTCCCTCAGCCACAGTCAGGACTCTTTGCAGCTGTAATTATTTTCCACTGTGTTCCTTTCTTGTTATAGGTAGCATGGCTGTTCCTCCATCATATGGTGATCTCGGCAAATCTGCCAAGGACATCTTCAACAAAGGATATGGTACTGTCTCTTGACTTGGTATTTGACAAGGTGTAACAGAAAAGCATTACCTGGCAATTCCAAACCAGGCACAAAATGGTTGGAATACAGAAAAATTATTTAATGATTGTTATCCATTTTGAGTACTGTATTACAGGATATTTGGCTGGGTATATGCTCAGTTCTCACTGCTGGTTTATTAGTGTAAAACAAAATGGTAGTTAACTATTTGTGGCACATACCATAGCACTCTGTTAGCCTAGCCTGTTTAATTGGAAAGCAGGCTGTGTTGAGCCACTTAGGTATAGTAATGAGTCAGGAATCGGGCAGGATTTCAGAAAGACTCTCTGTCAAGTACTGGTCCCTTAGAAGCTGACATCAGCTCTGTAGGTCTCTTCAGTTATTGAACATATGACAGCTGAAGACTTTATACATACAGCTTATAACCATGTAACATTCTCCTTCCTCACAGGCTTTGGTGTGGTGAAGCTTGATGTGAAGACCAAGTCAGCCAGTGGGGTGGTATGTTTATGCAAAATTCTTTTATTACTGATGTTATTTAATAATCACTTATTTGACATTCAGCAAATCTTCACGAGTTTTTACTTGAAGTTATTTCCAGTTTATAAGATGTGTAAGATTGGCTTTCTGCACATAGAGAGATGTTAATGATGTTAATTTTGATCCTAGAGCTTTCACAGAATCATTGAATTACTGAAATGTGAACTTCTTGTTGCTGTGATGTTTGCTTAAAAAGGAGTTCAAAACCTCAGGTTCATCCAACACTGACACTAATAAAGTGGTTGGGAGTCTAGAAACCAAGTACAAACGTTCGGAGTATGGCCTGACATTTACAGAGAAGTGGACCACTGACAACACACTGGGAACTGAGATCACCATAGAAGACCAGGTGGGTAAAGCACATGCTTTGTACATATAGGCAACCTTGCTGGCCTTTCGAATTAAATTGTGGATTAATTACTGCTTTTTCATTTCTGCAGATTGCCAAAGGCCTGAAGCTTACTTTCGACACTACTTTTTCTCCCAATTCTGGGTATTTATTTAATTTTCTATTCTTTTACATGTCCAATGAAATAATGGGGAGATTTTGCAGCATACCAGTTAAGGGTTAAAAGATTATCAAGATCAAGAGGAAATACTTTTAGTTCAGTGTTCTCCATGACATTCTGAAGCCGGACATTCTTGAAGATGGTGGCAGTTATTTCACCGTAACAGACTATTAGTAAGAGAGATCTTTTTTGAAATAACATGACATCTACACCCCCCTTACCAGAAAGAAGAGTGGAAAAGTCAAAACAGCCTACAAGCGTGAATATGTCAACCTTGGCTGTGATGTGGACTTTGACTTTGCCGGGCCCACCATCCATGGGACCGCTGTGCTTGGCTATGATGGATGGCTGGCTGGGTATCAGATGACCTTTGACAGCGCAAAGTCCAAACTGACCCAGAATAACTTTTCAGTGGGCTACAGGACTGGGGACTTCCAGCTTCATACCAACATGTGAGTCTGGACCTGAAGCCCACTGTTGTGGGTTGGGGGATGGGGTGTGGCTTTGTGGTTGGGTGTGGTTTTAGGACTAGGTGTTGCTTTGTGACTTTGAGTGTGGCATTAGGGTTGGGTTTAACCTAAAGCCATACTCCTTTGTTGCTGCAGTAATGATGGATCTGAGTTTGGTGGGTCCATCTACCAGAAGGTGAATGACAAGTTGGAGACTGCAGTAAACCTGGCCTGGGCCGCTGGCAGTAACAGCACCCGCTTTGGTGTTGCTGCCAAGTACCAGCTGGACCCCAGTGCCTCTTTCAGTGTGAGTGGCCATGTCACAGCGCCCCCTAGCTGCTTTCATCCCTGTCTTATTGTATTTATTTGATATGCCCCATCTGTTCTGATGGCCCGCTTGTATTTCTTCAGGCTAAAGTGAACAACGCCAGCCTGATTGGAGTTGGCTACACGCAGACACTGAGGCCAGGTACTGAGGGGATATGCACAGTCTCCCCACTGCTCTCACTCCACAAGCTGCTTTGGCTATCCTTGGCCACCGATGGGGGGTTATTTGACACACATGAAATGTAACAGTGGTTATTTTTTCTAATGAACATCCAAGGGTGTGTTTTGTTGTGTGTTTTATGCATAAAATGTACAGCTACATGTTCATTGATTGTCTGTGCTTGTATTTCTTGAGACTCATGCCAGAATTCCTGTTGTAGGTGTCAAGCTCACATTGTCTGCCCTGGTTGACGGCAAGAGCATCAACACTGGTGGCCACAAGCTAGGCCTGGGATTGGAGCTGGAGGCCTAAGGGTGACCTCTGACCTCTCACCTAGGCTCTCTGAAAGAATGTTATAAGAATCTGGTGTTTCCCATGTAACCAGCATAGGTTTTCTGAAAGGGATGTGTTCAAACTGTAAGTGGAATCTGTACCTTTCACCAGTAATTATTCTGTTGTCTGTAATTCTAATATTAACATCTGCTACAATGCACATGCCCCATCTCTATTGGCCTCTCCCCTCAATTTCCCTCAAACAGAACTCAAGCTCCGTTGACCCTTTCCCTTGGTGGTGGACATGCCTCGTGTATTGGCTCCTCCCCTTGGTTGTGAGCACACCCCATCTCTCTGTTTTAAGGTCTTATATCGCTGGTGCGTTTTGGACCTTGCAAAGTTGTTGCCATTTGTTCTTGTCTGATTCTACTATACTGTGTGCCATTGCACCGGTGTCTGGATGCAGGACATATGTGTACATCATACATTTCTCTGGCTAGGAAATCGTCATTGCCCAGTGCTTTATTTATATTTACAGATAGGAATGGTGCTTGCTGCTCTTTTGTGTGTGTGTTTTATTATTTTTTTAGCCAGGGTTTATCAGAATGGAAAATGCTTATGGTTTGTGAGTTAAATGTGCTTTGGTTAGTAGAAGTTATTTATGTACCCAGTTGGAACTGGAGCATGGAGACGTGCAGATTAGATGTGAGTGTATGGCTATTGGAACCTCACAGCGGCTCCTTGCTCGGCTCAGCCCATCCCAGCACATGTGAGTGGCTCAGACTGTGGTGCGTTTTGGGAAACCCCAGTCGTCTCCTCCCTCTGGAAGTTTTCAATAAATCCTTTGACCTCAACAGAGCATAGTGTTGCTGACTTTTTTTTTTGGTGACAGACAGTCTAAAGATGATACTTTTAAGGTGGCCTAGACTCCACCCATTTTCCTGCAGCTAAGAACCTGTCAACTCATTACAAGTGATAGATATTAATTTGGAATATTTGATATGAACATTTCATTCATATGTTTTTCATGTATTTCTTTCATATGTTTCCATGTAAGTGATAAGATGCTGCTTACAGCACTGTATGATTAATGTATATGGACACCCCTATTACTTAGTGGACTAGTTTAATTAAGCCACACACATTGATGATACAGGTTTATAATTAAGCACACAGTCATGTAATCTCCTGTAATAATTATTAGCGACGGAATTGGTTGTATACAAAAAGTTAGTGACTTTCCACTTGGCACTGACTTTCCAAAAAGTCAGTTTACCACAGTTCTCCCCTGCTGCAGCTGCCCTGGTGAACCACGAGTGAGGTGATTGTGAAGGTCAAAATGGGAACAAGTTCAGGCGTGAAGAGTTCGGCCACATAAACTCACAGAAAGGGACCTGATAACTCACCAGCAATGTTCCAGCATCTAATGGAAAGCCTTTCCAAGAAGAGTAGAGGGTGATACTCTTGGTTTTTGAACAATATGTTGGACCACCTGGTGTCACATACTTCTGGCCATATAATGTACATCTCGCTAATGCAGACTTTGGATAAACTTCAGCTGGACCCTGAGAGGGATCCTTTTCCAGCTGAATGTTTCATGGGCCACTTGCATGTTGGACTCTACTGAAAATCAAGCAGTCCTGGTGCAAGGTTGGTGTGCTAAGGTGGCACTACTGGGTTATTAATTCCGAGAGATGATTTTATTTTGTGTCCTTCTAATGGGGCAATCCTCTCTTAATTTTACAATGCTGTTAGTTAGCCTCAAAGTAATAACTTTCACACATTTATTGCCTGTAGCTTCCCAAATCCTATCTGCAAACATTAGATTGGTTCACAGAATACTAATGATTCAGCTTATGCTTAGCTTATCTGTAGCAATGATACCCTGAAATTTTCCTTAAAGATAATGAAATCAAAATTATGATTTAAGCTAAAATGTCTAGATCCATTTTGACTTTGTATATATCCTGTGTGATGTTTTACACCATTAATTACGCATAGTTCAGTCAGTAAAATCAGCTTCACAGGAGGGCAGCCAGTGTTGTAATTAATATTCTTTGTATATCCAAATACTGATGGTGACACTGTCCTTCCGAAGTGATCAATGCCATCCTCTAAAGACGTCTTATGTACTGTTTTCCTATTACAGGTGGCTGTTGGTTAGATATCTGTGCCCATCTTTGAAAGGTCATCGGTTTAGTTTCTGGGAATGGCAAACTAATTGTATCATTGAGCCCTTAGGCATGGCTCTTACTGCCAATTGCTCCAGGGATGCTGGCTAACTCTGATAGGCTGCCCATTGCTTTGTATATCAGTGTGTGCAGAGCCTGGAGGCACCCAGCATTGTATCTCACTAAAAGGTCCTGCTAAGGTCAGTGACTTACTCAGGAAAAAGAGCTTTAAAGTGTGGTTGTTCTAGCCTTGAAATTTGTTGACTTAAGGCATTATGATTTTGAAAAACATCCTTTTTTAAACTATTTTTACCGTTCAGAAATTATGTTGTGTTTTAGAGGATCTGCTCATTTGTTTCATTCAAAGTATAATCCCTCTGTGTCATGTTATTTGGTGTTGCTGTCCTGAGGCTAAGTTACATATATTTACTTAAAGCATCATGCAGTTTAACTACATTACTTAATTACACCATCTGAATCTCACAAAAGCAGCCACCATCGAAGTGTTGAACCTTGAGCTAACATTTGAAAATATAATTAAATAGATATAAATTCCAGGGTTAACAGAGTTTCTAAAGTGTTATGACAGTACTACATATTAATTTGAGTAAGCAATCGTGTTTTGAGGAAATCGTATAAAATTCATTTAACAAAATCATCTGTTTATGAGGAAAGCAGAGAGCCATACTTTTTAGTCACTGTTCGTTAAAAAGGCACCAATCAATATAAAGACAATTGGTCATTGTATTAATAGTAAATAATGTGTGGGAAAAGTCACACTGCAAAGTTCATTGTCCTGTATAAATGTCAAGAACAGATAAGCTAATCTATTGGCATGCATTGTGATTTTTGTTTTCAGTTTTAGCTACAGGCAGAGCAGTCGCAATACCCCAATTATAATTTTTCTGAATTCCTAACACACTAAACCTGATACTCTGAAACAGTCAAAACTCTGCTATCAAAACAATCACTGTTTGGGCAAAACCTTAAACAATGTTTAAAGAGTCAGAAACAATTTGAAGATCTCATTCACTCTTTGTGCAAAATTCTAAACACGTCATTAGTCACATTTCTCTTCTCATCTGCGGTCATGATGCACTGTGACACAACATAGGAAATAGAAGATGCAGGTTAAATAGAATAAAAGGCGATGCAGAGCATACACTAGCTGCCATGCAGCACTATGGCTCCTTCTGTCTGCAGCACCTACAGGGGTTGGACAATGAAACTGAAATACCTGGTTTTAGACCACAAAAATTTATTAAGGTGTAGGGTCTCCTTTTGTAGTCAAAACAGCATCAATTCATCTTGGGCATGAAAGATACAGGTCCCACACAGTGGCCAGGGGGATTTTGAGCCATTCCTCTTGCAGAACAGTGGCCAGGCCACTATGTATTGCTAGTGGAGGAAAATGTTTCCTTGACTCGCTCCTCCAAAACAGCTCAATAAAATTCTGATGTAGTAACTGTGTAAGCCATGGGAGATGTTCAACTTCACATTCATGTTCATTAAACCACTCTGCCACCAGTCTTGCTGTATACTGGTGCATTATCATAATGACACACAGCACCCCTTATGGTACAATGCATGAACCATTGATTGAACATGATTCTGCAGAATGGTTTGGTAGCCATTGGCAGTGACACACCCATCTAGAACAAGTAGTGGGTCTTGACAGCTTCCTCTTGCATCCACAGTTAATCCTGTTGGATGTGATCCGTGCTTTGTGTGGTATGCCGACATTACCCTGGATACCATGGCTCTCAATATACCACAAAAACTTGCTGTCCTGTCTCTTAAGCCCTAATAGTTCTCCCAATATGTTGTATGGATTGCAATATTTTATGTACAGCTGTGCTATTGCTCTACTAATTCAATCTTCACACTCTGCTCTTACTAATGGAATGTGCAATCAGTGAAGATTGGCAACCAGGCCAGCCTCAAACACTATTGGCCAGGTGTTTCAGTTTAATTGTCCAACCCCTGTATGTACTTCTACTGTGCAGGGACAGACATCACCTTGTTAACGATGATGTGAATCCCTTGCATGTGTGGCAGAGGGTGGGGTTCTGCTAAAGTATGCATTTTGATGTTTGCCCTTGCCTTCCTCTCCGAGCTTGGGCCTCCAACCAATTTCTTGGTATTACTCAACTTCTCATAGTTGAAGTAAAGCTTAAAGGAGCTGAGACTTAGTCAGTGTAAATAATAAAAAATAAAAGGTTGGGCTGTGTCTGTATTTGTAAAAGTATATTAAGATACATATTTGGTAACATAGAGCCTTTTAATATATTACTGTATAAATGCAACTGACTTCTAAAGTACAGAGGGTGTTTTCAATTCAATAAATAAATATAACTGAAAAGTTTATTTAAATTAAAATTTGAATCAATTGTTTAAATAATCATTTAAATTGTTGTTAAAATTATTGTTTAAATGACCTTTTAAATGATAACCACAACCGTTAAATGTTACAAACTCAGGCCATGGTGCACAATCAAACTCCTCCCACACCCAAATTTGAGCTTCAGCAACTGCCAAAGCTGCTGGTACCTGTCAGCTGCTTTAGGAGTCTCACAGGCTCACCTAGCTCAGGAGGCCTCCTTCTTCAGCCTGACAAAAATCATCAAACAGTGGCCTAGGGTGTCCTGGTTCCACGTTCACTTATGAACACCTGTGATTAGCACAAAAGTCCAATAACTGTACACCACTCGGATTCCGATCAGGCAGGCCATTCCTCCCAATCACACCCTTCCAGGTTTCACTGGCATTACCCACGAGCAGAGTCCCCAGATGTGGTGCCTTCCAGCACTCCATCCAAGGTCTCCAGAAAGGCCAGGTGTTCTAAACTGCAGTTTGGCAGGTACACACAGACAACAGTCACAACCCGCCACCATCTCCAAGTTGAAGGGAGATGACACTCTCGTTCATCGTGTTGAACTCCAACGTACTGGCACCAAACCAGCCCCACACCTGCCCAGCACCGCTCACCATGGGCACCTCCAGAGTGGAATAGCCCCTCTCTACCAGTTCAGGCTCCTTTCCCACCATGTACCAAGAGCCAGTTTTGGTGGCCGATGATCAGTCTGTCACCCGATCTACATATTTATTTATGAATATTGTCACAAAACACCCTCCATAGTAAAACAGCAATTTCTGTGTCTGATGCATGCACAGAAACAGCTACAGGCATTTACAGGCCTCTCACCTGAAGACATCAGGCAGAATTTGCAGTTGAATACAAAGTGGAATTCTTAATTTTGGCCAGTAGATGACAGCATAGTTGCTGCTGGCATGTCAGGGTTTTTTTGGTCTTTGTAGATATAATGACTGTTTTATTACCCAGGCATACTTAAAGTATCATTTTAACATCTATAAATGTAAACCATAAACTGCAAATAATACACCAAAACTACATGTATTCTGGGGAAAAAAAACAATATTTGAGGATCATTTCAGTTCAGTTATTTAGCAAACGCTTTTGTCAAAAACAATGTTCAAGTGAGGTGGATAGTACACCATAAGCATGTTTGGTCGTGCAGTATGCAACATGTGTGAACAGGAAGCTTTGTGGTTAATCATTGGTGTTTTTTTGTGTCAATATGGGGAAATTCCTTGGCAGACTCTTGTTTTTTCACCTTATTACTCCATATCTGCTGTGCTGATCCAGCTCTATCCTAAACAGATGGTGAGGCTTCTGCATGCACATGGCCCTAAACAGCCCGGTAGTTTATCAACCTCTTTTCATGTACAGCTCTGGGAAAAAAATTAAGAGACCACAGGATAATTTTTGTTTCATTAATTTCTCAATTTATGGGTGTGCATCTATGACTAATATATATTTTTTTTGCAAACTGAAGCCTGGTTCTTTCCTGTTTCTCATTAACAAAGGGCTTCCTCCTTGCTTTGTGGGACTTCAGTCCTGCTTCTAAGAGTCTGATACAAACTGTCCTAGCAGTGCACTTCACACCTGCACTTAATGTTTCCCATTCCTTTTTATTTGATGGTCATTTGATGTTATCCTCTGATTCATGAGAAACTGTCTGATAAGTTGACGGTCATCGCTGCCATTAGAAAGTCGCTTCCACCCTCTATCTGGCTGGTTTTTGGTTAGTTCCAGTATCTCCTGTTTCACCTTGTTCACGTGTACTGCTGTCTTTGAAATTTTGAGCCTGGAAGCATCCTACCATGTAGCCTCCTGCCAGCAGAACCAGAATTAAACCAAGATTTTACAATTTAAAAAAATGGAGTGATCTCTTAATTTTTTTCCAGAGGCATGTTCCATGAAGCAGGATTTCTCAGTTAGTTGCGTTAACTTAAGCTTTAAATCAGGATTGTCCAATAGGAATACTCCTTAGCTAAACTCTTATTGGATAATCATGACTTCAAGCTTAAGTTAACCCAGCTAACTGAGAAATCCTGCTTCATGGAACACATCCCAGAGCTGTATGTTAAGCTGTTTAACCTGTTTTTAGGTTTTTGCTGCTGCTCCCTAATTAGATTACTAATTAGAGGAGTGATTGGCTAAAGAGTCCTCACACCTGGGTTTGAACTCCTGACCTAAATGTTATCCCAAAAACCTACATACACACTGGGCCTTTGAGGTTGGCTACCCCTAACATAGAATCACTCAAGGTCTTGATGGGTAAACACCCACCTAAAGGTTGTATATCACATGATAGCTATGATGCATTAACTGTCAAACAATTAACATGTGTCCACATGACATGCGCACATAAGACGAATGTTTACAGATGGGAGTGACCTTGTTGATCTAGACCCAAGAAGTACCCTCTAACCCAGTGGTTCCCACACTTTCTCTGCAGGGCCCCCCTTTTCTAGATTGTAACATTTAACATTATTGAGCCCCCCCCCCCATTCAAACTACATAGGTTCAGATTCAAACTTTATTTGAAATACAACTCCCTTTTCTAACTGAGCGAAA
>JAODJU010000062.1:17471728-17498425 GCA_026776725.1 Gnathonemus echidnorhynchus | reverse complement strand
CTCAAGTTCATTTACAGAAGAGCCAGAGACTGTGTCCCACTGTATCCCAGGTAAATTAAAATCACCCATAACCACCAGGTTGTTCCGTCCTTGGGTATGGTACCTCTTATGGAGATGGAGGGATACCTCCTCTTCTCCCTGAGAGTTTACAAGCACTAGGGAGCACTAGTGTAGTATATCCTTATGGCTGTACCCTTGCTTTCCCCCATGGGATGAAATCTGATTTTCTGCGGAGCAGTCTGATGTCTGTGGAAGTGGTGGCATGGTCAGAAATGACTATACTATGATACTCACAGAAGCTAACAAGCTGTAAATGTTATTTAACAGAAAGAAGTCGGTCCATGAGAGTATGTACAGTTGTCTTCAAAATAATAGCAGTCCAACATCACTAACCTGATCAATCGCTGTTTTTGGTAAAAATTATATTTCTACATGGCAAATAATTTACTAGTAGGTGTAGTAGAGTAATGGAAAACCAACAGACCCAACAGTCATGACATGCATGCTGCTGATTCTGTGTAATCGAATCATTAATTGAAAGGGGTGTGTTCAAAATAATAGGAGTGTGAAGCTCAATTAGTGAGTTCATTCGTTCTGTGAAAAACCAGGTGCCAATTATGGGCCTTATTTAAGTAAGGAAGGCAGCAAATGCTGTACATGCTGGTTATAGTGCATTTCTCTCTGAAATTCTGAGTAAAATGGGTTGTTCCAGACATTGTTCAGAAGAACAGTGTACCTTGATTAAAAAGTTGGAGAGGGGAAAACATATAAAGAAGTGCAGAAAACGATAGGCTGCTCAGCTAAAATGATCGCAAATGCAACCAAAATGGCAACCAAAACCTGAAAGACGTGGAAGAAAACGAAAAACTACCATTCGAATGGATTGAACAATAACCAAAATGGCAAAGACTAAGCCAATGATCAGCTCCAGGAAGATCAAAGAAGGTTTAAAGTTTCCTGTGAGTACTGCTACAATCAGATGACAGCTTGGCTTCACATAGGCATCTGCAAGAAGCCCCCGCAAAATCCCATTGCTGAAAAAAATGACGTGCTGAAGAGCTTCAACAAGACAACGGCCCCAAAAACACCAAAACACACCAGTAAATGAGCAACATCTTGGTTCCAGACCAACAAGATTGACATTACGGAGTGGCCAGCCCAATCCCCGGACCTTAATCTAATAGAAAATTTGTGGGATGACATCAAAAATGCTGTTTCTGAGGCAAAACCAAGAAATGCAGAAGAACTGTAGAATGTAGTCCAATCATCCTGGGCTGGAATACCTGTTCACAGGTGCCAGAAGTTGGTCGACTCCCTACAACACAGATGTGCAGCAATTCTGAGAAGCAGTGGTTAAACAACTAAATATTAGTTCAATGATTCAAAGGAAAGCAAAATCTTAAAACATTTTTCAGTTCATACGGTGAATCTTTTAGTTTGTAAAGAAGAATGTGGACACTGCTATTTTTTTTAAACAGCTTAATATTCCCTTTCCTTCCCTTTCTGTAAAAGAATAACACAAATGTGATGAATTTCTCTTCTTGTTTTGATTTGGAGTAGAATTTGTAGTGCTCCCAATGCATCTGCTTGTATGGAAATAAAAACTGTTATAAGGATTTTCAGCTTTATTCACTTTTTTAGACACACTGCTATTATTCTGAACACAACTGTATGATGAACATAAGAGAAGAAAGAGAATGCTTTGCTCATGGGAAATTTTGATATCCATAGGTGGAACCTGAATGCTTAATGTATGTTTGTAAGATTTTTGCAGAATTACACAGGGCTAGTGATCTGGGTGGTGGCCTATCAATCACACAGGGGCACAGACTCGGCAACATGAACATGGCATGTCTGCTAAACTTACCACAGATGGTGTGAGAGAACTAGCTAGATAGCTAATTAGCTGACTGGAGTGGGGTCTTATGCTGCAACAAACAAATTAACTATGATAATGCTGGACATGTCTTAGCACTCAAAAGTGTTCAAAAATGAAAGCAGACACTATAATGGAATCATTAAGCCTTTATTATTAAACCAAAAGCAATGCTGATAAGTGATAACTTGCCATTACTTGCTTTACACAGAACGGCAACTCCTACCATAAATAAAGGACTACGGGGAATTGGTGCAATGAGATGTTAGGTACTCCTCAAGGCCACTTCATACTTCACTTTTCTGCACCTGCTTTTGTTTGTGCACTGGGGATGAAAATGTCTGAGTGTAGTAGTGTCTAAAAGCACTGGGTTCTGGTAGTAGAGGTACAGGATTCGAAGCCTATCTTGGAAAGTAAATGGTACGTCTGATTATGACTAATGGTGGCATCATAGGGCAGTTTTTATACAATAACATAAAGCCCCTTTCTATTCATGAATGGAGTCTTCTTACCAGCAATCAATTCAGGTATTCAGCCAGTGGTCTGGAGTACATTTGTGGGTCTCAACCCTTCAACCTTGGGGTTTGGCACCCCCTCCCCCGACTGCAGCAAATTACCAGCCTGAAAAGAAGCTTTTCTGATACATATTTCTCTGACGTTCTTGAAAACACAGTTTACTTGTCTTCTCCTGCTGTTACTCCTGAGGATTTAACTTCACTGGCAAACACACAGGTAGATACATCCATTCATCCATCCATCATCTGCCGCTTGTCCGGGGTTCGGGTCACGGGGGTAGCAGCTTCAGGAGAGATACCCAGACCTCCCTCTCCCCAGCTAACTCTACCAGTTCCTCGGGGAGGATGCCAAGGAGTTCCCAGGCCAACTGAGAGATATAATCCCTCCAGCGAGTCCTGGGTCTGCCCCAGGGCCTCCTCCCTGTAGGACATGCACGGAAAACCTCTCCGGGTAGCCGCCCAGGAGGCATCCGCACCAGATGTCCAAACCACCTCAACTGGCTCCTTTCAACGTGGAGAAGCAGAGGTTCTACTCTGAGACTCTCCCGGATATCTGAACTTCTCACCTTATCCCTAAGGGAGAGCCCAGACACCCTGCAGAGAAACCTCATTTTGGCCGCCTGTATTCGCGATCTCATTCTTTCAGTCATTACCCATAACTCATGACCATAGGTGAGGGTAGGGACGAAGATGGTCCAATAGATCGAGAGCTTTGCTTTTCGGCTCAGTTCTTTCTTAACCATGACGAACCGGTTAAGCGCCTGCAAAACTGTAGACACCGCTCTGATTCGTCTATACATAGATACAACAACAGAGATTTTTCTTTCTGCTATCGCTTAATAAATAAGCATCATGGCCAAATTAAAACTTCACCCTGCAGGTTACAGGTCTGACACTGTCCCCACAGTGTCCTCTCCCACATTAGGGAGTGACCTTTGCGCTTGATACGCACCTCAGATTTTAATGCAACGTCACTACTTAGCACCAGCCGTACAACTCTGCTTACAACCTTTTTTACATACACTTTCTAGGTTTTTGACATTTAAAAATACATTTACAGACTTAGTACTGTATTCACACTGCTACTCTGGCAGTAGAGATTGTTTGACAACCTTTCTCATGTACATTTTCTAGGTACTTAACACTTAAAAAAAACATTTCAAGGGGAATTTTCATTGCTGGAACCTTCCGCCTCTTAGTTACTCAGGCACTTTTAAAGACATACTTGATATGAATTTTCTCTATGTCACCATATTCCCTAGTCACGTGGAATGCAGGAATGGAGGAGAAATGAGAACAAAACACACCAAAGATGTGGAAATACAGATTTCTTTTATTATTATTAGCTGAAGCTGAAAATTGTACAATACTACTGGTACAGGAATAGTGTGACAATACAAATTGACACCGTGTACAATTATTGTACAGACGGCAGTTTTTCAGCTACTCTTACACTTATAACCTTATGATAGCTAATAAGTCTACTGGTATTCATTAGTCCTCCTCGTCCGCTTCTCCTCATGCCACTTTTCGCTGTAGTGGGTCTTCAGGGATCCTCCTTTTCATGTTTCGCCTTGTGATGGATGCTAAGGGTGCCGCTGTGTTTCCCCAGCCGTGACTGAGCAGTTTAAAAGGAGGACCCCTCCATGCCCACGTTACGCAATATGTGGCATCTCCCTATCTCCAAGTGAGGCTACACCCTATGGGGCTCATGTTATTAAACGGAACAAAAAAAAGCAGCTCAGTCACGGTTTGGGACGGCTCCGTCTCCATCTAAGACTCGGGGATTCTCGTTTTTTTTTCTTTGAAATCGGATTAAGTTTTTTGTCTAAGCAGATCTTGTGAGTCCCGTATGGAAAGGGGTTATATGCAAACGTTTCTTGATCGAAGGAGGACAAATGAATCACTTGTCGTTCATGGCTGTTCCCCGACTTCTCTGATCAGGGACTGCTTGTCGACTGCCGCTAGGCTGTATAGTTGGTGGCCTTCGTCTAATCGTTCCTGGGTGGGGGTTCTTGCTTCATCTGTAGACTGTTTCCTTTCTGTAGAGACAAGATATGTGCAATGATAAACAAACATACAAACAGGCGTCATTGTTGATCCTCCATACTGACATACAGTGGCACGTACTTCTTGCGTCCTGGCCGGTTGGCCGTGGCGATGGAGTGCAGGGAAGCGCTCTTCTTGCCAGATGAGTGGGAGGAGTGGGAGGAGTGGGACAGGCTGGTGCGTGATTGCCCTGCGTTGTGGTCAAACTGCATCAGGCAGAAGATCAGGTCTGAGGGCACCAGCTCAAACTCGTATGGTGGGTTGGTTATGACGTACCTAAGTCAGAACAGCAACACTCTGCATGAGTTTCCACCAGCATCGGATCACACCCAAAATGAAACAACGCACTGACTTACCGCTTGACGCACTGACTTGGCGCGCTGAGATGTGCGTCCCTTAAGCGGTAGATACCGAAGCAAAGCATGTTGTATGTCTTTAAAGCTTTGCAGAAAAGGTCCCCATAACAGCCCCCATCCTGTAAAGACACAGCTGTCACCATTAATTTTATCTGACGTGAATAAATAAGCTCCCACTACTGGTGTGGTTACATATGTCAGGACTCACCCCTAGGTCAGCAAAGGGCCCATCATACAGGGCCAGCTGTGCTACCCGACAGCGGTCCCTGTTGGCCAGTGTCTGAGGTGTGCTGTAGCCTCCCCGTAGGGCGTTCTCCTCAGCCAGCAGCGCCTCAAGTTCCGGGGTGGCCCCTCCGGTTACCAGCGTGCGGATCAGTGTCAGGATGTTGTCATTGAAGTAAGTCTGTGGTCATACGGGTCACATGCTCAGGTGGCCCCAACTGGACCAGCTAGGATGATAGCAAAGGGCTCGTTTTGACAGCGGCTTACCGCGCTCATCAGGGAGTCCAGCACACTGACGGCGAAAGCCGTCCCGCAGGCGAAGGGCTGCGTGAGGTAAAGTTCTGTGTCGGGGTCGTCGTCATCATCCTGGTCAAGGAACTGCACATTCGAGTCGTTCACTGAGGATACGAACATGGTGCATTTAGTGGCTGGGCAGGAGCATTGCATCACATTTGGGATTTATGAACCATATTAATACATGCGAAACTGGTACAAGGGGGCAACATATGCCAAGCCCATTAACAGGGTGGATGATGGTGGAGACAAGCCTTTGAGAGGGGTACTCACCCAGTTCTGTTATGATTGGGATGTTCGATCCTGTTGTGACGGAGGCCTGACGTGCTAAGCCATGAGCTGGGCTGTTGTCTGGAGATGTCCTATCCATTCCAGGGGGTGTGAAACCTACAAAAATACAGGAAGGTGTGCACATGACAGCTGCTGAGCAAAACAGAGAATCTATGAATGAGACACTAGCAGCATCGATGCACCCAAACAAGCCACGCCACATGCTTTTAGCTAAATTGCTCCCTGGCTCTCCTTCATCTCTGTGAACAATGCTGGTTCCTACAGGGCTTCTCACCTTGGGAGTTAGCCTGCAGGACTCCGATTGTGTCGTCGAACTGCATGGACTTGATGTTGAGTGTCGCCAAGATGCACTCCTTGTCCTGCAGAGAGGCGTCATCGATGTTGTTTTGGTTGGCTGACAGGATGACACACATGTCGCAGAGGTTGATGTTGACGGCCCTCAGGTCGGCCCGGCTTAATGGTGTACCCTTGGAGTGCAGGAACAGAAAGATGCTGTTAGATGTGCTTGCCTAACCAGAAGTGACTTTGCCCAACCCAAGATTACTCACAGGCAGGATGGAGACTTTGGGGAAATTGTGAAGAGTCTCCCATTCCCTCCTCAGGTACTCCAGAGAGCCCACAAACACAATGGGCTTCAGCTCATGGTAGTGAAAGTTGCTGGCTCTTAAGGGCATGACTAAGTTCCGCAGCCCCACTAAAGCAGATGTGACATCTCCAAATATGCAGACCACGACATGGCCGCTCAGGACCGTCATGGAGGCCTCGCTGCGAGTCTGGGAAGATGAACGAGGCAGAGCATAGTCAGGTAGCAGGCAGGACTGCTTGTATGTGATTAATGGAACAGGCTAGCTGACTGCTCCTCTCACCAGGATAGCCTTCTCTATGTCTTTAGACGGGCACCAATGAAACATCCCCGTGGAGTCATACTTCTTCACATTGGCATCCATGTCATTGATTTGCTCCTTTCCTGGAATGAGCAGCGGATCATGCCTGTCCAGAAAGCAAAGCACAAAGGTCTCAGTCCAAGGACAAGAGTAACTCCTCCCACACCTGACCAGATGAGATGTATAGTTACACATATAAGCATAATAATCACCTTACAGTCTTGGCTGGGCAGTTTGGTGAATTTCTCATCCCCCCATTTCGTTGCTTTTTTTTAGGCGACAGACTTGACGGGTGCTCATCCTCAACTGTAAACGCACAGGACAGCGTCAGTGGGAACACGCCGCAGTGCGGGCAAGTGCGCAGCCTGGGGCTCAGCTAGGGGTGGGGTGGGGTGGGTTCTCATCTGGGAGAGACAGACACAGGATGTGTCTCTGTTGCTTTTTCATGAGAACACGCTTGCATCTCCTGTGGCTAGTTTGCAGGACTCAGTTAAGTTTTGCCATTGGTGAGGCGGATCGACAGTCACAACACAGATGACCGAATATTTAACTTGTGTATCTGGGGATAAAACATCCAGGCATCTTTAACCCCATCACTGCATCAGAAGAGCCATGGCTTAACCACAACAATGAACAGATTACAACTCACTATCAGTGTGTCTGAATGCTACTGAGGAGCATGCATCACAGGAAACAGAAATGTGGCACCGGCCCTTTAAATGATCATGGGGTACCAGTGAAAACTTAGGCTGTCATCAGAGACTAATTCAAGTATATAGGCGAGATGGAAAGACCGTGCCAGCTGGTGGAACGATGCCTGAATCACTGAGGGCAGCTGTGTACATTGTGGAAAGTCATTTTATACCATTTAATACAGGCACTGAGACCTGGGCAACTGCTGCGGCTATAGCAGTGTGCATTTGTACAGGTCTGGTCATTCTGAGAGAGGGTTAGCCAGACCAAAAATGGTCAGGTTTGTGTAAGCTGCCTGTGACAGGCCTCATAATAAAAACTGGAAATACAGGAGGTATGCAGTTGTTATATGACAATAATCCTATTACCAGGGATTGACAACTGGTACGCAAGTACGCATTCACCTTCAAAAGCGATACGTGCGGCAATCGGCTGTTATAACAGCGTGAATGCTTACATATTTTATGTGCATTTGCGCTGATATGACAAGAAATTGTAATGCATTTTAACCTCTATACCACAAATGAAGTATGAATTAGCATATAACGGTTAAAATGCACAATAATTTATTGTCATATTGGTGCAAATGCACATTAAATATGTACACATTCACGATGTACAACAATCGATTGCCGAATGTATCACTTTTAAAGGTGAATGCATACTTGCATACCAGTTATGTCAATCCCTGTCTCTTACTAAAGTTATATAACATACTTGCTCAAAGACCACATGATGCACGACCTGCCGCTGGAACCTTGTCAACAACGCATGTGTGTTCACTCATGGAAGTAGGAATTTTAATGAGACACTCAAATTACATTACCTAGTGCATATTATGGAGAATTAAGTGATCTAGTGTATGCTATGCAAACTGGTGTTTGTGGCCATTTTCCCTTGAAAGCACCCCTGCTTTTCCCTCACTGTGAGACATCATTCCTGTGGCAGATGTGAGGTTAGTGTGGGGCACAGCACAACTAGCCTGTCAGCACCTGCTCTAGTAACCCAGACTACAGACAACAGCAAGCAGCCACAGCAGCCAGTGAGGAAAGCATTTCAGATCTGTCCTTCCCCAAACAAATCTGAGCAATGTGACTATGACTGGGCATGGTTCCCATCCTCCACAACGGAGCACGAAACAAAAAGAATTAAAAAAAAAAAAAAAAAAAAACTGCACTCAACTTACTCAACTGGACACATCCATTAGAGCTACCAAGCCGGAGCTGGAAATGCAGGGTGGAAATGGATA
This sequence comes from Gnathonemus echidnorhynchus, assembly GCA_026776725.1. NCBI lineage: Eukaryota > Metazoa > Chordata > Actinopteri > Osteoglossiformes > Mormyridae > Gnathonemus > Gnathonemus echidnorhynchus. The sequence continues at coordinate 17,489,996 of JAODJU010000062.1, read as the reverse complement.
CACACAAAGACACCACTGGACACCACATGGCTCTGCTGGTCAGGCACTGGGTAGGACTGATGAAGAGTGAGTCAGGAAATCGCGAAAAAGGAATGACAGTGTGAGATTCGAATTAGCGCATATGATAGACAGGCAGAGATGGCTAAGCTCACTGTACAGAGATGGATAATAAACTCACAGTGCTTCATAACCTCACACATGCTGACAGATACTTAGTTTTTCCAGAACATGCAGACAGAGATGGTCAGTGAAGCAGTATTTTAATGAACATGCAGACAGAGATGGTCAGTGAAGCAGTGTTTTACTGGACATGCAGACAAACCTCACACAGTTAAAAAAAAAAGGTTAAAAACAAACTTATCACAGTAATTTTCTGCCAAAACCATCATAGCGTGAATACAATGGCATCTGGGCCTGATGCCGATCCACTGTCTTAAAAAATCCAACATGGTAATAATTAATGCCTTTTGCAAGACACATCAAAATAAATATAGGCCCACTACTAAACCGCAGTGTTTCTCCATCATCATGAAGCCCTTGTTAAAGGCTGCTTGGAAAAAACATAGGATGCAGGGCTGTTCTTGATGGAGCCGTCTGTGAAATAATATGAAAGCTGTCATATCCATCTGAAAAAGAGAAGCTGAAGCCCATGAGAGGGGGACAGGATGGTTAACCTATACACCTATACACTGTTCATCTGGTAAAAGGATTGTGCTGTAGATGTAATGCAAGGTCACCTGCAGTCGGGAGAATGTAAATTATGTAAATCTGTTTTCATCAAATATGCATCCCACCCCAGAGCAAACCAGGTTCAGTCAGGAGAAAAAATCACAAGGATGCTATGGGCAGCCAGTAAACCTTGCAGCTGCAATATACACAAAAAACGACAGAACTATTCAAATACAGCAAATTCATAACCGGGGGATGAGGGACAGAACTGAGTTTGGGGTGGGATGAATCGCAGCTACGAGGCCCCTTCTGTTCTTGGCAGTCAGCATCAACTGGCCAGAGGAGGAGCATAGGATAGTTTCATTACTGCTTGTGAAAGTGCGAGCTTTGATATCCTCTCCCTTGGATGACTGACGCAGCTAAAAGCACATCAGTCATAGCAGGGCCGCCCCTCAGATGATGTTGATCCATGGACCTCTCTCTACAGGAGCCGGATCTCACACACACCCCAGTGGAGCTGCAGTCAATGACGCATCCCGGGACCGGCGGTCACAGTGGGGCATGCACACACATGCATGTTAGCCATTGCCATGCAGGACTAACGCGTGACCACGTAGCACGTTGTTGTGTTAGGGGCACACAGACAATGATACGAGACTACAGGACGACAGACGACTTAGTCACACACACTCAACACCTGGCGCTGAGTCCTCAAAGCAACGCGACGTCACATTGCAAGGAATGCCATCAGTGGGGCCCGCCTCAAAGGGACAGTGCACTGTCGTTGTAGAATGGTATTAATGTGAATTCAAGCCTCTGTTTACAGCTGCCCAGAAAGGACAGCGTTAGGTCTCCAGGTGGTGGAGGAAACAGCTCCGAACAGACAGATTCAGGGGTAGTACATACATCCATCTTTCCATTGGTACATTTTTGATTGGTGTACTTGAACTGAAAAGCCCAATGATGGCATTCCTAAGAAACAGACTTTGTGGAGCTCAGTCTGCAAGTCAGTAAATCTGTGGGGGGAGGGAAAATCCGGACGCATCGTGGTCAAAAAGGAAATAGTGTTTTCCAGAAATAGCGCCACAGCGCGTCGAAGCAGCCCCACTGGTAATAACACAGCTTGTTTGCATAGGGGTCACATCGGGGACACGCCTAAGGGGGTTGCAGCCACGACACCAGCACATGCAACACAGAGAAATAAACCACCGCTAGAGACAGCTGGACTAAACTCTGGCCAACAGGGAACCTGTTTACTCACAATAAATCACTACCAGTGAGCAGTTAAAGTACAATGTTGTATTCCAAGGAAGCAAGGGAAAAGATACATCAGAAACATGTCAATAGTCATAAAAAGAACAAATAACCCTCCAAATGACCACCCTGCTGTAGCTGACAAATACAGTAAACACACCAAGGATTCAGAAAATCATGGCGCACATACAGTACACAAATATACATGGAGCATTTATGAAAGCAGGTACATTTCTGTATTGATAATGATGTCTCCCTATTATATTGTCCTGATTTCAACAGCTTCTCGGATAAATTATACATGCGAGTAGCTGCACAACAAATTACACATTAATGGGTTAGACTATGAAACTGAAACACCTGGTATTAGACCACAACAATTTATTAGTATGGTGTATACAGCATCGTCTTGGGAATGACATACAAGTCCTGCACAGTGGCCAGAAGGATTTTGAGCCATTCCTCTTGCAGAACAGTGGCCAGGTCACTATGTGATGCTGGTGGAGGAGAACATTTCCTAACTTGCTCCTCTAAAAAACACCCTAAAGTAGCTCAATAAAATTCAGATACAGTATGGTTACTATGTAAGCCATGGGAGATGTTCAACTTCACTTTCATGTTCATCAAACCACTCTGTCACCAGGCTTGCTGTGTATTGGTGCTTTATCATCCTGATACATGGCACCACCTTCAGGGTACAATGTTTGAACCATTGATTGAACATTCTTCAGTCCTTCAGAATGGTTCAATAGTCCTTGGCAGTGATATGCCCATCTAGAACAAGTGGTGGGCCTAAGGAATCCCATGGTATTGCAACCGAAACCATCACTGTTCCACCCCTGTGCTGTACTCTGGGTACACAACAGTCCGGGTGGTAAGTCTCTTTGGGGCTACTCCACACCGTAACTCTTCCGGATGTGGGAAAGAAAGTGCATGTGGACTCATCAGAGAACAATACATGTTTCACATTGCCTACAGCCCGAGATTTGTGCTGTTGGTACCATTGAAACCAATGTTTGGAATAGGCACGAGGTTTGGGTATAGCACCCCGATCATGAATATTGACCCTGTGTTGCTCCCGACAAACAGATTTGGTGGAAGTGAGTCAGGTGAGGTGCCCATTTAATTCTGCAGCTGTGTTTTTATGTTTTCTGGATGCAATCCAGAGTAGTACCCAGACCTCTCTTTCAGCCAGTTTCCTCTTGTATCCACAGTTACTCCTGTTGGATGTGGTGCGTCCTTTGTGGTGGTATGCTGACATTACCTTGGATATCTTGGTTCTGGATACACCACAAAGAATTGCTGTCCTGGTCACAGATGCACCAGCTAAACGCAGACCAAGTATTTGTCCCATTTTGAACTACGATATGTCTCCCCTTGTGTTGTGTGGATTGTAATATTTTATGTACAGGTGTGCAATTGCTCTGCTAATTCAATCTTCACACTCTGCTCTTACTAATGGCATGTGAAGCTCACTCCATGTGAAGATTGGCCACCAGGCCGCAAATATATAGGCACGAAACCTCAAACACTGTTGGCCAGGTATTCCTGTTTCGTTGTCCACCCCCTGTAAATAATATTAATTCGGCAGCCACACTGCAGAAATACAGGACAATTAACAGGATACGCAGCACAGATACAGCTACTGACTTAGATGGCTGATGCTGATGATGACCTGACAGTGTTGGGGGGGGGCAATGCAGAGAACTTCATGAAATGAAAAAGACCTGCCAGATCAGACTGTAGCTGCAGAGCCAGGGTCAGGTATATACTCACATCGCTTACAGCCACACTTCTTTATTCTTTTGGGGTCTGTGATGTCATCATGACAGGCTTTGCAGTAGAAAAATGCTCTACAAAAATAACAACACAGACATTTCCCTAGGCTGATGAAAAGTGAGACAGCATCCAAAACAGACCAAATCAAACTTATTAAAACATGAATTATGATGTGAAAAATGGCTGGTTTCTGCCTCTGTCCGGGGAATGGAATGTCTCATTGGCAGTCCAGTATAAAACAGGAAGACTTACCGCTTAACTTCTTTGGCATCACTGGCAATGAAGAACCCCAGGGTGCCTTCTTTAATCTTAACATGGTTTCCAGGGTTGATAAGAATACTATTGCAAAGGAAAGAGACTGGTTATAAGTCTCTAACAAACAAAGAAGGAACCTGAATAATCTGGAAAATGTAACAGATTTGATGAAAAACAAATATAGAATTAAACAGAGTATGCTTAGAACAGAACATCTTTCCTGTCATTAGAACCCAACCGATACATCAGTGCCGACTGCACATAAATCGATATCGGCGTTTATAACGGCCAATGAATGACACTTAAAAAGACACAGAGACTGAAGACGGATCCTTCAATATGTTTTGTGTTGTCATTGCATAGTATATCCACCAGAGGGCACACCGCAACTCTCCTGTCAGCAACACACAGGTTTGAAACATGTATTCGACTCTTGAAAACTAATATATTTTGTTGTATTTTTCTTAAAAGTACTATATATGACAATAAAACAAGTTTATTTTTAGACTGCATTATATCATGCTATCTTGGTGAGGACTTTTAAATAACTATACATAACAAACTTTAGGGAACATCTTTGCTTATAACTGAAAAAAATATATTATTGGGCAATAGCCAGTATAGTATAATTGTATCAATAATCCTCAAATCTCAAAACTGGTATCGGTAGTGGAAAATCTGGTATGGGTCAGACAGTAATTGTCTTTCTGCATGAACAATGAAATACTGTAAATACTTTTGTCCTGATTTTCCATTATTTATGTGCTCTTGACAAGTGTAGGATAATAACAAAAGTCAGTTCTGGATAAAGAAATGAAAAGTAGCTTTAGGGTGCACACAGCCACCGCATCTGGACTCTGCTTGTACCACACGGCCTGCTGCTCTGTCACTCCATCCTCTGCTGTACCACACGGCCTGCTGCTCTGTCACTCCACCCTCTGCTGTACCACACGGCCTGCTGCTCTTTCACTCCACCCTCTGTTGTACCACATGGCCTGCTGTCCCATCACTCCACCCTCTGCTGTACCACACAGCCTGCTGTCCCATCACTCCACCTTCTGCTGTACCGCATGGTGTACTGTTCCATCACTCCACCCTCTGCTACACCACACTGCACACAGTTCCGTCAGACACTCCTTAACTATGGCCACTTAAGAGGGCAATACAAGTAGATTTTACCTGCTTTCCCTTTGTTCGGACTTGCACTCAATGGCTATCATCAACAGCTTCAGTTTCACGTAACAGAGTCTAGGATACATGTCAACAACATACACATTCATTGCATGTATGTATGATGACAATATAATACTTAAAAAAATTCAACAAGAAGTCTCATTATTTCCATGCAAAGTTTTTGATGCAAATTACAGAGGAACAGATGGCATCAGTGACAGAAAGGACACTGCAGTGGTCAAAGCTGCAAGAGATCTGCAGAGCAGGGCACTTACTCACAAACCATGGGGAAAGAGAGCCCTACAAAAGCGCTGGAGAGATATTCTGTGTACATCTCATTGGCCACGCCCTCCAGGTAGTACTTCTGCCAGGTGTCTTCCTCAATCTGCAAGGATCATGAAAATATTCACAACAGACATGCTGTTCATATTCAGTGACACCACACCTTCCGGTAAGGAACGTGCAGACATGGGACAGTGTCATCAGTTTTGAAACTAATAGCCTGTTACAATATTCAAGCAGAGGCTATTTTGCTGGGCTCCTTCATAGGATGTAGGAATTTTAATTAAAAAGAGTAAAGACTCTGAGACATGAACCAGAGAATTTAACTTCAGATTTTATAGCTGTATCTGTTTGGATGTTCTGCATATATAGTGGGAATAAAAATGTACAACTTGAAACCTTAAGTGGGCTCATGTACCTTGATGAAGGACCTCATAGAAAACAAGTTGGCAAGCATGGTTGAGAGTCCCTGTGCCAGGCAGCTTTGGGCAATGAAGCCCGCCTTCAGCTCAGCCAGGCAGATGGCATCGTCACCCTCCCTCCAGTTCCAGCTGGGAATATTCAGTAGATGGGCCTAGAGCCATGTGGGGCAGACAGGAGAAACCCAGACTCAAACGTATCACATACCCACTCAGGTGGAAAGCATCAGTAGCAGGAACACCCTGATGTGGCTATTCAGGTTGCCAGGCACGTTAACCGAAACCGAAACACTGGCATACATTAATACCTATAAGAGTTTCACCAACCACTAGAAAAACAGATTAATAAGGTCTTTACCCACCTTGTTGTGATACTGCAGCATCTGAGTTATTATCCGTATCTTTGGATGATAATTCTTGATGGATATGACCCTATGGACAAACAACATTCTCAGACAGCTGCGTCATGTTTTTTTTATCAAACCTGCTGCCACCATTTGAACTTTAGTGTCAGCTAACATCAAGCGCTGAAAATCTGCATGTAGTACAAAGCCCAAAAATTTAATTTTCAATGTCCTGGCAAGTTTACACATAAGCCACACTGTACTTCAGGGAACTTTTTGTTCCTTTAGGCTGTATACAAATAAATTTCCCTTAGATCATCCATCCATTTTCTGAAACGGTTTCTCCTATTCCGGGTCATGGGTGGGACATTAACACACCATTCACACCTATGGGCAATTTGGTAACTTGAGTTAGCCTCCATCTTTTTTTAGACTGGGGGGGTGGGATTATGAAAGCAGGGTCAGCCAGTCCCTGAAGCAACTGGAATGAAGGGCCTTGCTCAAGGGCCCAAAAGTGAAACCACTCTGCTGACCATGTGATTTGAACTGGCTACTTTCTGATCAGGGCCAGTGTCCTAACTTGCTGAGCCACACAGTGCTACTACGGTATATCAGGCTTACTTCCTGTAGGTCTGGCTGTGTCTACTCTACACCGTGAGACGGTCTGCCTCATTTTGACCACGAGACAGTCAGCCTTGTCTACTCTTCCCTGTGAGACAATCTGCCACGTCTACTCTACAATGTGAGATGGTTGGCTTTGTCTACTCTACACTGCGAAATGGTCTCCTGCGTCTCTCTCTTCACCATCAGATGGTCTGTTGCGACCACACTATACCGTAAGATGGTCTGCTGCATCTACTCTACACCGTGAGATGATCTGCCATGTCTCTCTACACTGTGAGATAGTCTGTCGTGTCTACTCTACATCATGAGACAGTCTGTCGCGTCTACTCTTCTTTCTGTGAGACAGCATGCTGCATCTAGAGACTCTTAAAAGAGCTGACACACACTGTACCCTAAATCTAAAAAGCAGTGCATTTGAATCCAGTGATACACTGTGCTCTCTGGATGCCTTTCAGCCTTTTGTCATAACAGTGCTATGCCCTGAACTCCTCCACTTACGTCTATAAATAGCACAGTTTGTTTCAGGTAGAGAACCACCAATAAAGCTACCAACAGGAGCTTTGTTTAAAAAAATCTGAATGACAAATATATAAAATATCTTTAAAAAAAAAACTCAAGACGGAGAAGGGTGACGACAGTGGACTTTAATGGTTTACCTCATGATATTAGAGGCGTCTTCAGCATCAGGATCAGCACAGTATTTGTTAGCTAGGATGAGGCAGGCGTCGGCTGACTCAATCTGCTCAGAGGAGACGACAAGTCGATTACTCCTCTAATACAGAGACACACTCGTAGTTTCCTTCCGGCTTTACAGGCACCCTTGCCAGTCAACTGTCACATTACCACATCTAATTTGTTACTGGATGTTTTTTTCCCCACAAATAAGAGACATTACCTTAACTCTGGCAAGATCATGTGGGTTGAGAACAGATCCTTGGTAAAATTCCACCTGAGTAAAATGGCGTTTAAATAAGGCTTCCAGCTCAAGATTAGGGGAAATACTGCATAGAGAACATGCAAAGAGTTAGCAGAGCGAAAGCCGCAATGTGGGATAAAATGGAGTAAATGAGTACCTCAAATGTCTTATTAGTGAATCTGTACTTGAAAGCTACAACCAAGTACAATTATACTTACTTATGAAGAAAAACAATTTCTACATTGACATCATCCCTGTCCTTGTGTAGGAAGTCTTTCAGGAAGTTGGATACACTTTCCAGTGTGATGTGACCACAGACAACAATATGTCTGCAATGAGGAAAAAGTGCGGCTTAGAAGGAGAAAAGAGGCTACATTGCAAATGACAGGTTGTGTTATTGTAAGATGAAGAAACATCTGAAAGAATATTAATAAGACTCATTCTTAATGGTTTAAAGGTCAACATAAAAAATTAAAATGAAAAAAACATGTTGTCACGGCGCGTGAGCGGTGAGCAAGCAGGGGAGGCGAGAGCAGCCAGGTTGGAGTCCAAATGGAGTTTATTATGGGTAGAATGCACAGGACGGGAACTCACGCAGGGGTTTGACGTTCTGCTTTTGTTTTCCAGGTCCTGTTTTCCCGGTTCGTCTTGTCCGTCGCCTTTCCTCTGGCGCGCCCGGTGTGCGTGCCTTTGGGGGGGTATTCTGTCACGCCCGGCTCCGTACGATCCTCATGTGTGCCACGCCCCCTCATTACCTCGTGTTAATTCCTGATCATGATTACCTGTGTCCTGTTTCTTTTGACTAGTCCTGTGTATATTAGTCCGCGTCTCCCCATGTTTGCCAGATCCGGCATTGTATTGTTGCTATGTTCGTGGATGTCTGCCTGTTTGACCATTAAAACCCCGTTTCACCATTCATCCGGCTCTGTTCGCCTGCTTACCGGCTCACCTACACCGCGGAGCGTGACAGAACCCCCCCCCCCAAAGGCACGCACACCGGCCGCGCCAGAGGAGAGGCGACGGATGAGACGAACCGGGAAAACAGGACCTGGAAAACAAAAGCAGAACGTCAAACCCCTGCGTGAGTTCCCATCCTGTGCATTCTACCCATAATAAACTCCATTTGGACTCCAACCTGGCTGCTCTCGCCTCCCCTGCTTGCTTGCCGCTCACGCGCCGTGACAGAGCGTCAGCGGAGGCAGCAGGCAGGGCCTTAGGCGGCGCGGTCGGAGCCCGGGAGGCGAAAGAAAAGGCGCAGGGGTAAAGGAGAGGAAGTTACCCCGACGCTCTACTAAGCCTTTCATGGCTGGGTCCTCTTGGATCTCTGGCTGCTCTCGCAAAAACGCTACTTCATGCAGCAGGACGAGCCACAAGTCCTCGCCCTGCTGCGTTGCGTCTTGCGAGAGATCTGTCATTCTGTCACACTCCGCGGTGTAGGCGAGCCGGTAAGCAGGCGAACAGAGCCGGATGAACGGTGAAACGGGGTTTTAATGGTCAAACAGGCAGACATCCACGAACATAGCAACAATACAATGCCGGATCTGGCAAACATGTGGAGACGCGGACTAATATACACAGGACTAGTCAAAAGAAACAGGACACAGGTGATCACGATTAGGAATTAACACGAGGTAATGAGGGGGCGTGGCACACATGAGGATCGTACGGAGCCGGGCGTGACACATGTGGGACCAAGAAAGGGCTACAAAAATGTAGTTGAAGCAGACAGAATACCTGCTGGAGTAGACCACCAGTGAAATGTTTCATTTTTAATAAAGAGAGATTTGGTCATAAAAATAAACTGTGAATGGAATAATGAGCGCTTATGGTGACCTGTAACTGCTGGCACTTTCCCAGCCTCCCCTAGGACGTTCCTTACAGACCTGATGCTGCCTCATGACCTGCCGGCAAACCCTCCCCAAAGGAGAACGACCAGCACCAAAGGCTGCACAGCCTGCACATTTTACACTGTTTCTGTCTGCAGACAGACTGTCCACCTATATATAAAATATGTTTGAGTGCTTACTTGGGAATCTCAGGCTGCAAACAGCTTTGGCTAATGCTAGCAATAGCTAACCAGTCTCTGTGCAGAACAATTAAATAACCATGAAAAAGACACCAGACCTTTGCACATAAAGAACATGTGCGACTATGTGCTAAAACGGGGATACAAACAAATAAAACGCCAAATGAAAGAACTGCAAAGTGTGTGTGTGAGTCCAAGAAGGGAATGCTTAGGGGGCAGTAAGACCCTTGTGGCCATCTGAGGTACTGCATCACACTGACTACGAAACAGACGCCAACCAAAAGGAGAGCAAGTGTATTCCAACAACAAGGGTGGAGTTATGAAGACTGTGCTTGAATAAAAGGGCAGCAACCTTTTATCCTGAATGCTCATGACCTTTCTGCTACTGGCCAAAACGGCACTTCTAATTATGGATGAGTACTGAAATTTCTGGTACAGGGGGAACAACCATAGCGAACAAGCACAGGATAAAGAGCACAATGCACGGTGTCCTACAGCACAGACACAGCGCAGTCTTGCATGGTACTTACTTTCTGCCATTAACCGCGCTATAGGTACCCCCATATTTCTTGCGGTTTCCTATTAACTCTATGATTTCAGGGACGTAGCTGGCAAACATGGCCTGAGGAGAAGATAGAAGGAGATTGAAGACAATGCTAAAATCAAAGGACAAAAATGAGAGAACTCTCATTTTAAAAGATGAGGGTTAAAAAGTACTGCAGCGTTTTTGGTTTCAGATTGAGGACAAAATAATTTTCATACTTCCATAATGTTCAGGCTGCAATCCAGAGGAAGAAAATCATTTTAAAAAAAACCCTGATCCCTAACGGCATGGCACGGTGTTCCTCTGATACAGATGATATTCTCAGCCAATCAGAGAGCCCATGCTGTTTGCAGCAAACGGGGAGGACACAGCAGGTTGTCCCGCAGCCTGACAGTGTGAGGATGTGGTGAAGTGACCCTCCCGGGCGTCCGTCTCATGTTGCTGCCTCAGCCATTGGTAGATTGTACACTGGAGATGTAGTGTGCTGAAAACACTGACTACTACTAAAAACAGCAGTTTCACAATCTTCCTCCAGGGTTCCACTGGCAGACTAGCAGTTTCCCATTTCACACACTGGGAAGGACACACTTTACCATATTTGTGCTTTAGACGACAGATCTATATTATATTAACGTCACCCTTCTCAGTTTAATGGTGTGACAGCGCTCAACCTTACCTCAAACAAAAAGCTAAAGATAGTTTTAGAAGTTTTGAAAGTGGCAGCAAGCTTTCAAATTGGTCAAACAGCTCCTGAATTACACTCAGAACAGGACTACAGTGACCTGCACCAGCCTGGTGCCAACTTCGCAGTGAATTCCAACAGCAGGATTACCTCAGTGTTACTTAGTCTCATCCCCAGGGACACAAAGGAGCAGCGTAACTGAGCTAATCTCAGCACTGACCTTTATCAGCTGAATTGGGTTTGTGATTCGTCTCCCTTCAGTCTCAAAACATATATGCATCTTCAGCTCCATAAAAACTTTGACAGTTTTGAGATGAGACTTTATGTGTATATGAACCACTGCATGAACCACATCTGCAGTCAACTTATCCTTAAGCCTGCATTCACAACATTGTGTCCTCCTAACATGGCTCTAGGGCGGCTCACTGCACACATGCTGGTTAAGTTATCCGAATTGCACTGGAACGCCACTTTGTCATTTCAGAATAAATCAGGCTGAGTGAGTCATATCAGTGAATCATATGAGTCGTATACACAACTACAGTTGCTACAGTGTTAAACACGTGGGTCTAGGGGTGTGTTTGGCAAAGGGAAAGAAAAACATTTTTACCAAGCCACCGAGAATGAAGAAGACCATGAAAAGGCGTCCAAGGGTGGTTCTTGCATAGACATCTCCATATCCCACGGTGGACATAGTGACCATCAGTAAGTACACACATTCCCAGTAAGAAAGTGACTGGGAGTTTTGGAAGTTTTCCCATGGATCCCCTGAGTTTTCCACCTGAAATCAGTGACATAATTAAAAAAAAAAAAAAAAACAGGATCATGTAGAGGCTCAGCCTGTACATATATGGTATTTAAAGTAAAGGCAAATTGCGCCATCCACACCTTCACGTGACTACAGCACATTACACCACTGCATTAGCAACACGATCATGACAGTCATGTTGCGTGGGAGAAGGTCTCTGACTTACCAGATGTATAAATCCAGCAGCTGTGAGCCATGTGCTTATGAAGATGGAGCACAAATTCACAAGCTTGATGGAATTGCTATTTAAAGACAACCGACAATCAAACCATAAAGAAACCCTCTAGCATTACTTGTTTAGAATAATGCAAGACATTATTTAAAACAAACACTTGCTAGTCTTCAGCTAGTAGGCTAAAAATGATTTCATCATGTTACATCTCTGTGGTTACCTTGAAAGTATATTGAATTTTCTCTGGCACTATCAGGGAAAAAGATACTGAACTAGGGTGACCCATGCTCTGTTGGGTTTTATTCCTTTTGCTTTGCAGAAAATAGCACTCCACTGAATGTGTAATTCCCCAATCTTTCAAAGTTCTGTGTCGTGGGCAATTGAATCTGATGTAGGCAGTGTTATACATATTAATAACAGCAGCTGGGCCTTTGCGGTTTTCTCTGATTGGTGGTTGCTAGGCCTCCTAACCCTTACTGAATATGTTCATAATCAGGGAATGGAGCTCCAGATCACAGACTAATGTACTCGGGCTCAAATGTCTGTAAGATAACACATCTTAAAGCTTTTCAGCAATGCAGCAAACAAACATTAGCATTCAAGTTCAGGGAGAGGCATTTAAGGAGCGTTAAAATGGGCTCATTGATGTTGCTTGTTTGGCATTGCAGAGTTTCTCATCCACACTTAAACCTTCAATAAACTTTGCATTAGTCTCTTTAACAAATAAAAGCACAACCTAATCTTGTGTGAAAAGGTTATAGGAATTTCTATTTGAAAAGTACTTTTATTTACATGAGTGAAATATTATTGAGCCGGTTACATTATTAAAATACTTACCTAGTTTTTAAAATATTCAAAAACTGTAAAATTTCTGAGAACTGTATCAGTCGTAAGGCTCTTAGAAACCTTAACCCTATACGAAAGAAACAGCAATTAACATCTGTGAGTCTAATCGAAATAGGAAAAAAACCTGTTCTTCAAAAAAATAACATCACAAGTTCTTGTCTTTTAAATGCTTGACGATAAATATGTGTGTGACACATTAGCAGCTCTACAAAAAAAGTTTATATTCATTTGGTACTCTAGAACCTTGTAAAGTTTTCGGAATGTCTGAGCATGCCTGACCTTTCAAAACATTCAGCAAACGCACCATATTCACAAAAAGGAGGACAATGATTGAGGAGCTACACATCACTGTGACATCACTGCGGGGGGTGGGTGGGTATGTTCCTGGCTTAAGCTTCAGGCAAGACACTGAAATAACAGGCCCTTCATCAGGAACCCCCCCCCCCCCAGGGAGCGGCTCTTTCAAAAACTCATCTGCTTCCTGCAGCTTCAATCCGCCTCAGGGCAAAATGGGGAAGCGACGAGATGAGACAAGACGAGACAGAGGGATAGCTAATGTAAAATGCCTTGCTGTGACAGAGAGGCCTGTGTGAGGCCAGGTACTGCGGGCCAAAGAAGCCTACCTGATGCCTTCAGACATTGAAATCAATATTGCAGTAAAATAATAATAATATTGCATTATAAAAGAATAAAAAACATATTTTAAAATTCTAAAGTTCAAATGAACACTTTAAGACCGTGTCAGCTGAAATGAGACAAGGATTTAATGATTTATTAAGCACTGGTGACAGTGATGACGATGATGATGGTATGTACTGCTGGTGTGCTTCAGAAAGACACACATCAATCAACATTAAAATCAACCCACTTAATGGCTGTAACCTGGCAGGTACGTTAAGCATGAGTCTAACCACAGACCCGGATCACCACACCCCTTAAGTCCAACCGTGAATTTCTGTTAATTTTGTTCTTGAGGGACGCAGCTACTGGGTCTTGCAGATAAATGCTTTACGTAAAGAGGAACGACTGCTTCCGACATTTCACTCTATCACATCTCTACATTTGTAACAAGTGTGAAATGCAATATTTGCTTTTCGGAGAATGGCCCTTAGGTGGCGATGCTGAGCTTTTCATGCATAGGAAGAATTTTGCTTATTACAACCAGTAAAGTGTCAGCTTTTCATTAAAAATGGATTAGAATGTCTAAGAGAAAGAAACCTCTGTCAGCTACTAACTCTCAAGCCAGACCATTACTTTTAAAAGCACAATATAAATAACAACAGGAAAAGGAGACTTACCAAGCCAGCTTCTGTTAAGATAGACAGACACAAACACCGGCGGCACTGTGAAGAAATCCACTACAGAGTTTACCTCAAGCCAAAACCATAATTTGTCATTAGCTGCAATGAACTGTTGGAAAAACAAACACATTCATATATGAAATCAAGTAAAATCCTTATATAAATAACATTATATAATAAGATACAGGTATATGCTGGTAGGCTGACTGCCAGAGCTTCTCAGTATTTGTTAAAACACCAGAACACATCCTGGAAAAGTGTGACCAGCCACAGGAGCTGCACAGACAGACAAACACTTTCCTGTGATACTGATGGCACGGGGAAGCAGGGACTCTTCCCATAACTATTACTATCAAGCACTACACTGTGCATAGTGGGTTGAAGGTCTGCACACAGGACTTTTTTTAAATAAAACATATCTGGGAACATGTGGGGTATGAGAGCAGTCAGCAAGTTTACTGGTCAAAGTGACAGGCTTTCATCTTTCCACAGGTCCCAGTGTGGATGTTGTCAATGTGCTAATCTGACCAATCCACTAACTATATCCTCCTGAGACCCAAGGAAAAGTGTCCTTCAATTTTAGGTTATTAGTCTTTGGAGGAAATAAGACATCTTAAAATTTAGATTTTTTCAAATTTATTTTAATTTTTAATTTCACAGCATGTCCTCTTTAGTGTACAACAGGAATAAATATGTTTCCTTACATCAGTGAAAAGAAACAAAATGTCCACTACAATGGACATAAATGAATGGTTGGGGTCTCAGGAGGATATAACCCAGCTGTATCAAAGACTAACCCAATTAAACAGGTTACTCTGTTTCCCCAGAGACTGACTTTGGTTTGTGCTTTCCATGTACTTACACGCAGGCCAAAGTACAGCAAGAAAAAGACGTTGAAAGCCATGTCAATCTGGAGGGTGAAATCCTTGTAGAAATTCTGACAGGACTCTATAGGGCTATGGACAGAAAATACCTGTTTATTGCTACATGTAATTTTTTTTACACATGACAGTTACATCACTACAAATCTGAGGGACTGTTGCAAGTCTTAAACATACAATGTGGATGAAAAGTAAACCTGCAGCATTAATTAAATAGAGGAGAAACACACTTCAAATACATTACATGTGATCCTTAAATGTTCATATCAGGGATATCCAGCAAGCCATGAAGATAACTAATCATAAATCAGCCCAGCCACTTAAAATAAGCAACAGGCTCACCAGATAATGACAGATCATGTAGTCAAGCATTCAGACTTTGTGCCCTGTATGTTTTTCAAAATCAGAATTTTCAAACTAAAGACTTCAAAAGTGTGAAATAAATTGGTATTTGACCGAAGCTATCAGTGTGAAATGCTCAAACAGATGTGAAGGCAGGGTGGTTGCGCAGGTTCAGTCTGACAGCATGGGACCCTGAGATAAGACTGGAGAGAGACTCACTCACGCTTCTCCTTATATAAAAAACCTCTGAACCTTCACTTGGCTGCAATGGCATGTTGTCCAGAAGCACAATCATCTTCCAAGGCCAGTTTTAGTTTAAGTCTCGGGCCACAATGACAGAACAGACATTGTTTGGCCGTCAGCAGAGGGAGGATGAACTGCCGCTGGTGTCTTTAATGGAGGACATGCCTCCAGAGGACACCCAGCGGCAGCATAAACTGTGACAAAGGCCCTGGGAGAAAGAGGACCGCAGGGTCTATTTCAGAAAAACACAGTTTTTTCCCAATTAACCTCCCTTTGCCTGCTGCAAATCTTGCTCTCCACATGCATGACGCATGTCTGTCCCTGCAGATTCACTCGGCGTGGGAAACGTCAGCATACATTTGCGTATCAGAGAGAAATAACCAGGCAAAGAAAAAAAAAATGATCTCGTAAAATGGGGCAGACATACTGCATCCTCATCAAGCCAGTGCAAGCAGTGCAGGACTGCAGTTGAAATGACAAACATCTTAAGTCTATCATATTACACCCTCATATTTATGGGGAGTCTTCCCATTCAGGAATACAGAGGATTTTGCAATGATTACTTAACTTTCAAAACACTACCCCTAATTAGTGGTTGCGGAAAATAACACTGATGTTTGCCATTTCAAATGTGACATTTAAAAAGTTTGAAGTTCAGTTCCATAGCATCGCAGAAAATAATAATATATAAAAAAAACAAAAAAAAAAAAACAAAGAAGAAGAAAGCAAGCGGCCCTTCAGTTCAGGAGCACTACGAGTGAGTACATCCTCACATGGCAGTTTATACTCTGCTCCCTCCCTGTCATCAGACTGTGACATGATGGAGAAATACTTACTCTGAAGAATCTATAAAGTATATTCCAAGTGCTCCAATGCTGAGTGCAAAAACTAGAACAACCTGAAAGAGGAAAAATAGCAGGATTTTTCAGTCATTTCTTTTTGACATATTTTCTCCAGGAAAATAGACACAAATGAAAGCATTAAACATAACAAGTTTTCTACTGAACTCAATGCCTCAGACATGGTCATCGAGGACCCAAAGACTCGCCCTCTCACTGCATCTGGGGTCCTTACTGCATGCTCTGTGATGGTTCCCTAAGGGGGGGCTTCCTTCTTTTTCTCCCACCACTGATATTTATGCTTAAGGCCTCTGGCCTTCGATCATCATACAAAAGGAGTTCACATAAAAGTCAATTTTCAAGTGGAAATAAAATAAGAAATTAATAATTAGCTTCTCGTTATTAACAAGAAAGAACATGACTCTTCTAAATCATGCCTGATTAACAAAAAAGAGAAAGTCAAAGTGGACTTGGCACAAAAGCTTCAAGGAAAAACATCAGCTAATGGTCACCATGGACAGCGGTACATACTCCTCATGTAAAACGCGAGCAGGCGGGGTGCAGATACACTATGAACATGTAACAGAACAAAAGCCCTAAAAGCACGCTTTAGCATGTACTAGCAGCACTCAGACAGGAGTACTTCAGTACAAACCACTGCTGATTCGTCTCCCCTCATCCTGTCCTTGGCAGGCGTGACCCCATGGTGAAACATTCCTACACTGTTGTGAGCGGAATTTCCAAGGCTGGAGAAGCTCCACTCTGCAGACCGCAAGCAGCATCGTTTGACCACCATGACACCGTGATGCAGTTCATACGGGACTCACCACAAACCAAATATAAACCAACAAAACCCCGTATACTACCAAAGTTTATGCACAAAGTTTCAAATAAGTGAAAATACTAGCATTTCCTACATATGATGATGATAATAATGATGATGATGAAGATGACGATGAAGCTGATGATAAAGCTGGTGGTGGTGATGAAGATGATAATGCCACAACTGGGCTTGTAAATTCTAAGACTGATTGAGTTTGTGACATAGTGAAGCATAATTGTGTGCCGTTATGACTTGTAAAATGACATGATTTAGCATGACTGAGATCACATGTTAACATATCATTGCTGTGAATCGTTTTAACACTTCTGAGACAGAGCAGTCTGTACCGCTCCACAGCACTCAGCTTCCTTCAGATTTCGCTTCAGATCACAAATCCCCATTGACGTGGTGACGCTCCACCTACGGTCCAGGATGCAGCTCAGGGAAGTTTGGCAGCTCTGAATCACTCCGAGTGAATCCGTGTGGGCTGAGACCAACTGGCATCACACATGAGGCACCATCAGTGGTGTGCTTTCACTCGTCTGAGATCCCACTCAAATCACTGACACTAAAGGATGGATGGAAAATGGTCTCCCCACGTTGCTGTGAAATTCACAGCAGCACCCCTGCGGCCAGCGTGCTGAAGGGAAAGATGCCATTGTACTGCTCCAGATGTCTGTGTGTTCATAAACAAAAGTGCACGTACAATACTAGGCACACAGATATATGGATATGCGGGCACTGGCAGAGCATTAACAGGGCACCTCCATGCAGAAATTAAAAGCCTCACACGTTTTCTTTTCCTCCTCCAATTTCAAAGCTGCACAATTATGTGAAAGCTGAGACCTCAGTGGGTTTAGGCCTAAAGGAAGCCTTTGATGCAGGCCACACGTGGCAAAGGCACAGGCCCAATGTGACAGGCAGCTCCCCCTGCAGACCACCGCAGGACTCGTGCTGGGGATGAAACAGGTCCTTGGGTTCCTTTAAATCAGAGCTAGATAAGATTTTAACAACTCTGAGCTATTAGTTAAGTTCTCCCCAAGCGA
>JAODJU010000062.1:17458785-17471628 GCA_026776725.1 Gnathonemus echidnorhynchus | reverse complement strand
GTTCTCCCCAAGCGAGCTTGATGGGCCGAATGGCCTCCTCTCGTTTGTATAGTTCTTATGTTCTTATGTTCTTATGCTCCTGCAGGCATGCGGCAACGTCACCCAATGCACACAGAGCTCACAGTCCCCTAAGCCAGGCTCATTCCACTCATTACACAGTAAACTGGGCGTGTTAAACATCACTAGGCTGAAGGAACAGAATATCTAGGATGTTCTGCATGACTGTATTATTATTATTATTATTATTATTGTCATTGTAATCATCACTGTTCTTATTTTTCGGCTAATCTCTGAAGTTAAGACCATCTTAGGACCATTAATGATATTGTGATATGTGGGTGTGTGTGAGTCTGTGTCAGATTTCCCCCAAATGTCCCCAGGAGGACGATAAACCCTAAAAAGTAGGCCTTGTGAGAACATCCTTACAAGGTTAAAGCAAAGAAACTGAATGCGCAGCGTGGGTGTAGGAAGTGCCGCCCATCTCAGGACAGTGAGTCACGTGACCATTCCAGTCTGCCCTAATTTGCCTCTCCCGGTCCTTATCACGATTGCCTGTTCGTATGAGTGCCACTTGTCTCTACCAATTGCATCTCCCGAACATCTCTAGAGTCCACCCTGTCCCTGCTCATGTTCCCTCTGAAACAGGGGCTTTAACAAAATAAAGCTCAGGTCCTTGTTTTATAAGGGTGCATTGCCATAGCTGTGTAAATGACCAAAAAAAAGAAACATTTGGCTCTATACTTAAATGACGATTCAACAGCTTATACAAATGAAGCCTGGCTTCAAGTTGTATGTGTATCAAATTATTCATAAATAAATATAGAAATAATATCTTGTAAGATTCCCTTCTGCTACAACACCAACAAATCAGATGTGAACTGAATTCTGTGTATAGCTTGAGATCTGATCAAGACGTGAAAATTTATAGAAGAAATGAGGCCTTTGAAGCCGCACACTTAGGCCTGTTTTGCGTCTCGTGCTGCGAGGGTATCTTCTGACATGTACCATACTCTGCAGGAGACCCTGCAAGCAGCACAAATCACTGCTTTGTGCTAATTTCATGTGAGGCTTTCACCCAAAGCTCCTAATATAAAACCTGCATTCATGCTCCAGGCAGTTAGAAAACTTTCTGACATTACATTACATATAAACATGTCAGTCAGTAACTAAGCTGACACATGAAAAATGATCATGCAGGTCATTTAATCATACCTTTCACAGAGATGGCCTTCTTAACATTTCATTTAGAAAGTAATAGTAGCCATAGCGACCCCAATAAGTAATACAGCAGAACCCAAGTGAACAACACAGTAATAAAGTTACTGTGCAAACACAAATAAAAACAGCTGAGGAGAGGATTCGAAGCTCTGGATAATGATTATATTAGCAGTTGATGAGGGGGCACGGGGGTATGGGAGCAGGACTTTTCATACACGACATAAAAGAGCATTGCTCTTTTGGGGGGCACAGTACCTTAGCCCTGATTCAGCAAGTCTGTAATGATCCTTTAAGGAAACGAAACCACTCATGCCTTAAGTGTAAGTGCATCTCTTGACATACATATAATACCAAGATACAACTTGAAATACAATAGCTGTAACGTGTCCTGTTTCACACACGGCAGATCACATTTTAATGTGTAGCCATATCTGGTAGAGGGAAAGGGGCCAACTGGCTGGCTGGCTGACCGACTGACTGACTGATTGACTGAATGAATGAATGAATGAATGAATGAATGAATGCCTGGAGGGGGAGGCGACTCTGCAGCACACTGGAGGCCTTCACTGGAGGCCTTCTCTGGGAGCCATTCACTCACCAATGTATCTGAAACTACTAGTCTGAGTGCTGTTGTGACCCTTCAACCATTGTCAGGACCATGCCTATCTATTCTATCTAACACTTAGTGCATTTCTAAAGCACAAAACATGTAGACTAAGAGACATTTCAATGTGACCATATCGCAGTGTGGCCTGAAGCACTGCTTCACATGCAGCGGGACTGAACCTACCAGCACTCTGCCTGTCAATGTCTGCGCAGATATCATGACTCCAGCCCAGTCCTTGACGGAGGTCATCCACCCCACTTCACTGGCGGAGGAGTCCTCTTTCTCCTCTGGGGCCTTGGTGTCTATCGAGTCACTGACAGGGTTGTTAACCTTCTGTGCTTCCTGCAACACAGAAACAAACTGACATCATAGCAACCCTGTATAATACATGTATGTGAGCTGGACCTTTTGAATTTCTCTTCATTTTAGCAGTGACAGCATCTTTAAGCAGCTGAGAGTGGGCAGATTCCAGGCAGAAGCATGACTCACAGGGAGGAGAAACAGCCTGGAAACTGGACTGCCAGCTACCGCACACGCACCCCTACAGCCAACACTGCAGCTCTGTCTCCATTCGTTGCAAGCCTAATTATTTGATTATATGATGCTAAAGGAACAGGCAGCTGCCTAAAGGTGTCCTCATGAGGTGACTCAGTGAGGTCACGTGATCCAAGCATCCATAAATGGTGATGGAGACTGGAGCAAGTGGGTACTTCAATTCAATTCATTTTTTTTTTTTTAATATAGTGCCTTTTGTCATTCCAAGGCATTTGACATGGGAGTGTGACAAAACATTACTACATTATGTACACAGAAGGAGAGTTACACCTGACACTTCTTTCTGTATGAAATACTGCATTTATACAATCAATTGTTTGTCATTTTTAGCCAATACCACAAACATATTATTAAAAGTTACTGCTCCACACAAAGCACTATGAAGCTGAAGGGAGTATGTTTCTGTGCAGCACAGGAAAACTAATGGATACCTGCCCTGTCCCTACAAACAGGACACAACCATGATACAGCCGAAAACACCACAGCGTGAAGCAGCAAGATTCTTGATGTGGGCCTACAGGGATTAGAGGCTATAATTTGTATTAACAGGACTGAAAAATGTCATGGTTGTGTGACCCTCTCTGAGACACAGGGGAGAAGAGCAGGGGGCTGTGGTTCAGGTTTACATAAACAGCAACATACCTCTCATTGCATGAGCTACAGAGCTGCATATAAGGCCCACATTGGCTGCACAGGGTAGCTGGATCTGAGCCAAGGACAGACTTTAGTCCTCAGGACAGTCTAAGTCAAGAAGCTTTCCCAATGGCACACAGCCGACAAGGAGCACTGCATGGCCACTCTGAAGTGACGCCCTTTCTCATGGGGGCCGGCCATGGGGAGACCTTCTAAGATTCAGTCAAACAAGGAAAGATTGACTGCACCTACGGCTGGGCAATTAATCTAATTTCAATATCAATCACGATCAATCATGATCAACAGGTCCAGCAGTAGCAGTACCCCCAGGGTTTTTCCAGGTTGAGTTCTTGTATTTCAAGGAAAGACCACGTTAAACAAACACAATTGGCCACTAAACAGAAACGTTTAAGTGCATAAAACTCAAAACAATGTTTCACGGTTCATCGACGGTCATGTACAGAACATTTTGGGTAACCATTAGAAACCTTCAATCGTAGAATGCTGATAAAAATGTGGTTAGTCCTCTAAAGGCCCAGCAACTCCAGCAAAACACAGTGCTCTTTACACTCACTATGTTCCAGAAAGGGGTCCGAAATCTACTTCACAGCTCTACTACTCACTGGTGAGTGCAGAGAGCATCTGTGCAAATGAGGAGCATTATAATAAGATCTGCTCCCAAAAGACTTGAAAAGGTGCAAGTCCCAGGCAAGTGAGGGAGTAGGTGAGCGTAGAGTGTGTGTGAAGCAGACAGGTAACAATTCAAAATAAAATCATTACGAAGGGATTTCATTCTGGGCCAAGTAAATATACATCTACCTGTGTATTTATTACATCGTCTCATACTGTCAAGCTTGATATTTTCAAAAAATGTGCAATACTTATCAGAGAGCAGGGGACATTCTAAATTTAGATTAAATTGACTATGCACATGTGTGACAAAAGCACAAGTATTCAAACAAGTAGCGGAGTGAGTACTCATTGTAAAGAAAACCTAAAAGCAAAATAAGTGTTGTGGGCCTGTCAGTTTCACCAGCATAGCTGGACAGCTTTATATATCAAGGAATAAATACACACACATATACTATATACAAGGATTGACATAATTGGTAGACAAGGATGCATTTACTGCACAAAGTGCTGTGCATTGCAATTTCTTGTCATAACAGCACAAATGTGTACTTCTTTTATGTGCAATCGTGCTGTTGTGACAAGAAATTACCATGCATTTTAACTTTCATACCACGAATGAAGTACACATTTACTTGCTACGAGTTCTGTCAAAAACGATGACCATTTTTTTTCATGATGAGACAGCAAAGTAGCCTCTTGAGCATGTATCCAGGAAACAGATGAGTGCAGGGTCTGTTTTCACTGAGCAGTATGGAAGATGAAACCCTCTCCATTGGAAAGAAAGCTATGGGGTTTACAGAGTAATGCCATAGCACTGACCCCAAAGGAACAGGCTAAATAGCTCTAAAAAAATACTACAGTGCATCTGAACCCTCTCCAATATGTGACAGGTGTGTTGTGGCATTTGAAACATTGAGGTCTTCACAATCATTTTGGTAGGAATGTCCTCCAATTTGGCAACACCATGTAGTGGTGTCAAGTTCTCCCCTTGTGATATTGGTGCAACGGAGCAGAGGTACTAGTACAACACATAGTTCTGTATCTCTGCCTTGTTATGGAAATCAATCATCACTAAGCACTAAAAAAATGCAACAACTTCTTGCCCCTCGAAAGGGTTGCTTCAGATTTTCTAGCATCACTGGCATCACTGTCCAGTCGCAGCGTCTCACTCATGTTACACACAGAAAGTTTCACGAAGTGCAGAAACTCAGCATCTGTCTGGAGTCATGCATAACTAGTTTCAAACCTTGGGCTGAATACAATGGGGACAGTGTCAAAACCTACCTGTGCTTGACTCTGGGTTGATCAGATGCAGTCAGACAAAATGCTCACATATTGTTTACACCATGATATTCTGGAATTTGAAATTACAACGACGGGAATGAAAGTCACACTAGTCAGAGCTGACCCTATTAAGGGGAATTCAGTACATGTGACATATCGCTTAGCAACACAAGCCCCTTTAGAATGTCGTATATTTACAGTATGAATGCATACGTGGGTGTAATTCGGGAGGTAGACAAAACAGTCAGCCAAACAGCAAGTGGCGAAATAAGTACAGAAATTCATATTCAACAGTTTCTTTCCTTAGCAATCCGATCGCCTGGTAACCACATGCCATATCGAGTCTAAACCATAATTTAGCTGCTAAATCATCACTTACTAAAACCTCATGGGAGCTGACAGTTCAGGTTCTAGATTCAATAAAGTTCTAGCTTTACCTTTTATTTTGATAAATGTAATTTGCAACCACAATATGTTGTAGAAAAGGCTCACTTGAATTGTGGTCACATGAAGCATTAAGCAATACTGCAATTCATAGATTAAAGCATATGAGATGAGCTCATCACAGGGAAAAAACGGCAATGGTGCAGAAGGCTCATTTTTAATTGCTCTCATCAAGAACCTCATGCCTGAGATCTAGCTGTCTCATTAGCTTCTTGCTTTGTTTGAAGGTGATATATAACTCCTGCTCCAATGCTGCTTACACTTGTACCTGGGCATTCATTGTAAACTCAGCCTAGCTGCACTTAATGCCTACTTGACTCCTTGACAGCCATTTGTTTGTAATTTATTTGCCTCACTTGCACGTCGCTTTGGAGAAAAGCGTCTGCTAAATAAAGTAAATGTAAATGTAATCAGCAAGCTGTAAGAGGAAGTTGACTGCTGTAGCCCCCCAACCCATTCCTGTATTTACATGTGGATGACAGCCTATATCACATGACATTAACCCCACAGCGCATAGTTGCTGAACAAGAGCCATGATACAAAGGCACATTCACATCCAGACCAATACTGCATCAACACAACTCAAACATTGATGAAGACTACAGCGACAGACACATGACTGACCACAACCATCACATCATAATACTGTTCCTTCAGTGTACCACCTGGAGCAAATGGAGATATCCCACAGAGCAGCTGTCACCATTGCTCATGGCCTAATGAATGCAGAACCAAATGCTTCATGTATTCCTTTTTGGAGGAGTGATATGGAAATGACTGCAGAAAAGGCTGCACTCAAATAGCTCAAAGGCAAAAAGCAAAGTCACTGATATCTTACTATAATCACACAGAAACTGAAAAGAGAGAGCGATCTGGCTCACAGGTATTGCAGGTACAGCACCACTACAGCTGAACAGCAATTTGTGAGCTTTCCATGGTGCTGAAGAGCTCAGGAAATTTGATGTCTAGGATTTATCCACTTGACAGCAGATGATGTAACACAAGACTGAGTTGTTGAAAAATTAATTTTGCACCATCCAACTAGCCCCATGAGAAAGCATGCTTACAAATAGCAAGCATAAAAGTATAAAAGTGAATTTGTGGTGGATCTCCAACCACGAATTATAGAGACACACATTCTGGTGCAAGTCTATATAAGAGAAGACCAGCTTGAACAGACAGAAAATTTCTCCTGCTTATACTGGAAAGAAGAGAAATGTATACACCTTTTAAGCACCTCAGGGGGAAAAAAATAAAATATCACTGACCAAATGTCTTCGGTATGTATTCATTTTTTTCAGTGATCATGCTATGGTTTCAATGGGCAAAGCAAAGTAGCCTTTGACCTTTTTCCTAAGCCAAGCTCAGCCCCACACAGAAGTCAGTTCAGGATACTTAAGGTTATGGTAACCTGGCCGGCAGACACACAATACCCTTCCCCCACCCAGAGGCAGACCAACAGCAGGCATCAGCAAGGAGCATCCCATTACAAACACAATGCCAACAAGGCAATCTCACTAGGCTGCTAGATTGGGTTTCAGACACTTAATTCTGACAAGCATGTTCCCATTATTTCAAAGCATCAGAGCCACCCACACACTTGTTAAGGTCTGAAGGCTCTATGATCTGAGACTAAAACTTCCATCACACATCCTGTATGGCAGACCAGCCACCACAACTGATTATTAATTCTGGCAAATGACAGCGTGAAATAGCTCTTGCATAGGTTTTTCTGGCATTTTCTAGATCAGTATTCTTTAACTGCGTTGAGTGTGCCAAACGGAGATGATGGCAGCTACAAACGGCAGGCAGCCCTGGGTTTCAGGCACGGCAGGACATTCCCACAGGTATATTAAAAGGTAATGAAGAGCAGAGACTGCAAACACCTCCTCAACCATTTGTTTTAAATAATCAGACTCTCTTGTGTAGAAATTAATAACACCATTTTGTCAATATCACAATTTTAAAAATGACAATATTATTTCTCTGGAAAATATGCAGTCTCTCTGGCTAGCTGGTGCACTGCCAGAACTTGGCACTTCCAAAATGACTGTTTCACAGAGACATTCCAGTTGTATCTATTATTATTCATGTTACTTTGCTGATTTTGTTAGCCAAAGTGAAGTACAATTTTTGCATTCAGAGTGAAGCTCTGAGTGAAGCTTCATGCTCATGTTAAATTCATGTCGTTAAAGACATAACAACATTCAAGTCACAACATTTCAGCCCAATTCATGTCTATGTCCCAAAGGGCATCATTTCACCAGGAAATTGAGAATTTTTTGGGCCGAGGTATTAGTCACCAAGGCCAGTCCACCAAGATACTTGCCAAGTACATGGATCTACCAGTTGGCTGCCTTTACATGTTTGTCACTCTCCCGTGCCGTGCAGGTCACCGCGCATGCATGACCACCCCCCGTGTACACGACGGTATTTTAAATTATCTCCCCCTCCCCCCACGTTATTTTATTTATACCTTTATTGTATTTTATAGTATAGTACCAAACACTGCAGGTATCGCATATATATAATTCTTCGACATGTCTTTCAAGTAGAGGCTGACAACAGAAATACTTCTGTGAGTTTTCTGGCGCATCAGTGTGCTTCAAGGCATCTTCTGGTCTAAAGGTTGCGTCATCTTACCGTTCAGAAAACATGAAGTAAAATTCACAGCATTCTCAGATACGTGCATCCAAATCCACATAGCGGAGGCCATATAAAGTACATCGTGCTGTGGGGTTATACTACACTGTAAATGATGATTATGGATAACATAAAAGCCATTTCAACGTGCGGCAGGTACCGTACCTTGTTTTTAATGTTGCAATGGCAACACACCGTCCACAGATAATTGAGGGTCCTCCACAGAAGAATGATGAAGAGACCACCGAAAAAAGTCACCATAGATGAGGCGAGAAATGCCCACCACATGCGTTGGCCATTGTTGTCACAGGGCACGTCTGGTGAAAACGGGATGATCACGTCCATCTTGGATATGAATATAGCGGACGAGTCCGGATTTATGTTATTAATATTCTTGCTCATAATGCTGCCGATTCTCCCAGCAGTACCGTCACCCACTACAGCTAGCATCCAGGGTCTTGCCGTCGCTCCCAGCCTGGAGTATCAGCCATATTGCTCAAAATATCCTATTTTCCACCAAAAACGGCGACTCCTACACACATCGATCCCCTGAAAACAAATGACTCGCAGGCCGGTTCAACGTGTATGAGTGACATTGAAAATATTTCTAAATTCACCTTAATAACAGCTATGCATTTTCCCCAGTGGACTTTCAAAGGTTTGGGTGTGATTGTCAGAAATTGATTATGCAGCTTTCATCCGTACCATGGTCTTCTGGATGCGTCGATTCAGTAACCAGGGGAGATGATCAGAGCGTTTGTCCGTGTGCGACCAGCTTTCCTCTGCCTAGCGGTCTTGTCAACAACGATTCCGTTAGTAAAATGGCAAAATGTAAACACTTTCGTCCTGAACCGGTTTAAATTGTTATTCTGCCGTTAAATCCGAAGCGATTGACGCCTGATGCCGCCGTTGAGGGTCAGAACAGCAGCTCAGCAGCGATGTTAGGCTCCGTGTGTAGGTATGAAGGCGGGACTCGAGTGTCAGCCGTCGTATTCAAGCCTCAATTTTGTACCGCATTTCATATTGACACTCTACATATAACCCACTCACCATCATACGTCTATTTCAAAACCGACAGTCAGTATTAATCCTTTCAAAAGAAGTATATTTCCACACCTGGTACGGATGACGTCTCCTTAGCTGCAAGCAAACCTATATCATAAATCAGCAATGGCCGTCTACTATTTCATGATCCATTTTAAAATAAAAAATAACCACTTCAATCCTCTTTTATCCGCCCTCTGCTCCATTTCTGTCTTTCATGCTAAAGAAAGGGTTCTTTTATAGATGTATAAATGTGTGGCTGTTTTTTTATTTTTTATTTTTGTATTAATCTTCTCACATTTTCCCCAGGAGTTGTGCTCGACTACCGTCTTGAAGTGGGTCAGGGCATAATTCAATCCAGTTGCAGATCCCTTCTTTTTGATTACCATGCCGTCTTCACGAAATCGTCTAGCAATGCATTGATAACATTTGATTGAAATGGCTTTACGCTTAGTAAGTGTTTATTGTTTTAACTTAATAAAATAATGGTACTAATGGTAATAAAATTTGTTATACTGTTCCATCAACGCTTTTTGGCAGGCTCCCCATACCAGTAAACATCTTTTCATCCGTAAAGTACAGCCCTTTTCAGAGCTAAAATATCTAATACAAGGTCAAAGAACAGATGCTGATAACCACTGGCAAAAGGTAAGTAGCATTTATTATTATTCTTTTATTAATTTTAGAGCCCAAAAACTCAATTGGTTTCATTTAACATGGGGACAGTCTATCAAATTCAACTAAAACAAAGACTGGACAAGTTAAAATTTTTACATGCTGAATAGAAGTCTGACACTATAATCACGCCATTTTAATAAATTACACAATAATCATGGTTATCACGAATTATTCATGTGTTTCTCCGTAAAAGTTACAGGACCGTTTATTCTTATAATTTATCGTAATATCTCACTAAAACTAAACAACATCAAGAAACACTTAGACCTCAAGTTTATTTTCCCAATACATTCTGCATACTTCCGTTAATATGCATACAGCACAATGGTCAGGACTTCAAAAGCAAGGCTTCAAAACAGCTGTATTCTGCGGTTTCCGTATGAGCTTCCCCGTACCTAAAGCACTGGGTGTTTTGTTGCGTGTGTGTTTGTACATTTTGTCACATGTGCAATTAAATGACAAAAATCACCTTCATACTGTATAGTTTGTTACTTCAAAGCGCCAATACGCAGTGGAAGAGAGAAAATTGTGATACAACTACCAGTGAGATACCACAGACTCGGTGAAAAGCCAGCTTGTATTGTAATGTCCACATTAACTCAGATCACAATACACTGCACAAAAAATGCGTTCCTTATGATTAACGTAAAGACAATGCGAATAAAAACAATAATACGGAGCGAAAAGCAACAAGTTTCCATGAGTCAGGTTTACCTGCGAAAGCCCTCGTTGGACCGTCAGCGCACTACATTTAACTGAGTCACCCACATCTATGGAACCACCAAGTCTAAACACTTGAAACCGCTATGACTTCTCCGCATAAACGCCATTCTGGGATCCATGAAATTTGTACCTGCCTTACACACGTGCGTTAACGGAAAAAAACCGAAGGCACGAATCACATTTTAGCTGGGCGGTGCTGCCTCTGCCCATCGGATCCGCCACTGAACTTTATGCTTTATGCCAATCAGGTGGTCTGTTTATATGATTTCAGATTGATGGTCTGCCGCCGCCTTGCGGCTGCATTAGATGACAAAAACTACAGGATACCTTCAGCATCACGTTACAAGATGCACATCCTATAAGTGCCCGTTTTCCCCTAGCCTCACCAGACATCAATGCCATCAGTGCCTCTGCAAGCTCCTGCCATCTGTGAGACCGATCTCAATAAAGGCTGCAATATATTACAGTATTTAACATTACAATCTTTCATTTTCAGGATGCTGTTTGTACACTGTGTACTTTTAAAATTTGTTTTGCATATTTACTTGTTTGCACCATGGGTGCTCTCTTTATATCTTGTCTGTTTGGCACTATGTGTGTGTTCGTCAGTGCACTACATTTTTGCTGCTGTATGCACCAGAATTTCCCCCTGGGATCTATAAAGTTCCTCTTAATCTTACTTGCAGTAGAGTGGGAGGAAAGACTGAGGCACTAAGCCCTGTCTGGGATGAAGCGAGTGTTCACTATACTTTCCATCATGATGGTTCCCAGTGGCTTGTGAAGAGAAACCTGGAGTACATCTAGTCTGCTGGAGATGGGAAAAACCTGCTGAGCTGTGTGTCATCTCTGAGCTACAGTAAGTGGTTGGGTACATACTGCCTTAAATTATATTCTAACAAGGGTTACGTTGGGAAATAGGAACACTTTCTTTTGAAATATTTATCCTGTACATCTATACACTACTAATCACAAATCCAATATGTTCTTAGTCTTGTATTTCTAGAACACTTTTAAAACATGAAAAATCACAATACACTTTCACAAGCAAATTAATGTCTTAAATGTCCTAACAGATTCCTTTTTCCACCTTTTACCAGCTTTTCGACAACATTTGGTATCAGTTAGGGCAGTGTATATAAAAACTTTGTAATGGTTCAGAATACAACTTATAGTCTAGTGCTGCTGTCTGCTTCATAAACACACACTTTTGCAGGCAGATATAGTGGACACACCAGAGAGGAAAGACAATGGGCTCACACAAAGTGCCTCAATTTTATTTTTACTTCATCTTGGTTGAAAAGATTATGCCAAGAAATACTGGTTTGCCTAGCGGAATATAACAAAAGCACTTACTGATCTCTCCATATAGGATACCTATAGCTTAGTTCTAGGCTGTGGCCAGCGTTCTAATGCTTGATATTGGCCCTCAGAATAGTGTGAAAACCACCACCTTTTCTGTAACATAAGAATATATCCCCAAGTTTTATGATATTTTTCCTGATATGGAGAGGTACTTTAAAATGTATCAACAGCATAAAATGAGACTTATATGGAAAAAATAAAAATGATGCTTCTAAATCTACTGAAAATTCATTTAAAGCAAGATACAGTGATCGATTCCATTGGAAAACAAGGAGTTTAGAGGAACACATGCATGCACTGTAAGAGAGTAAGTGGTACAAGGCAGTATCATATAAGCACATAGGAAACAGGACATTTGGCTTCCAGAAGTGGACGGTGGTCCACGTCTAGTCATTTCCTCCACACAGCTTTAACAGGAGCTTCTTGTAATCTCCAGATGTATCCCCCTGCAACATCAAGAACAGTCAGCCTTCAAAATGCACATACGAGTATGTTTGCCATTAGAATTCAGAAAAGTACAGTGGTACCTCAGAACTCAAAATTAACCCATTCAGAACTCGGGTTCGAATCCTAAAAAGTTTGAGTTCTGATCAAATTTTCCCCATAAGAAATAGTGGAAAACCAATTAATTGGTTCCCGGCCCCAAAAAATTACACCTAAATATGTTTTTATTAGCATTTAAACACAAAATGAACAGGATAAAACAAGAGCAGCATTTATTTCTTAATGGCTTCCAAAACGATAAAGAATGTACCCCAACACCATCATTGTGTTGTTCTTCCTGTTCTCAATTAAACCCCGTGTTTCCTGATCACCTGAGTCCCATCCCTGCTTCCCCGGTTCTGGCTCGGCAGATCGTGACAACCCCAAGCTATGCCCCAACACTGCGCCAACACTAGACTATGCCATGCGGTCCATTGTTTATTTCTATTATTCATTTATGTTAATTTTAGTGTCCGAAGAGCAAAGTCGAAATTAAAAGTATACAATGTTAGGAAGGCTAACTTTAATGGTATGAG
>JAODJU010000062.1:17395357-17406304 GCA_026776725.1 Gnathonemus echidnorhynchus | reverse complement strand
ACGGGGGGGGGGGGGGGGGGGGGGGGCAGGCTGTCTATATGAAACACAATCGTACGTTTAACCCTCACTGTGTTAGAAGTGCAGCAGTTCAAGGTCTATGAATATTATGCACGTTGGTAGAGAATTTAACATCTGAGCTAATATACGATATATGTACTTGCCTTAATTTGCTTAATGGTGAATATTGATAAAGGACGACATTAAGCCCATCTTAACTAATTCTCCCCAGCCCAGGGTCAATGGGATTACGGGCTGAGCCAGGCTATGAATCTGAGTGCTATAAGACCTGTGACAGTCCCCTAATGTAGCCGGCTTTACAGTGAGAGTGGGCCGTAAATCCAGCCTGCTTTTGGGTCCATGTCTGTGACCGTTTATTTGATTGCAGCTGGATGGCACTGAGACACGGGGTAATAACATTAAGCGAAAACATGAAATTTCAAGATGGCCTTTCAGCATGTGCACAGTGTCCGGTCAAAGGGCAGCATCAAGCCTGGTGTGACAGAGGGGAAGGACTCACCTTCTGTAGGATGTGGATTCTTTCTCAGCAGAGGGAATGTCTCCAACCTCCAGCAAACAACTTCACTCCACTGCATCTCTGCTCGTCCATCGGCCAGCCCCCGAATACCAAACCCTGGCCCTCACACAGCTCTGTTAAGTTCAGCTCACTAAAACTGTTTTTTTACAATACTGCCGTGAGGCTGGAAGGCTGCATGTTGCCTTATGTCTCTCATACAAATGCAAAGGCATATACAACATACAATATACATTCATCTTCAAATGTCACTCTAATGCACATTACAGGCATCAGAGCAGACAGCCGATTTTGTAAACTGTACAACTGAAATAAAGGCAATTTAGTCCAAACACAGTGCCATGATTTTGCTTCCTGGCATATCATCAAAAGAAGTCACCTTGCTGAAAATGTTTCTCTCTGGCCCAAGATAATGAGAAGACAAAGTCCAACTTAGGCGAGTCTGAATCAAGACCATATCTTTAACAAATCGGGTCCAAATCAAGATCAAATTCAACATGGGGTTAGCCTGAGACGAGACCTAGACAATTACTGGAACTAGGTCCAGAAAAACACAAGTTCAAGATTTTAAAAAATGTAATTTTTTATTTTTAAATATAATTTTAAAAAGTTATAAAAAACTATTTCAACTAAGAAATAAATGCTTCATCAAACACAAATGTAACAGACACACACCTCCACAGCATCCTGTAGTAATTATTAATTTCATTGTAAAATGGCCATATCCTGCTGAATTCAACAAAAATTGCCAATCTTTTATAAGAATTTTTTGTTTAGCAAAGTTTTTTATTAAACATACACATAATGAAGTTAATGATAAAGTGCACATACAACTATGTTACACTGTGTATTATTATTGTTACTCTGCACACTTCAACAATAACATATATTGCCTTTCAGAAATACAAGAGCAGAGAGAATTTTCTGTCTTAAACTTGCATGATGGGGTCTCATTGTGATGAGGACACATCAGTTTTACAGCTACTAAGCTAGCAGCTGCTATCAGCAAGCATAACAAAACTGATTTTAAAATAAGCCACAATAATGTAACTTAAATTTGTAGAAAACAATATGTGGCTACTTAATGTTTCATGTGTTTCGTCAGAAGGTGGTATGTGACTCAGCGGATTAAGACTCCAGGGTCTGAAAAATTGCTGGTTGGATTCTGCTCCCAGCAGATCAATCACAGCAGCTGTAGACTTTCAAAAAAACATCAGATCAATGACATGAATTTCACACATATGCATACACAAGAACTCCCTGTCAGATTTAAAGGCACTATTTTCTTGACGTTCAGGTGAGTTAAAGGTGCTGTAGAATGAAGCTCTGACTTTACTTCAGCATATAAGAATAAGGGGAGTTCAGTATAAGAAAGTGACAAACGATGAATCTCAAACACTGTTATTCCCTCTTTCAAATATTAATCCCACATATGTAAAAGAAGGTGGCAAAATGGGCTGATTCAAAAATCCTAGACTGTTACACAACAGTCTTAATGACACCTGCACAACCAGTGACATATATTTTCTCTCTCAAGGCATATGTGTGCACAATATCCACAAGTGCAGCTGGTGAGGAAAAAAATATATACCGACAGCCATTGATGTAAAGTTATTCATTGCTAATAGGCTAAGAAGGTAAGTCCTATTTCCCAAAACTCCCACTAGCAACTTGCATAGCTGGAATTGTTCAATTACATAGTTCCACCTATTTAAGTTGCTAGCATTGTTAGCAACTATGCTTTTGGGAAACATACTCCAGGTTAGCAGAGTAGTAGTAAACAACATTATGAAATCTGGGATACTGACATCAACAGGCGGTAACTCCAAATCACCTCAGCGTGTTTTTGGACTATGAGGAGAAACTGGAGAACCTGGAGGAAAACCCACGATGACACAGGGAAAACATGAAAACTCCTCACACATGGAGCCATTGCAGGAACTTAAAACCTGGTCCCAGAGGTGTGAGGCAACAGTGCTAACAACTGCACCACAATGCCACCCTGCTCTATGAAGACCAATGTCTGTAATGTGTAAGAATGAGAATTTCTGACACTGGTATTAATAAATTACAGCAATAATAATTATTATAAGATGATGCCTGGCTATCTAGATATCCAACGTTTGACTTTGGTTTATGATGTAAAATAAATTTTGGTTGGACACTTGCTGCATTAGCCTACGTACATGTCTTTATATCTCCTTTCCAAATTTCAATAGAAGATGGAAATTGTGCTAGTCACTTCAGTTATCAATGCTTTACCATTAGAAGGCTGCCACTATCGAATATTTTAATAATCAAGTAATCTACAAATTAATTTAATGATTAATCGAGTAATCGTTTTCCTATAATACACATATAGTACACATAAAATTATCATATTTATACAGTGTAATTGGTGGAAAGCAAGAACCAACCCTGGACAGGCATGATGCTCAAGTTGGTTACTTATTTGCCAGCTTTTTATTAGCATTTTTTATTCCACCTTTAATAGGGGATGTTGTTTGGAAAGAATCCCAAACTGATGACAAATTATCTTCTCAATGTCAATACATCTGTTACAAAACTCAATACATGTGATACACCAACTATTATGATGTGCAATGTTAATGTCGACATCGCACGTTTTCTACATAGTTTACACATCACAAGAACCACAGTTGTTAGTTGAGTTAGATCATCAATAAATCACACTAAAACATTTTTACTCTGATATGAGAAACAAAACTTAGCAAGTGTTGCAATATTAATGATGGTTTCTTTTCAACATCACCTATTATATATTTTTAAAAATCAGTAAAAAATTTGTCACCATTGTCACGACTAAACACAGGGAAGGAGTGAAGGTCCAAATCCATCTTGGGGTGGTTTGATGGGGATTTTGAAACACAAACACAAGTTGAACCACAAAACAAAAGGACTGTGAAGGGTCAACACAAGACAATACAGAATGAGGGCTGGACAGAATACAAGGAAGGCTAGAACTATTTTCTATAAACTAATTTAATGCTCACATGGGTAACAACAGTGAAACCTGGAGGGGTGTAATTGGGAGGAATGGCCTGCTTGATCTGAACCCGAGTGGTGCGCTGTTATCAGACTTCTGTGCTAACAACAGTTAACATAATAAACTCCATGTTTGAGTATAAGAGTATTCACCTGGCACCAGAGCACCCTAGGCTGCAGTTTGATGATCAAATTTGTACTCATATCATCAGATCAGATCAGAAAAAAGGAACCAGACTCAAAGCAGGAGCCCATCCTCCAGGGGCTGGCAAAAAAGTCGAATGAGCAAGATGGCAAAATTCTAATTCACACTGTCCCAATTTTAACATTTGAGTATCAAAGCGGGGGGCAGGCAGATGATGGCAGGTAGGTGCTGGTACTGCTTCAGATGCCAGGACAAACAGTGGTACAACAGAAGGGGATGCAGGAGAGACGTCACAGGCAGATGGTTGAGCAGGCCGAAAAGATGCCACAGGTAGTGACGAACATAGGCTTGGGGAGTCCCTGAAACGACAGCACTCCAATTCCACAAGAGGCTGTGAAGCTAGAGTGACACCACTGACAGTTCAGTTCATCCCAAGCCAATGGCACCGATCCCCACCCAGCTCTACAGCTCACACTATAGGTCTAACTGGGAGTGAGCAGTTAGCTAGAACTACAGTCCCTATAAGCTATAAGAATATTGGGCCTCATTCACCAACCGTTCTTACCAGGGCTGGACTGGGACCAAAAAATGGCCCTGGCATTTTTCGGTCATGGCGGCCCACTATGATTATTTATATGATATGCGAAAGCACATGACATACTAGAGGATATATGTGCACGCTGTGTGATTTCAAAAATTTAAATAAAGCGCAGCAGCTTACAAGGAAGTGAGTAACCATGTTAAACAATTGATATGCTCTTTCACTATTCAGGGATTCATCTTGGGAGAGATGGCCACAGTGTCACAATTCCCACCTTGAAGTGAAAGTGGATGTCAAAGAAACATAAACATATTCTCATAATGCGTCCATGCATTCGAGTATAGCCCATTCAAGTGTCATGTAGCCTAACTTTTTATACAATTTAGACAGCACAGAATCATGAACCTACTTTAACGCATTTATTTGTACAACCACATATTTCCCACATTTTGACATCAGTGATGCAGTGAAGATAGTCTCTATTTCTTGATGCCAACCCTCCCCATTAATCCGGGCTTGGGACTGGCACCTATAGTTGAGCTGACTTGCTCCCTTAAGTGGCTGGGTTAGGCTAAACTATATACATATTTACAAAGACTACAATACAACATCCCGAAATATGTAGTCTAACAAAACGCAGTTAAAGGAGGTAGCCTACCTGGCGAAATTGCAAACAAACAAATTAAAATGGCCATGGCATATAATCAGGCCATATTCAACAAAAAGCAGTTTTTAAGAATGCAGCCTACATGGCAAAACTGAATTACTTTCTGGACCAACATACGCAGTCGTCAGACGAATGAGGACGTTAGGCAGCCTTTAGATCCCACCTATCATGCACTGCATTTTTTTGCAAATCCCTCAAATGGAAAACCAGTAAATACAAAAGGAACAGCTTAGTTTGACTTCAAAACAGTACTATGTATTATATTTTAAGTTTATTGTAGGGATTTTACAGTTTTCTTTTTTTTTTAATTAAAAATTAAACCATACACCCACCATAATAAGAATGTATAACAAAAATGAGAGATATATAAAATCGCAAGTCACATTTTAAATATAAGTATTATACTCTAGCTGTTGAGAGCATGGAAGAAATTACCTCAGTATAATTTTGTGTGTATTTAGTATATGGGAGCGGCCCCTATGATCCAGCGGAGAGCCCCAGGCCGGCCCAAAAATGTGTGTCGGCCCACCAGGCATTGCCCGGTACGCCAGATGGCCAGTCCAGATGGTTTAAGAACAAATTTGTTCGTAAAAACAGTTGGTGAATGAGGCCCATTGGGAGTCTGAGTCTTGCATTTATGCCGGAAGTCTATTCCACAGCTGAGAATCTCCAGAAGAGAAAGCTCTGCAGCCTGCTGTTGTTCTTTCTATCCTATGAACTAATAGATAACCTGTGTCTTGAGACTGAAGCAAGCAAGGAGGTTGTAAGAAGCCAATAGATGTCTAAGGTATTCTGGTGCAAGGCCATTCAGTGCTTTATCCTCCTGAGACCTCACCCATTCATTTATGTCCATTGTAGTGGACATGTTGTTTTTGCATCTATCTTTTCACTGATGCAAGGAAACATATTTATTCCTGTTGTACACTAAAGAGGACATGCTGTGAAATTAAAAATAAAAATAAATTTGAAAAAATCTAAATTGTAAGATGTTTTATTTCCTCCAAAGACAAGTAACTTATAATTGAAGGACACTTTTTTCCTTGGGTCTCAGGAGGATATAAGTTTATAACAGTATTTTGTAGTCAATCCGACACTTGAAAGCCAGTGGCTAATATGATTAAAAAAAATGTATGTTTTTAACAACTCTGGCTGCTGCATTTTGTACTAGCTGAAGTTTATGTAAGCATCCAGATGGACAACCAGAAAGGAGGGCATTACAGTAGCCCAGTCTGGAAGTTATAAAGGCACATATTGGTTTTTATGCATCATGAAAGGACAGCATCTTCGGAAGCTTGGCTATGTTCTGTAGATGGTACAATGCAGTAATCTAGTAATGCTTCTTATGTGAGCATCGAAAAATAAATCTGAATCAACCAGGACACCAAGATCCCTGACCACTGTGTTAGCCTGAGTAGGAAGACCACCAAGGTTTAGGTTGTCAGACTTATTTCGAGCAGCTTTGGGACCAACTAGCAATACTTCTGTTTTTTCTGTGTTTAATATAAGGATTTTTTTTTGCCATCCAACACCAGATATCTAGTAGTCTTCTAACTGAGAGAGCTGCGATGCATCATCTGATTTAACAGATATACATTGGTACCTCGGTTCTCGAACTTAATCCATTCCGGACTCCGGATCGAATCCTAAAAAGTTCGAGTTCTGATCGAATTTTTCCCATAAGAAATAATGGAAAACCAATTCATTGGTTCCCGGCCCCCCAAAATTACACCTAAGTATGTTTTTATTTTATTTATTTATTTTTTTGAACAGGATAAAACAAGTAGAGCATTTTTTTCTTAATGGCTTCCAAAACGATAAAGATCTTATCCCAACATATTACCCCTGTCCTGCCCCAATCATCCGCTCCTTCCGTATTAAGTCCGCGTTTCAGTTTGTTTCCCCAGTTCGGTCACTGGGTGCGTTCGACTTGCTTACAGCGCTGGCTTAAAGCAACGCATTCTGATCCTGACACAATTCATTACGGTTAGATGCACAAACTGGAACTGCCTCCGTGACGACACACCTTTGCCCTTATTGGCTGAAGAGTTTAGTTACACGCATGACGTTTGTATCCCAGGCAGTTCCGATGCGTAATTTGCTATTTCTCCCGAATATCACGTAAAGCAGTGGGAGCTGGTTTTCAGTTAATTTACCTGGTAAAATAAAGTTTAAATAAATTACATAAATGCTCTAATAGTACAGTCTGTGAAGAAGGCATTCAAGTAAAAATTGCATTGTCGTATGACTCTTTTCCTGGCGCGTACAATTTATATTAGGTCAGCGTTAACGGTTTTACTTCTGATAATCAGATCGAGTTCTAGGTCAAACTGGTTTGTTCGACTTTCAAGAAATTCAAGTTCTAGTGAGTTCGAGAACCGAGGTACCACTGTATATACATATAACTGTGTATCATTGGTATAACAATGAAACCCAACACCATGTGTTCTAATAATATTACCAACCGGCAGCATATATAAAGTGAACAGGAGCGGCCCCAGTACTGATCCCTGGAGGACACTATATTAGACTTTAGTGGGCTTGGAAGATTCATTGTTCATGTGGACAAACTGATAACAATCAGTTAAATATGAGTGAAACCAAGATAGAGCTGTCCCCTTAAAGCTAACCACAGATTCTAGCCGGTCCAAAAGAATATTATGGTCTACAGTACCAAATGCTGCAGTTAGATGTAGTAATACCAACAAAGATATACAGTCATGGTCAGAGGCCATAAGCAAATCATTCATTACTTTGATTAAAGCTGTTGAAAATATGATAGCTGATGAACAACAACTTTTTCTAGGATCTTTGAAATGAAAGGAAGGTTTGAGATAGGTCTATAATTTCCTAAATCGGTAGGTTCAAGATATGATTTCTTTAGGACAGAACTAATAGCTATTTTAAAAGGTTTTGGAATGTATCCAAGTCTAAGAGACGAGTTTAACAAGTTTAGCAGGGTAATGCTAATCAGTGGTGCAATCTCCTTGAGGAATTTTGTAGGAATTGGGTCTG
The DNA here is from genome assembly GCA_026776725.1 of Gnathonemus echidnorhynchus. Lineage (NCBI taxonomy): Eukaryota > Metazoa > Chordata > Actinopteri > Osteoglossiformes > Mormyridae > Gnathonemus > Gnathonemus echidnorhynchus. The sequence goes on along the minus strand of JAODJU010000062.1, from coordinate 17,398,401 downwards.
CAAAGCTAGTACAAGATTTGCAGGACAAAACCAAGATCAAAAGTTCTGATTGTTTTATAGGAAAGACAGATTCAAAGGTGTCATTATCGACTATGGATGTACACTGGATGGTCTGTCTAATCTTAGTTATTTTATCATTAAAAAATGTAATAAAGTCATCACTCTTAAGAGCTTGTGGGACTTTAACATTGGATCGGGTGGTAGCCAAGGGAGACCCTGGCGGACCAATCCCCATATGACTAAACTGGTTTTCAGGACATAAACTCTACTTAAACTCTTCAACAATGGACCTCCTAAAACAGCACCTAAGGAGCATGGTTTACCATTTAACACCACCAACGTGATGCTTACTCAGCTGGTGATTGTACTGCTTCTGGCAGGGGATATTGAATTAAACCCAGGTCCAACATCAGCGCTCAGCATAAATGGAGCAACAGAACCCACAGAAGGACCAACAACCAGGGGCGCTGAACGTGCAAACTGGTCAGTGCCATACCGCTTGTTTAACCCACCTCTGGGGACTGTGGGTCCCGTGGAGCCGATGGGAGTTGGCTTGATGGGGGCTTTCGGCGTGGATGGTGTGTGAAGGCGGTGGAGTCGTGGCCTGGATTTGGATTCGGGACCTCTGTGTGGCCTGGGCCTGGTGCTGGCGTTGCCTGTCTGTCTGTGGACCCGGAGGAGATCCACCCAATGGCGGTGTCCTTGCTGGAGATTGGGCGCGGCGGAGCAGAAGCAGGGACCGTGGTGCTGCCCGGGCCTGGTGCTGACGTTACCCGACTGCCGGTGGACCTGGAGGAAATTCAGCCGATGGCGGGGCCCTCGCCGGAGAATGGGCGCGGCGGGACTGAGGCAGGGGCATGCACTGGTGAGTGTGTGACCCCGCAAATACACGCTACAATTTCCACCAGATGTGATGGTGGTAAATACACCTCTCCAAAAGAACTGAGGAATCATGTCTTCAAACGACATAGGACCACTAAAATATTTCGCACCCTAAACCAGGCTAAGGTCGTCTGGGACCCGCAGTCAAAACCAAAGGGCTTACTTGGTGGACACTTGAATATGAATTCGTAGTTTGAGACCAAAACGGGAACAGTTGGAATATCTGCTGCATAATTCCAATATTGACTTCCTAGGACTGTCAGAGACGTGGTTAACGCATTCTTCCCCGGAAGCGATAGTTAACATGCCCGGTTATAATGTTTTTAGGAAGGATAGAGAGAGTGGGAGGGGTGGGGGTGTACTAATCTATGTTAAAAATTCTCTTAAGTGTACAATGTTAAAATGGCCAAGTGAAATAGCCATGGAGTGTATAGGTATAGAGATATCACTCTCGGAAACAATGACTTTCATTATTGTGTGCATATATAGAAAACCCACAGAAAAAAATGATTTTTATGATCAACTCAAACTCCTTCTTAACCATTATGACAAAACTAAGGAAATGATCTTAGTAGGTGATTTTAATATAAATTGGGGTGTAAAGAAAGACCGCACTAATCTTAAACACATAACTGACTATTTTAATCTAACACAAATAATAAAAAACCCTACCAGAATAACAAGTCATTCTGAAACTTTAATAGATCTGCTATTTACAAATCATGCTGATAGGATTACTAAAACATATAACCTTATCACAGGTCTTTCAGACCATAGTATTGTTCTTTTCTCCCGTAAACTGAGTAAAAAACGCTTCAATTCCGTAAATTATAACAATTACTACAAATTTATCCCTAAGCATTTGCATCCTAATCTTCAAAATATTCTAAAAGAAGTTAAATGGTCTGAGTCTTTCATTGAAAATGATATTGAAACTAGCTCTCGAGTGTTTAACTCAAAATCATAGAAGCAATGGAACCATTTCTTAAAAGAGTTAAAATGAAAAAAAGTAAAAGTCATCTGCCTTGGCTAAATACCCAATGCAAAACATATATGAAAGAGAGAGATATTCTCCTTAAAAATTTCTTAAAATCTGGCCTTGCCAATGCCATTTACATCAATGAGAAACAAAACGACTAGTGCATTACGTAAAGCCAAAGCAAACTTTTACTTGGATATTATTAAAGATGCTAATGGCAACGGAAAAATCATTTGGCAAAACATACGCAAATTATTAGGTAAGGAGTAGGCCTATATAAGGTCCAACGATAGACTAGAATTAAAGGTCGACAACATACGGATAATTGATCCAAAAGAACTTGCAAGTGAATTTAACACATTCTTCATTAATTCTGTTAACGAAATAACCATAAGGTTTAGCAAGTCAGAAATAGCTTGTAAGCCTCCTGACCGCGGACAACAGATGTTTAATATAGAACAAATTACCGACCTCGAAGTGGCAAATATAATCCAATCAATGAAAACCTCTAAAGCCAAAGATATATACGGTCTGGACACTTGCTCTCTAAAAACTCACAAAGACGCTTTGGTGTGCCCAATAACAAATCTAATAAATTTATCTATTAAAATGGCGACAGTTCCAGCAGCCTGGAAGGTGGCTGTAGTCTCACCAATTTTTAAATCGGGAGACAAAACGTACATTTCTAACTACCGCCCTATCAGTAGTCTCCCTGTGATATCTAAGGTTGTAGAAAAATGGATTGCTAAATCCCTGAATAAATATCTCAACAAACACTCGTTTCTACACCGTATGCAGTTTGGATTTCGACAGAATCATTCCACGGAGACAGCAAACAGTGTCTTTGTGGAGAAAGTGAAATCCTCACTTGATAAAACCACTTGTGTTGGTGCAGTTTTCTTGGACTTAAAGAAGGCGTTTGATACAGTGAACCATCAAGCACTTCTGTCCAAGTTAACCCATTATAACTTCTCAGGAAACGCATTAACCTGGTTTAACTCTTATCTCTCCGATAGAAGACTGTATGTGTGGGGAATTCAATGTCATCTTACCTTCACTGTCCAGTAGGGGTCCCACAGGGCTCCATTTTGGGACCGGTACTGTTTTCCTTATATATAAACGACTTGCCGAATGTGTGTCAAAGCGTACACGTACAAATGTATGCCGACGATGCTGTTATTTT
>JAODJU010000062.1:17381480-17395257 GCA_026776725.1 Gnathonemus echidnorhynchus | reverse complement strand
GGCAGTTCTGAAGGCGAAAGGGGGTCAAACACTGTATTAGTATGGTGTTCCTAATAATCCTTTAGGTGAGTGTATATGGACAGGATTTCTAGGCACAGCCAGGGTGTTGAGGGTGTCCAGTTTGGTGGCCTCAGGATTGCGTTGCTGCTTTTTGCAGATGATGTGGTCCTTTTGGTTTTATCTGCTGGGGACCTCCAGCGTGTTCTGGGGCAGTTCGCAGCCGAGTGTGAAGCGGCTAATAATAAAAAAATTGTGGACATTACTACATAATGACAGCTCTCTGATGATCAGACACATAAAACAGGTATACAACTTTCAGTTTATCTGTAGAAATAAAATTACTAAAACTTAAACATCCATCCATGGATGTCTGGGGCCTATCCCAGAGTGTAAGGTAGGGAACAAACCAGGATGGGGTGCATAGCACACTCACACACACAGGCAATTGGGTTAACTCACACGCAAACTCCACACAAACAGAACCCCCGAGGCAAAAGTGCTAACCACTCCACCCCTGTGCCACCCCAAAATTAGAATATGTAAAAACTAAATAGAAAATCTTTAAAGTTCTTTAAAGTATTTAAAATGAAAACAAATAAAAAATAGCACAACCACACTGAAAAGTAAACACTAAACTTGATTTCACATATGCAAGTTCAAATAATATAAAAATAAAAACTAAATAAAAGAATCAAAACCATGTTAACAATGGTCCACACAGCTATCCACAGGTGCGAAACAGCATGCGAGTTATGTGAGTCACTAGCGCCCCCTAGAGGGAGGTCACTACATCTGTGAAGGGCCTGGTGAACATGAATATTGCCGCTTCATGATTTCCTGCTTTTTTGGGTGTGAACAACTGTCTAAACATTTTGAATCTCTATGGTAATCATTTCCGGAAACGGAAAGAAAAATGAGGGCAGATCCTGAATCTACAATGGTACCATAATACAAATTAAACCCCTACAGGTGCCACAACCTACCAGCTATGCTTCTGCAATACAGCTCTGGAGGGTTTTCTTGGTGTTGCTAAGGGCGGGAACACAATGGAAAGGCGGCAGAATGTGCCAGAGCCTGTCGGAGGATAGCCTGAAGACAGGGAGGACCACATGCATAACACGACCAAAACATTCAATGCTAGTGTGCAGTTACCACCTCATGACAACAGCTTCTGTAGGACTGCAGGTGCTCAGGTGCTCGACCTGCACCTCCCAACCTGTGTGACTATAAATAGATTTACAACAGGTCTCATCCATTAGAAACACAGGATGAGAAAATCAAACCCATGCGAGCTGAGAAAGGACATGTTTTCCGAGGAGACTCTGCCCTGTCCAAAAACCGCTCCCGTGACCCCTGGCCTGCACAGCTGTCTTGTGACACCAGGCTGGGTTGCCAGCACTGCTCACACAAAGCTGTGGGAATACGAATCTGGGGCCGTGTGCTCAGCAATGTTCATCCTCACACGCCTTGACACACCCTGTTTCCCTCATCCACCCTTCGCTAACACAAAGGACAAGAGTGATAAAAGTCAATGACTCGCACGCAAAATGAAAACAGGATTAACAAGGTAACAAAACAACACCATGCAGAAACATAAAATATGACCCATGGTTTCCATATCCATCAGCATACATCTTTTCTTGTTGCCCAAATAGGAGAATAGTACGAGCAAAGATTTTTAACAAAGACCTGTAGCGAAAGCTTGCACAGTATGCCAAACTTTACAGGTAAATTCAGAACACTCAGTTAGCACTCAGTTAACTGGAAGCTGTCATATGCATTTTGTATTTATATTAATACTTCTATTTGGAATGAATTTCTACATTGAATATATAGACTATAAAATCTTGTTTTTGGTGGAATTTTAACATGACTATACATGCGATTAATCATGTCATTAATCCCCAAAATTGTTCGAATGATTGTGATTCAAAAAATATATTATTTGACAGCCCTAATTCCCCACTTTACAGAGTGAAGAATTAGTAGCGATGTTGGCAAGCTAGATTAGAAATAAACTGTTGGAAGCATCCTAATATAGACTTAAAAAATCATGAAGGTGCAAGAATAAGGCAATTTTTAGATAGCTGAATGGCTGGTAGGGATTGGCTAAGAACCAATTGTTTTCACATGATGCCCTGAGTAAATTGTTTATCAAATTAATAATTGATATAATGAAAATTTTGTACTTGGTAAATTATTATTGGTAGATGTGATGGTCTTTACAAACGTCATGTATAAAAAGGAATTTATCCACCCCTTTATTCAAAGAAAAATACAGCAAAGTTTGCAGGCATGATCGGCAGTCCTTGCCATCTTATGTGCATGAAGTGTTTCCATGGTGAACAGCCCAGGATTCCAAACCACACCCCCTAGCAGAGAAAGCAGGCCCTGCCAGACAGTCCCATGTCATGTCAGGCATTCTTGTTGTCACCCTCTGGTGTTATTCAAATTTGCATCAGCGGGGCAACCGCAACTACATATTTACAGAGTATAAACCCCATCAGACTGTCATCATTAGAGCGAAAAGGGAGAGGCCTTCTCCATACCAATGGGACGTTGTCAGCTGGTAAATTATTCATGGGCTCCTGTACCCTGTTGCTTGCGGAGAAAGAAAACAAAACAAGAGGCGGCACGCCCATATCAGCCAGAGAGTTCAAACAGGAGAAACCAGCACAGTGGGGGGGCACCCCCCGCCCCCAATGGTGCCCAGCAATGGCCACAGGCAGGAAGATGCTTTATTGACACAAGCTCCGCCCCTCCTTTGCTGTCCTATGAGGTGACAACATGGGGTGTGTCACCCATGACAGAAAGCGGCAACCTCTATAAGAGCAGAGGCTCACCTCTGACCCACACAGACTCTGCCAACACATCACTCACAGAGATGGCATCATTCCTGAAGAAAGCGATGGGCAACAACCCGGACGCCATGATCAATCAGGCCGTCGACCAAGCCGGTGAGAACATGGGGGGAGCGTGGAAGGGCAGTGTTAGCAACTGACACCACAAAGCAGGCCTTTAGGAAGAGGATTGTTGTGTTTGTGTGCACTCTTTTATATGCATAAAGGGTATTTATTTTCTGGGTGAGTGAAGCAAACTGTTTTTACACATTTTAGAAACAAGATACGCCCTAGAACCGAGCAAAGCATATCGTTCTTCCTTGCAGCATAAATAAAATTTCAGCAGCACCGTCATCTTGTTTTTTCTGTTCAGGTCAAAGCACAAAATGCATCTTCGACGTTTCTGTTAACCTCAGCTGAGTCGTTGAGAAAAGTTCAGTGCCATAGGTAGGAAAGCGCGCTGTATGACGTTCAAATGTTCAGCAGGTTAGCTGGGATGAAAAGAACACCTTGTCTGCAGGGTACTGCGCTAATCAGAAGGCAGGTGTTTAAAAAGAGACGCGTCTCTCGGAATCTCAGGCATGTGGACCAGCAGGTACACACTTGCTGAACTTCACAGCATGAAAAGCCATACAAACGGGAATTTAACGCCCCATAACGCGCCTGTTCCTAATCAGTCCGCCCAGTTCCAGAGCAAATGCTCATTGTTTCGCTAAGGGGGCAGCATCTGGGCCAGCAGGAGCCTGTGATCGGCAGGTCACTGGTTTACTTACCGGAGTTGGCAGAGTGAAGTCACCACTGGGCCCCTGAGCAAGGCCCGTAACCACCACTCGCTTCAGGGACTGACTGATCATGCTTTCTCTCCAAAAGTGCACATTGCTTTGAATAAGGGTGTTTGCTAAATATATGTTATTACTTGTCCCACAGCCACTGTTGCCAAGCAGAAGGTGAAAACCTTGATTGGACAAGAGTCCAACAAACCAGACCCTAAAGGGTCACCCGGCGTACCAGGTGGTGGTGTCGCCAAACCTAAGGTGGACCCTCTTCCCAACTTGGCCAACCAAGCAGCAAAGAAAGTACATGATGCAGAATTAGGTAACCATTCTTTAACAAGGTGTTTCTATGCTAAAAGGCCTTGTGGAGGAGCTCACTTCCTTCAGAATGGTGCGAGGCCACGCCATGAGGGAGCATCACTGGAGTTTCTGAGTCCATTGGCCCAGTAATGTTAAAAGTTTTTGTGAAGATGCTAAGCTGCGGATGAGGTTTTCAATTGAATCTAGTTTCTATGACATCAGCGTGTCCTGAGTTATGCGACCTGCAGCGGCCTCACGCACACAACTCACAAACCAGTCTGTCTCCCTCAGATTTCAGCGATGAACTGCACAACATCGCTGATGAGCTGAAACAATAAGCTACACCTGCAGCCCCGGGTACCTGGAGGACCTTCCACTACACTGCCTTTAAGGGCCCTACCCCTTCCCCTTCCAAGAGGACGTGACCCCCTCCCCCGGAGCATCCTGAGATTAAGCTTAAGCTGTATATGGATTGTCCCTATGAAACATCATGATTGCATTAAAGTACTTGACAGCCTGGCAGAGAGCTTATCATTGGCTGATCACCAAGCATGCTCTGTATAATTACAAAAACTAAAATGTATTTCCAAATTCACGTGTCTGGAGATTTTTTTTTACCAGGGCTGCCTTTTATCCTCGCAAACAACTTACATACCAATGTTTGAAGTTGAAGTTTTAATATTATCTGAAATCAATTAATCCCTATGGTCTATGGCTTGGTGCTGGTAATGACAAACTATCCTTACCAATTTGGAGCAAACTTTATGTCTTATTTCTTTCACCTGAAATTTGCACTAGGGATTATGTAACAGGATTAAGTGTGTTTCTCTGAATTTCCCTGTGTACTTGAATTTTTAATCGCCACGTCTGCGGATCTGGGGTGCAGAGGTATGGGTTGGAGGGTATGATATGGTTAGGTTCCCATGCAGTTCCTATGCTGGGATCCTTTAACTTTTCGTGTCGCTCTCTCCTCCGCCTCTTTTGCAACTCTCCCACAGCAGAGGAGCTCGATGCATCTGGCTCGCTCCCTGTCTCAGCTGCCTTTGTTCGTCTTTGAATTCAGCAATAAAAACAGAAACCGAGGGCTGTTCGTAGCGTCACGTCAACCTGCACACAACACAGAGCAAGAGTGAGAGCCAACACATCTGTCACAATTACATGAGAGAAACACGACTAGATTATTGGTTCCTTACGAAATAAATCAATCAATGTGAGCCTGCAGTATGCTTGATGTCATTTGTGTGGTGATGCCTATTCGGTGACAATAAGGAGGTTATTTTCCCTTTCATTATTTTAATTAAAAATATAATAAAAAATCATTTATTTTAATTTCAGTTTCATTTCAGTTTCCATCTTATCTGATATATTTCACGGAGGTGGGCTTTACAAACACCACTCGCACAAACTGGAGAGTCTGAGACATTGCAGCAATGAGCACCATGATGTTACAGAAGGCTCAGCTTTTCTGTCAACGATCCCTCTACACGAGCTAGAACTTTGTTCAGATGGAATAATACCCAAGGACTTTACATTTTTATTTAGCAGGCAGTGCCACACACCACCCCAATACACTAACATTCCTTACAATAAACAATTATTTACCAAGTAAAGGCATCACTGTAAAGAACTATTTACTGAATAATGGCACAGATGTACAGAACATACTTTAAAAAAAAAAACTAATTAGCATTCATTCATGGCACATACACCCATGAAGAGTTACACATATTATGGACTGCATTTCTTATCAATATGGAGAACATGAGGCATAGAACTGCATGTACAGGTTTTAGACAGGAAAGGCACTGCTAATGTCATCTTTAAGGCTGAAATGATTCACTACGGAGGATCTGCAGCACTACCGAAGTCCAGCAAGCAGGTTACAGCAGTTACTGTTTGGGTCGTGGGTTTGGCAGTGCAGGCTGTGACAAATCCTAAGTAAAATAAGATCGAAGAGCAAATTTGTTTCCTCATCCCAGACTGGATATAAGTGCAGACATGGTATCGATGCATCAGACCACTGAATTCTTTGAGACACATCTGCTTTTGGTTAATGCTACCTACAGTATAGGCTACATGCTGCTGTATCGTAAATCCTGATGCAGCCATGCAAACACCGGGATGAAAGAGGACAAAAAGGGCCGGTTTTGCATCGGTCAGTTTATGTTTTGAACAAAAAGCAATTACAAATGTTTATTAATAGTCTCAAAGCAGCATTCCAATCGAGGCAAGAAAAAAAAAAAAAAAAAAAACAAATATTGTTCCCAGGAACATTCCCCCCACCTCAAAGATCACATACTGTTGATTCATTTACCAGGAACCAAGTCGACATTTCAGAAGTGGAGATATCAACTTAAAACTTGCCCAAAGAAATTCAGAATATTTTCAATAACCTAATTAAAATCTAACTTTGGTTTTTCATCCTCCTACAGCAACAGAAATGCACAGAACACATCTGTTGTCAACAAACAGAACACTGAAGAACGTTTAAGCTCTCCTGTTTATGCACAAGTGCTCGAGAGGAAATCCCTGACCAGAAATTTAATTCTGCAGTTGGGAAAAACTGACAATTGAAAAAATTGTTTTTCAAACAAGTGACCATAGAAGAGGACACATGGCACTCTGTGCTGCCATCTGACTGACCTCACCTGGAGTCCCTCTATGGTCCAGCGAGCAACGTTGCAACATTAACAGGTAACAGCAATGGTAAGACATTATGCATGACAGCAACGGGTAGCTTGAGAGTCCCAGTAACAGTGAGCTAAATTCCGGCATTTAAACCCGTTATATGAAACTGACGCAAAAAAAAAAGCAGAAGAACATCTCATAGATATGTGAGGCTTACAGTAATGACAGTTTGGGGGGGGGGGAACCCGTGACAGACATTCAGGAGAACAGTAAGGGACATAAGAGTGGTCAGATTGGTTAAATGACGAATAATAAACATGGATTATAGGGTGAACGATATGTAAACGCTGAGTACAGGTGGCGCTGTGACGGAGGAGCCTCGAGTATGCATAGACAGCTGGACGGACATACGGCCCGGGGGGGGGGGGGTCTATGTGAAGGTCAGGCCAGCCTCATTGTACACCTTGAAGACCTTCTCAATGGCATTGACGTAGGCAGCTGTCCTCAGGTCCAGGCCGAGGTTGTACTTGTTTGCTGTTCGCATGATTTGCTGAGGGGAGAAAATTGTAATTTTATACTTCTGGAGTTTTGCAGCTTATGTAGCAGTTTCATGCTGAAATGCATTATATGTGTATCTTATATATATATATATATATATATATATATATATATATACACTGTATATATATATACACATATATACATACATACACATATATACATATATACACACACACACACACACACATTATATACACACATACATTATATATACATTTTTTTATTTTATTTTTTTAAACAAATCTGCATTTTTAAATCAGGGTTTAACCATGGTTCTGCTGGCAGAAGGTTACTCTGAGCAGCAGGATGCTTTCAGGTTCAAAATTTATTTCTAAAACAGCAGTATACAAAAGTAAGATGAAGTAGGAGACACTGGGAACAGCCAGGTAAAAGGCAGAAGTGACATTCTAATGCCGGAGATGACTGTTAACTTATCCGGCAGTTTCTCATGAATCGTAGGATGACATAAAGTGACCTTCAAAAGGAATGGGAAACATTAAGTGTAGGTGTGAAGTGTACTGCTAGGATAGTTTGTATCAGGCTCCTAGAAGCAGGACTGAGGTCCCATAAAGCAAGGGAGAAACAGGGAAGAACCTGACTGCAGTTTGCAGAAAAATACGGCTGTATAATATACACATACACACACACACACACACATACGTGTGTTTTATATATATATTATAAATAAACACACGCACACACACATATACACACATTCATTCAACAGAATGGAGACAGGAGCAGAAAACAACTTCAAAAGGTTCAAATTTGATAGTAAAAGGTGGGGGGAGGGGCAACCTCAATGCATTTTAATGTGGATAATGTCACAGCTGGCTCACGTGTGACAAGACGTGCGTGTCCTTCTCGGATTACCGTGACACACAATACAATTTTACAGTGAAGCATTTGCAAAGAGCCATCTGCTCTCTTCAGGCCCTGAGGGCTGGGTGGGGGTAGACAGATAAACAAGTTATTCTTCTAGCTATAAATTAATTCAGCAATTACTTTGGGGCAGCATTTTAAAAAAAAAAAAAAAAAAAAAAAAAAAAAGCTTCATGGATTGCAGTGAGCCTCAAACATACATGTTTGCATGTAGTGAGTTTTAGAAGCAGTTATGTAGGAACCATTTCAGTCTGGTCAAAATTAGAAACCAGATGAAAACTACTAAACCAGCACTGACGGGCTATGGGAGCCATTAGGGCTGGAAACTGCCCCCAGGTAGGCGGCCGGAACAAAAGCACCTGGACAGTATCCTTTAGGGGGCGTAGCAGGCCAGTATCCTAAGACATTCCCAGCTTTCCAGCCACACCATCATAATAGTGCTGTAGTTCACCAGTTCATGGTGGACATCTTCTATAGAATCACTGCCAGTTTAATAACCATCTACATGCACATACCCGCGCAGATCTCTCCATGGTGTAGGCCAAGCCAGAGTGGACGATGTCCTTCTCAGAGGCACCCTGCAGGAGCACAGTTAATATTATTACATTTCATACTGAAATGAACATACACAAACATGAACCCAAAGGAGGAAACAGTTCACTAGAAGACAGAGAACAAAATGAAATTGAGATGATTCAGAATGTGGCCGTGTAGAAATGTCAGCTTCATTTTCCTTTCCTTGTTCGGCCAAGAGAATTTCTGAAGAAAATTCAGAGCAAAGTATGGTACTGCACCAGAGATATCACTTTCATTCCAAATATACAGTCACCCCTTCACATTCATAAGGGTTAGGGGCAGAAGATCTCTGCCAATGCGAAAATAAATAATACTTGGGCATCCATTTACCTCAAGAATCTGCCAGCTTAATTGATAACATAAAAAGTCCAATTCACAGACAGTACTGTGCACTGTACACTATGCATGTAAAATTATTTATTTCCAATTTAGGTGTTTTTTTCACATTATACAGGCCATCTACATTATGTGCCTGTATATGTGCAAAGTTACTGCTGAATACTCCAGGACCCATTATTAAAAATGCTAAATTAACAGCACTGAAAAAGTTTAAAAGTTACTGCAAGAAACATAAAATTCCATGATCACAATGACAGCTAACATGAGTAAAGCTGGCAAGCCAAACCAATATTAACAGAATAGTACGCACTTACACTAACAAATACTACGCATTACTAATATTTATTATATCCATCCCTTGTCCAACCCGCTTATCCTTCTGGGTTGGGGGGGGGGGGGTCCGGAGCCTATCCCAGAAGCTATGGGCACGAGGCGGGAAACAACTTAGGATGGGGGGCCAGCCCATCGCAGGGCACACTCACACACCATTCACTCACACATGCACACCTATGGGCAATTTAGTAACTCCAATCAGCCTCAGCATGTCTTTGGACTGTGGGGGGAAACCGGAGTACCTGGAGGAAACCCCACGACGACACGGGGAGAACATGCAAACTCCACACACATGGAACCCAGGTAGAAACTCGAAACCTGGTCTCAGAGGTATGAGGCAACAGTGCTAACCACTGCACCACCATGCATATTATGTTTATTATGTGATCTGAATAATTTTCAGTATTGTTTTTGGTTAATGCATCATCTGCGCATTTCTGATCTTTCAGCAAGCTCCAAAACTATTCCCGTTTAATTACTGATGGCAAACTCACAAATAATAAAAGGTGTCACCTTCCCTCTCTTTCTGAGATGGCAGGCATTGCGTATGGCTACCGTCAGCTCTGCAGGCTATGTGTTTGTTTGGGTGCAGCGGCGGTTACTCACCGCAATCCTGGCCTGGAACTCCGCTGTGGGGACAACAGGAATGGCTCCGCCATGCTTGCCAAACTTCCTCTCCAGGCTCTCCTGGACAGACACTAGAGAGGGGCACAGGAGGGTTAGGAAGAAACACAGTCAAATTTGCCAATAGTGATCAAAATCATGACAAACTTCAGGTGGGAAAATAGAATAATGGCTCAGATGGATGGAATTTCTACAAGACAGTAACATAAATAATACATGCTGCTATGGTTACACCGCTTGTTTTAACAAAGACATAAAATGGCAGACTAATGACACTAGTGACAAAAACTTGGTTAAAACTAGCAATGAAAAAAAAATAAAGAGAAAAACATAGAGATTCGTACAAATAATAAGAGTATCCAAACAACACATCTTAGTAGTGATCCACTTTAGTGTACAGAGACAGTGACTAACACTGAAATTTTCAGAGTCCCGGAACTTCAGCATAAGCACTGGAGTGTAAACAAGCAACAAGTAAACACGGAGACCAGTCCAGGCCAGTCAAACCACTTCTGCTGATCATGTGATACAGATGGAGCTTCAAACAATAGTTACACAAGAATTGGGTACAGTTGCCTATATTACCACCAGAAAGCGGCTAAGAATTTAACGGCGTGCCAGATAAAAATTTAAAAGCATGGCACATAGATTTAAGAAAGCTTTTCAATTAACTTTGCGGGGCATCACTGTACTTCTCCACAAAAAACCCCGAGGCCATTCAGAACAGAAAATGCAAATGAACACGGACTGCGCTGGCTGGGTACAGCACAACGAAGGAACAATAGCAGAATCATCCTGCAAATGACACTTCTGGAGTCAACATATCACAGAACAGTCAGGAATTTGTATTGATCTTCCATAAATGTCATCAAATTGGTCAGTTATTGTGATTTGTCACACACACACACGCACACACACACACACAATATAAAGACAAAAGGTATGTGGACATCAACTTGGCCAACATTTCAATCCCGAAACCAAGGCTATTCATATGAAGTAGGTTTCCCTGTAGTTGCTATTAGAGCTCTTCTCTTCTGGGAAAGCTTGCAAGTAGATGCTGGAACATTGCTGGTGGGATTCACTTTGTACATTTTGAGCTTCATAATCACTTGTGGGTGACCAGTGCAGCTCTAGCAGGGTAGAAATGTGGCAAACTGGCATCCTATCATGGTGCCAAGTGGAAAGCTAAGCCACTTTCAGATGCACACTGCCACCCTGAACGGTTCTAGATATTACCCGGAAGGGCTGTATATGTGAATGCAAATGTCCAAATGAGTCATACCAGACATTAAATGGACCTTACCCTGCTAACTCCCTAGTATAAAGCCTGGGTCATTTCCATTTGACACTCATGTGTGAAGGAAATGGGACGAATTCCAGAGAATTCACCACAAATGAGTGGGTGTGTTGACGATGTTTCAATCTGCAACTGATGTGAAAATGGAAGAATACAAACAACCGCGGGTAAAGAATGGTTATTAACATGAAGAAACCCCCAGCAAACATGAATAACTAGAGAGACAACGAGATTCAGGAACTTCTGTCAGTAGTGCTGTAAGCAAAATACTGCGATTTTGAAAGTATTTTTTGCATCGTGCCCTGACTCCTGTACCCAAGTGCCACCCCTCATCTAAACCAACCAATTTCTAGTAGGTGTGAATGAGTCTGACATGGACAATCTCCGGTTGTGTGAAAGGGCAACTCTGGAAAATGTCCAGACCTGATTCTTGTCCAGAGTTCATGTGTAAAAACGGCTTTACTAGACTCTTCTGTACAACCAACAATTCTACTACTAACGTTTGATGCAGGCAATTATGTGAAAATGTCCTTACTTATACACGTCTCAGAAAAGTATGTGGCTTATACAATTCTTCTAATTAATTGGGGTGGGCAAATACTTTTGGCCATACAGTGTATATTCATTACATATATCAATAGCTTAGCAAAGAGATGAGGGTCTTTCACACAGAATCCACAACCTGCTACATCATTAACCATCCAGTCACTGATGCAGCCCATTCCAGTACTGACACACACATGTGAAAGACTCTCTCAGGAGCCTGACATTCAGCTCATTTTCTTCCACAGGGCTAAGCTGGGAAGAGCGATTAATTGGACATAAATGCCACTTCGCGATTTCTGAGAATATCGCCCCTGTAACTGGTAACACTCCTGAGTCATGGAGAAGTAGGGAGCTCTGCAGAAAGACACACAGACTATGTGAAAATACAGCAGGCCAGATGTCAGAATGCACTGTTCACATGTGTCCAGTCAAGCTCAATACCATGTGAGAAACCAGGAAGAGGCGAGTGCTCCACCTGGTGGTTTTGCTTGGATACTGCAGCATATTTTTGCTTCTCTAGTGACTGTGGGAAGGCTTACTCAGCAGATGGTAGTTGGAGTCCCTCTCATATTTGAAGGTCAGTCGGCCGTAGCTCACATGGTTCAGGTTCTTCAGCCACTCAAAGTAGGAGACAGTCACACCACCAGCATTCAGGTACATGTCCTACGGGGGGCAATCATGCTTAGTACACTTCCAGAAACATATGTGAACTAATAAAATACGAGCATGCAGTACTCAGTAACACACGTACAAATTCAATGACTGAATATCCTGGCTTCTTAATGAGTTAGTTATTAGTTATACTCATCATTATAGTTTGTTCACTATGCAATACAACCTTTGCAAGGTGAACATTCAATGAAAGGAAGAGTGTATCAAAACCACACTTCCACATACTGGTGACCTGTCTTGGCTGCCTTGTGACTCCCCAACCCCTCCCGTCAAACCCTGGGCAGTCTGATTCCTCCTAGACCCCTCTGGAATCAGAGCTGTCATGTTGTGGTCTTGCTAAACCTTACCGGGATGACCATAATGTTTCTCTCTAAGAAGATCTTGTCAGCCGCAGGGGTAGTGGGGCCGTTGGCTCCCTCGGCAATTATCTGCAACAAACACCCAAGAAGGTCAGGTTCTGTCCACTGGGACCTTATTTTTGCTTTATCCAAATACAGGATTCATTCCCCACTGATCTGAGAACATGGCCCTGAGAACGCAGCCCAAGACGACTGAACACCATAAATCATGCTGAAACCCCCCAAGTGGCACTGCGCCGGGAGGAAGCCCTGACCTTGGCCTTGATGTTGGGGGCATTCTTCTTGGTCAGCTGCTTCTCACTGGCCGCAGGAATCAGGATGTGGCAGTCAGCCTCCAGGATGTTGCCCTCATAGGGCTTGGCGTTGGGGAAGCCCACAATGGTGCCATGTTGCTGATAGACACATGCCAGGTCAAAAGCTGAGCTCTTCAGACTGCAAGTCTTTTACATATTGCTGCTGCTTTTATGTACATGGCTACTTAAAAACATTAAAAGCATGACCTCTTTATAGACATTAAATAACTCTGCTATTTATACGCAAGTTGTGGGTGACATACAATGTTAACATGAGACAGGCATAAACAATTCTAATGCTATTCCAAATGATAGGACAAAGGCTGCCATAGCAGAAAATATCCACCAGGTGGTGTGTTCACACCACTATTAAAATTTGCACAACAATTTTTTACTGATAACTCCATATTAAGGATTCCACTCAAAGGCGTCTGGTAGTCTTTCTTCCCCACAGCTGTGTCCTGGGTCCCACTCTACCACCAGTCTTAGAAATTTCCCATTTCTGTCTCTCTCTCTCTGTCACACACACGCACACGCACGCACACAGAGTAACACACCTGCACTCATATCTTTATGGGGAACATCCATTCATTTCTATGAGCAAAATTCTAATCCCATCAATGATGACCTTAACCCCTAACCAGCCCTAACCTTAACCATAAGTAACCAAACAAAATACAGTGGTACCTCGGTTCTCAAACTTAATCCGTTCCGGACTCCGGATCGAATCCTAAAAAGTTCGAGTTCTGAT
>JAODJU010000062.1:17363727-17381380 GCA_026776725.1 Gnathonemus echidnorhynchus | reverse complement strand
AGGTCAGCGTTCACGGTTCGACTTCTGATATTCAGATCGAGTTCTAGGTCAAACTGGTTTGTTCGACTTTCAAGAAAAATCGAGTTCTAGTGAGTTCGAGAACCGAGGTACCACTGTACAAAAGTTACAGATTTTTATAAAATGTAAAATTTCCCCTTGTGGGGACTGAAAAAATGGTCCCCACAATATCAATATAGCAGGTCTTTAATCACATTGTGGGGACCAAAATGTATATCTGACCCACACACACACACGCACCAGTTTGTAGTCCTCCAGCTCCTTCGGGTCAATGCCATTGGGGTTCCAGATGTTTCCATCGATCTCCCCGACGCCCACGCATTTCGCCCCGAAGCGGTGCAGGTACCGCATAGAGTGCAGGCCCACGTTGCCAAAGCCCTGCAGGAAATGGGAAGTGTCACACCGGAACACCATGGCCCAGCACCGGCATGCTGTACCGACCCACCTGACTGCCACACAGCCGCAATCCACAGAACGACCCATGTCACGTGACGTCTGTCTTCCCATCAACCCATTACAGGATAAGCAAGATGCATGATCAGAGCCATTGTCACTAAACTACTACCACAATGTGGGAAAACAGGGTAATGATTTTTGCAACAAAAAAAAAAAAAAAAAAACTGCTGCAGAAAATGGCAAGGGAGCAAGCTGTACCTTAGGTTTGGGTTGGGGCCTATTAACAATCACTCCAGATCTTTCAGAGATTCAGATTTCTGTGTGTGTCTCTACTCTGGAAATGTTGATAATCTATAGGTTCCACTTTCTTAAGTATATTTGATACAAGTTTATGACATTGAGTCAAGCAGTGTCTGTCCCAAAAGGACACAATTGTGTTTGTCTGGGTGCAGCCCAGCCCCTCCCCCCCACCTGGATGACGAAGGTCTTGTCAGCAAAACCGGGCGTCAGGCCCAGCTGGCTCATGTAGGCCGCCTCATTGATGAAGTTCTCGATGCCGTGAAAGACACCGCGGCCGGTGGCAGAGATCCTGCCATGTATGCCACCCTGGCTGATGGGCTTGCCGGTCACACAGGCATGAGCATTGATGTCCTGCAGGGAGAAACAGCAAAACATTCCTCCTGCAGTCACTAACATCACACACCATGCTGCAGAAAACGATGGCGGAAAAGAAGCGGCTCCCACCCCACATCTGCTATGGGTAGAATGCTGAGTCACAGAGAAACACCCAGCAAATTATTTACAGCAAAGCAATATGTATATATTTACATTAAAATAAGAATTATATGTACACGACGACATGCTAAAAGCCTGCTTTAATGTACGATTACATCATGCATCTTCATAATCCCCTCTTAGGGATGCATGGGAAAGAAAGAAAAAAAAAAATCAAGGGAGGAACCACCGCCCATAATGTAGGGCCTAGATTCTAGGATACTGTGCCTTTGAGAGAAGGCTGATTGCTGAGGCACATTTGGAAAGAACTGGCTGCACAATGGGAACACAATGAAAGCAGCAGAGTTCTGAAGAAACGATATCAATTAGCAACAGCGGCGGCCAAAGGCACTATGATACCTGTGCATTGTTTGAGGTGCAAGACCAGTGGTGTGAGAGGAGCAGGCAGGTCCATTAAGAACTACCACTGGGTTGCAGTGCATGAAACCTCTCATTACACCCAAAAAGGCTTTCAGTTAAAGCCCTATGGACACAATGGATGATTCTGTCTCATCCAATACAGCCCTAGCTTCACTCTTTAAGGGCAATTAGACTAATACAAGTGTAGTGCGATTGCTCTCGTCCGTGGCGCCATTTGGCATTTCTATCTCGATGTAATCTTCCAGAATGCCCCCCTCCACTGAGCAGAAGAGGGCACATGACTTACAGAGCAGGAATGAGAAGGTTTCCCAGTATCCAAGACTCATACCTGCCCAGGAGACTCCAAGCAAGTCTATGCCAAGAATCACAGAGGCTGTTCTCCTAATGCCTCATTAAGGCTCTATACAGCAGCAGTCCTTTACTTCAGGTGGTTTACTGCATGTAAGAAATGACAGATCTGACTGTCCAACAGCACAACCCGTATGGGCAGATGTAAAACTGACTCACGTACTCCAAAATAAACCAGGAATAAACCATTGTGATGACACATACAAGCAAAAACAGATAAAGAAATTGCGACAGCTGTAACCAAAACGAGCACAAGAGCTGCTGTGTAAAGAGGAAGGTCACTTAGAGGAATAATGCTGACAATTCAAACTGACAGCACACTGCGGCTGAGTGACTACTCACACCACACTGACTGATTAGAAAAGGATGGTCGCTCATAACCAAAGGCCTATATAAATGAAACAAAGTAAATATTAGCTCAACCACTGGACCATTTGGTTAAATCGGCCAGTAAACAAGGTTTTCAATTAATTTCACCTAATCAACAAAAGGACAGAAGACTTAAACTAGTGATATCTAGGTTTTGTTATATGCCTACATGTTAGGAGATTTATTACCTGTCAGAAGGATTTACCATAAGACAACTGATTTTATACTAAAACATTAGTACTGATTACAACCCGCAAGTGAATAAAAAGTCTGCCACTAAAACTAAAAGCCAAAATTCTGCAAAGAACGGAAAAATAAAACATACTGGTGATGCTCTGTTTGAGACAGCGGTCTAGGCGGCTTGGTCTTACATGGTGGCCCATCGTGTTGGCGTAAGTATCAGCAATCCAGGACATCTCCCTCTCTCCCGTGCTCATGTCGGGGGCAGGGACATCAATACCGGGCCCTGAAAAGGAAAAGGGGAGGGGGGGTGTCACAGGAGGGCTTGAACCAGGAAGCCATTACACAATGGACTTGGCAGTCAGCAAACATGGCAGTCAGCAATCTTCCATATCTCCATGAAGCATCAGCCAGAGGAAAAGGCGCCTGGCAAAGGTCAACCCCCCTCCTAGTCTGCAACAGCAAAATAGCTCAGGCTGCACCCGGAATAACCAGCAGCCAACTCCTTGGTAGCGGAGCTATGTCAAATGACCATGGCAATTTGGGGGACCAAAATCTCCATCGATGCCAACTTGCAGGTCCAGCCGCCCCAAAAAGACCAGCTGCAGAGTCTGCACAGGTCAGGCAGAACAAAAGTGTCAGCGTTTTGTAGCAGGAGGTGTGGAGAGATACTGAGTGAACCCTCTTGAGCAAGAAAGTGTATTAATAGTGCTGGCTGGCATCCGTCATGTTCCTCAGAAAAGACTGAAAGGAAAACCTACTCCTGTAACCCCCCCTTCACAAGTGTAGGATATACAGGTCCTCATCAGAACATGCAACAGCACCAGCAAAAAGCCAAGGCATGCAGGGAGAACATACAGCAGCAGGCTGCATCGCAGCCAGAAGCCACTTTAAGGAGGGAGAACCTTTCCACTGGAATTTGGATATAAAGCTCCTCCTTTTAGAAACACATCCATAAAAAGTTCTGTTTCCCCTTGTGGTTCTGGGATTTTTTAGCCTGTGATACTTGAAGGTGGTAGCTTTGGCTAAGCTAGCAGGCATGAGCAGGGTCTCGCAGACATGCACACAAGCAGACTGACAGACTGACCAATAAAGCCCTTCTTTGCCAGCTCAATGGTGAATCTTCTCGTGATCTTCTCCAGCTCACTGTCCTGAACAAAAAAAAAAAATGCAAGAAAACAAACGTGTTAAACCACAATTAAGCAAATGTAGTGTGAGGGAAAAACATCTGATCCACCTCAATGGGATCATGTGAGAACTGAGGTGATTAATTGCACAGAAAAGAACATTGCAAGAAAACATACATTATGGTCAATAATGTATTGACCAAGGGTTTTAGTGTGAATTTGGTTGGCCCATTGTTGCTATAATATAATATAATTTTCTGGGATGGCTTTCCATCAGATGTTGGAACACTGCCATATTGGAATTTGCTGCCATTCAGGTTGAGTATTGGTGTTTGTGGTCTGGGTCCCTTTCTGCGAGTCTGTGCGGCCAACCACTTAAAATCTGAGCTTCCTTAAAAAAATTTGACCTTCACAGTCATTTCACTTGTAGTTGTCCAAGGTAGCTCTAGCAGGGACAAAATATGGTGAACTGTTGAAAAGATTGCATGTTATGATGGTACTAGATGGGAAGTCACTAATCTCTAATCTTATTTTATCACTAATCTCCAACCACATAATTCTGCTGCAGGATACTGCATGACTGAGATTAATCATACACCTGTATCAGCAATAGGTTTAGTATAATTAGGCAAGTCCTCTAATTAATAAGGGTGTCCACATACTTTTGGCCATATATTTTACTCAGATTCATATTAAGTTCACCTCACAGGGAATCCCATGAGGAAAGTGTGTTTCAGAAATACATGCAATTTTAACAACAAAGCTGTTTCCACCCCCAGTCACTTGCTAGCCCCTCCTCTCCTGGGAGTCTGCCATCTGATGCCTCAGCACTATGTCTCCCCACTCCCCCCCACCCCAAAAACAACAACAGTGCCAAGGAATGGACTCAATGCAATGAATCCAAATTAATCCGAGTGCTAGGAAGTGCACAGGAAGTGGAGAAGCAACTTCCTGCATGAGACAGGAGGTGCTGAAGCATTCTGGGAGACGAGCTGAAGTAAATGTAATGTACCGCAGGGGAAAGTCATCTTTTATGATAGGCCAAACATTCAGTATTCAAAAATATGGTGTGTATGTGTGAGGTGCATTTCTTTTCACTGCAAAAGAAACTGTTTCTGAATACTAAAGGGGTTTCCAAACTCAAATACTGTAAATTCCTACAGTTTTTTCAAGTGGGCACCACTTTTAGCAGGCATCTTTTGGACACCGAATAAAGACTTAACAGGCTAACGATCGACCCAATGGAGCACCAATGTCACCCTGCTAACATCACCAAACCTGAAGGAAAATAAAGCATATGACTGTTTGAGAAAATGTTCGGTGTTGGTTAACAAATGCAAATGGAATCTTGTGGCTGATCGGCCTGGCACTCCTGCATGTCGCAGAGAGGTGTGTACCAGCTGTGTGGACTGCCCAGACAATGCAACTGCTTTTATGCAAAGTTTTCCATTTAAAAAAAACAATCTGAGTCTGCACACGCATCTTACAGAGTAATTCCGAGGGTTGATTTTCACTCCAGCTTTGGCTCCTCCAAATGGCACATCTAGAAAGGGGAACACACAAGCCAGACATCAAACTCAATGGCAATGAAGGACGCAAACCACAGAGAGACACGACAAGCACCGTGTTTACAGCAAAGGCAAACTCCTCTGGAAGGAAAAAGAAATCTTCAGTAAGAATTCAACATATGCGGACATGTTTACGTATCAGTTACTGTAATAGCCATCTGGATCCTGTTCCCTGAGATAAAACGTGGAGACTTGGAAATACTCACCGACGACGGCACATTTATACGTCATCAGAGAGGCCAGGGCCTTCACCTCGTCCACGGACACCTCTGTGCTGTACCGAATCCCTGGAAGGCACACAAACAGCAAGCAGAAGGGGATTAAACACCAAAAATGTACAAGAGACCCATGAGCCTGTAGAATGGACTCCTGTGTGGTCTTTTACTCTAACCCCCGTTGCCACTCCTGCCCCCACATGGCGAAGGTGAACATGGGGTTTGACTGTCTCAGTCTCCCATATTCCAGGTTCTGCCACATCATGGAACAGTGTACATCAACAGCATGAGGGATCTCCCTCAGCAGGCAAGGCTCAAGTACACTGTAGCAAGAGAAGCTGTACTGTTTCACCATGTGGAGAAGATTATAACACTAATCACAAATTCCAAATTTCCTCCTCCTCATCATCATCATTTCAGATTTCAACCATTTAAAAAGCTTCAGCGAGACACTATGATAATTCAGAATGGAACATGACATCTCAGAACCCTGCACACCCAGGCACGGAGGGCAACGAACCCCCAGTTCCATTTCTTTATAAAAATAAATTCAGGGATGGAAAAACATAAAAAGTAGGCAGGACCAGCCCACCCTACCCCTCCCATCCATCAGAAGTGACCCCACAGAGTGCCCCATCCTCCAAGTAGCCACCTCCCCACGAGGTCATGAACTACATCTTCAACACTCAGACTCTCAGCAGGCACCTATTTAAAGGAAGAAGCTGCACAGTCATCCAGGGCCACATGGCATTATTACATGGTGCCCACGCAGGGACACACTCTCACAGGTAAACAAGACCATGTCGTCATGGCAAGCAAAGAAGCAAACAGGCAACAGATGCTAAAAAGTTAGATGATTCGGCATGGTTCAGCCAGGAATTTTTAAACATTAAAACCAACACATGAACACACTAGGAACTAACTAACGAAATGCCAGCCCTAGGGAAGGAGCAGTATAACAAATAAGAATGTGGAAGAAGCAGGGAAGGGGAGCTGGAGAGGGAGGAGAAATTCCAGAGGAAGCGAGTCAGAGACCAAGCAGCAGTGCTGTGGCTTAGACACTGATTCAGTTGCCAGGCCTGAGCCTTCAAAGTGGAAAAAGAGAATATGGTAGGAAAAAGGGGGCCACACCCTACAACCGCCTGACACTGCCCACTGCAAGCCTCATTAGCTGGTCAGCCAATGCCATTTCTGCCAACAAGGCACTGAAAAACCAAACCATTTCCATTCTAAAACAGCTCCCCATCCTCTGTGGGTGAAGCTGGGGGAGATACAGTTCAATAGCATAAGAGTAGAACTCTTCAACAAACACCAGATACCGACAGTTTAGAACCTGCTAAACTGTAGCCTGGCAGTGATAAAAGGCCACTCATCCTTCCTCCTAGAGCTGTACCAGGACATCAAATTGCCATTGTGGACAAACATATGATTCAAAACCAGACATGACACAATCTGCCAC
Organism: Gnathonemus echidnorhynchus; assembly: GCA_026776725.1. NCBI lineage: Eukaryota > Metazoa > Chordata > Actinopteri > Osteoglossiformes > Mormyridae > Gnathonemus > Gnathonemus echidnorhynchus. The sequence continues at coordinate 17,374,545 of JAODJU010000062.1, read as the reverse complement.
TGGCTAGGGTCACCACTGCACGTGGTACACAAAGAGAAATCACCAGTCCTCCTCCATGGCAAACACACCCAGCCAATGAAGCAGCAAGTGGAGGCGGGCCATGAGGCCTGACCAATAGGAACAGCATGATGGTCAGAGTTCTGCCTCAACCTGTGTCTACTATAGTGTGCCTACTATTCTGTGATTAATAGAGCCAATGGCTAAATACCTCAAAGTCAGCAGACCTACAAGTAACAGCTTATCAGGCTCCTGGACTGAGTTTGGAGCACCTTTTGCCCGATGTTTCCATCCCTAACCGCATGACTGGCCACAGGTGACTGTTCAGACTGAAAGACCCTCCTTCCCCACCTCACTACAGGCCACCTTTAGGAACACAGTTCTCACAAAGAAAATAAAGTATCCAGATGGCCACACACCAGCTGGGGTGGACAAGCACACCTGTCTGTTTGGATTCCAGTCATAGAACCAGTCAGATTGGAGAAACCAGCACCATTTCATACAGTGGGACTTAATTTAAGAACCAGGCGTCTCTGCAGAAAGAGGTGCCCACATGTCCCCTCATGGCCCTGATGGATAATTGTGACTTCCATGAATGCAAACACATTCCTGAAGCTGCATTTGAGTAATTTTCCAAATCCTTTGACGAACACTGGGGAATCATGCAAAATGTTGTACAGTGAAAACATGACTAACTTGTAACCACTTCCCCTCCCCATATTTATTTCTGTTTCCACAGAGAATGTGGCATGGCTGTTCCCGCATTTACGCCACATGACCCTAAACGATCACAGACGTGTCGGTCCAGAGACTCCCCTACTGCCCTTCAGAACACGGTCAGCTGAGACCTGCTTTCCGAGAATGGCTGTATGGAGACATTAACATACCATCCAGTCCGTTTTAATTATAGCAACCCTTACTGTAATGACAATGCGATGCAGGCACTTCTTTGTAGGGGTGGGGGCTGCACACCTAGCTGTCCGGGTAGCAGATGGATAGTTAACTTAAGGAAAGTGTTGAGAAAATCAACAAATCGCCAGAAGATTACATATATGTATTCTTAACCTGTCAAGTAAAATAACCAAATCACGTAAATCCGCAATAAGCCGCAGTACAGACCACACTTAGGGATCCAGAAGAAGATGCACAGGGCAACGCGTGGCGCTAAACGTTGCGTTCACACTGATGTTACTCAGACATATACGTCCACTAAAACACAGCTTCTGTTACAGTTTGGGACCATGTATGAGGATAAAAGCATTATTTATTGGTGAATACAAAAGACAGAAGCTAATAAACACACCCAGTTGTCACGCAAACAGGCAGCTACTCTAGATCCGTGGCGTCAGTTGAAAGTTGGGATGTTTACTTGAACTCCGAGCACATATTTAAGAATATTTAACAAAAACGGTCATCTTTATCAACCACATCGCACAAGATTGGCCACTGCATACTATCGCTAAATTCAGAATGTTACCTAATTACAACGAAAGATTTTTTTTATACGCCCCACGCCCTGCATCCCGCTGCGAGCGGTACCTCCTTTGCACGGCGTACGATGTTGGCTGTGCTGGGCCCGGTACCCCTCGATCACTTCCCACTCGCCGTTGTCCCGCTTGATGGGAAAGGACACGCTCAAAACGTGGTTGCAGGGCTTAATGATCTTCAGGATCCCCCGCACCCGGTGCCTCTTCTGTTCCGGCGTCTCCCGGTTCTTCAGGTCTTCCACCAGCTTGTCCTCCACGATCGCCGCGCCCCGATCGAAGAAGCCCTCGACCATTTTGAAGAAGTTGGGATCATCCTCCCGGTCGCTGACGGCCTCGCTGTAGCGCCGGAGCCGCAGGACGGACGCAGAGGCTGGCAGGGCCGGCTCGGCGCACCCCGAGGCCAGGGCACCAGTCACCCCGCGAGTCAGCAGCTCTCCCAAGTATCGGTACATCGTCGCCAAGGTAAGGAAGACCGGGTTCTCGGGTTAGTAACGCCTAAAGTGAGATGGGCGAAGGGCACAAAAATAAACAATGGGACCGACAGAGCGGCTCCTCCTTAGTGTGTCCGGCGACTGACAGCCTTCATTTGGTTCCCTCCCAGCTTTAAGGCGCCGACATGCTGCGGGCTCCCATCACGCCAAGGGGAGGGCTTCCGCGGAGCGCCGCATTTCACACTAGAAAAGTTTAAGTTGCTTATGCAAACCCGGTGTACGTACAAGAGATGGGAAATTAGTTTTATCTTATGCCGACGATCCTGTTAACATTACATTTATATACTAAGGAGACTTCCTGTTTCTGCCAAACAGTCCTTGGTGTTTTGTGTGATTATCCAAATATGCAGAGGAGCAGATTAAGTGCATGAGGCTTCCTGAACGGGTGTTCTTTATAAATTATTACGACCAGTTGTAAGAAGGATCTTTTCATCGGTATTTCTCCCTTGTGAAGCAGTAGCTAACTTCCACGTCTAAGAGTCACTTTAGGCCGGACAAATATGCGTTCGCTTGCACGTGACGAACAGCATTATCATTCTACACCTTCTGCAGACCCTTTTTTCCGTTCAGAGGCGCTCTCATCCAGGCCGTGAGGATTCAGCCTTTCGATCTCCACTTTTGCCGAACATCTCGGAAGCCACCGAAACAAAACTATCGAGGAAAAGGGCTGTCTGTCACATGTCAGTCATAGGTTGTGTGCTGCTGCTGCTGCTGCTGCAAGGCCTCCATGCAGGACTAACCTTTCTACTGCTGAATGTCCTCATAAGAGAAACAAGGGAATTGAAACTTAGCCTGTGTGAAAACAGAAGTGAAAGGATTTAACCACAAATTAAAAAGCAATGTATCAGTCCTATATTTTTCATATTTTTACAAAATAGAATATACTCATGGGATGTTTGTGAGAAAACGTTAAACAAGCTAAATGGAAAATCAGGTGCCACTGGTTATTCAGGAAGTAAAGGCAGCTTTTAAGGAGTGGCAGTAACTGGTTGCAAAAATGCAGTGAAGCATCACTGGGATTTGATTGGCTGTAACAGAAGCAAGTGCGATAGTGCCGTTTAGGTCATATGACCTGCCCCTCTGGTGGAGTGTGAGTCTGTGAGTGAGGTCTCCAACTTTCCGAACAGAAGACCTGTTTCTGAGTGCTCGATCTGCTCGGCATACCTGGGAACCAGATCACAAGCTAATAGATAGGTTAGGGATCTGTGCCTATGTACAGAAGTTTGTGGGTTCGCATCCCATGGCTAGAAGAGTAATTGCATCAGCATTGGGCCCTTGAGCAAGGCCCTTAACCCTAACTGCTCCAGTGACACAGACTGACCTTTACTTGTACATTATTTTGGAAAAAAGTGTCGACTAAACAAATAAGTGTAAATAAAATTCTGAAAAAGGTGTGGGGAAGTGTGTAATGATTACTGCCAACATAACTCTTCATGGCAGTGTAACTCAGCACAGGTACAAGGTCACATTAAAGTGGTTTAATTGGGACACCCGAGGCGGCCATGGTTCACTGGGAACATTCCTGCTTCGTGTGAAAGTGCTCTTCACGTGTTCCTGATAGAGAGAGGGGTGGGGTCTCCCACTCCCAGCACAGCCTTCGCTTTGCAGGGTGGGAATGGACTTCATGATCACAGACACATGACATCAGTTGGTTTCAGTCATCTGGGGCCTTTAGCTGAGAGGTGCATTGGGGTTTTACTCTTTGTTTTCTCAGGACCCTGAGCATTGATGTACATGTATGTATTGTACAGTATATTGCAAGGTTTTGTCCCTCTATCCTGGTCGTGACTCTCAGACCTGTGTCTTTGACGACAGTCTGAGCCTGATTACTTTGCCTCTCGGTTATACTCAGAAAAATGGTCAGGTCAGGTGTCCCTCTCTGAGTAACACAGAGCCAGGGGAAGGAGGCTGGGTTTGGAAGCCAGGTCACCTGAGCCCACAGTATGGCCCCACTGTGCAGGGGTCCCAACCTGACCCAGGACCACTCAACTAGGTCTCAATGAACTCCATTTTCAGAGCCTATGTCTAGTGCGTCATTAGCGTGTACTCAACAATAGTGTGTTCCTTTCTGCCACCAGGGGCACTTATGATGTGGAACGGGATGTTATGCAACTGGTGTGCAGGCCATTTGCAAACAGCCTCCGGGTCTTTGTCCCTTTGTCACTGAATGACAGTTAGGGACCTGATAGTTATGGACAGCCCAGGCTGGCCAACAGGAATCATTTCTGAGCTGCATAACGGTCTTAGTGCTTCACAATCCAAAAACGATTAGGCCATGACATTAGTACATGGTGAGGCGGAGTGTTCGTGCCCCAGCTTTACTCATCCGGCCTGTTTACAGGTTTTTGATTCTCCCAGATCCTCTTCCCATTATGGACCCTTAACTCTGAGCTGTGTTGACAGTGTTTTTCCAGGCCTGTGTTTTATAAAATAGTCTCACTCTAAAAGGATCCCGCAGAAATGATAAAATTACACACCCAAGTTTTTTTTTTTTTTGGTTCTCTCATTTTTCCTGATTCTCACCTGGCAGTAGTTATATAGTAACCAGGTGTAAAAAAAACACTCTTGAAGTATCAGCATTAAGTACTCCTTGTGCTTTGACCGTGCCTTGACGCTGTTAGTGTTTAGGTGAGAAACATGGTGACACGATACCATATTTACCAGCAGCCCCCTCCGGGTGAGCGGCTGCCCCCCACCTGCCCCCGGCTGCCCCACGGCTGCCCGTTGCCCTGGGCTCTCCTCAGTGAATGTGCTGAGTCCTCAGCTTTATGTAACCCTGATACCCTGCGGACTGGAACCAGACTCTGCCCAGATAAGCAGATGAGACAGTAAAACCCAAAGCCTGCAAATCAGGGTATGGAGAGTCCCGCTGCATCAGATAAATCCCCTAATAATTAACTGCTGGCCCTTCTGGACCCTCACCTCCCCCCCAGCCAGCCATTTCTTCTGTAAAGTCCATTAACTGGTACTCTGTTAGTCTGTACCTGCGGCGGTCTGTACCACATGCCAGCTCTCACTCCAGATGAAGGCGGTGCTGCCACCCATGCCGACTGTAATCTGAGCCTGTTAATCGTAACCCCCGGGGGGAGGCAGTATGTCAGTACAGCAGGGGGGCCCAGAGGGATCTATAAACACATAATAGTAGTATGTCTGGAGCTGCTCTATTACAGGGGGTCAGAGCTATGCCACATTGATCTTTGCATTCTAGAAAGCATAATTACCATCACATGCCTTGTTTTTGCATTATTTCCCTGCACTGATGCCTTCTGCATAGGAAAAACACATGGCAAACATTTCCTGAGGCCTTTTTCTAGGACCTTTATCTATATGTACGTCCCCACAAGCCCCCTCACCCCGACTGGGCGCACCACCCCCCAGCTCTGGCTCTCGCTCCTGGTTTCCCAACTGGAGCTGTGTAATCAAACACGGTCTAGTTTCAGAGTGCCTGCCTCGTCCTTTCATTGGCTCGCTGACAGACAACACCCACCCGCCTGGTCAGTGATATTTTTGGGAGTTACCTATTAAATTATGTGGGTGTTTTTCTCCCAAACACCTCATAGAAGGACCTACCAAATTAATGGAATCTGGACCTGCCTCAGCCGGGTTCTCTGGATTCGGTTGTAGTGATGCATGATGGGTCACGTGTGTGTTGCTCAACCATAATGGTGTGTACACATGCTTTCAGCATTTGTGCTGTGCCTACGGGCTCAATGGTAGCCAATCAGGGCTGCTGCAGTGTGTTTCCTCACATGTGAAGCTTCTTCAGAACAATACCACAAACCCACCTTATCTAGTCCCAATAAGTGTCACTTGATGGAGGAGCGGGTGTTGGTTCAAATCCCTCTCTATTTGCCTTGACCTGCATACTTAAGCTCAATACGTATTAGTAAAAAATTCAAGTTGTGTTACATGAATGCAATAACTCACAAACTTTGTTTTTGATATCCATCACACAGTATTTAAATGTTCAACGTATGTATACATACAATTGCTACCAAAAAGGAAAACACAAATGGCTTGGGCTGTGGCTGTAATTCACACCAGGAATGCCCTTCTACCCTGCTGTAACTGTTAGCTCAGCTGCTGTCTTGTGGAGGGTTGCCCCCTGTCAATGACGTCACCATACAGCCAACTCTAGAGTTTCCCGGAGGAAGATTTGAGGTTAATGTGAAACAGTGACATCTGCTGGTCAATTTAGCATACGGCTGTTTATCATGTTTTATGAGAAGTTACATAAGAGCAACCGTCCGCAGTTACTTCACCTTAAACAGCAAAGGTTTAAAGAATCTTCATCAGGTCAGGGAAATTCCTGCAGGTAGGGGCGTTGGTGGGACATGGATACCCTGACAGATTCAGGGGGCCCAGCACTTTCCAAGGGCCTTTAAATGTGTAAACATATATAATTATATAATGGAGGTGGGGGGGCCCAAGGTGACGTTTTGTCAGGGGGCACAGAATGTCTAGCTACTCCCCTGTCTGCAGATATTTTGGGTTTTGGACTTTTGGGAATTTCCATGACTCTCCAGGTTACCAAAGAGCTGAATATTTCTAACTGGTTAACGCCCGTGCTGGTATGTCTGGGGTTGTCGAAATCAATTCTCTGCTCACTATGTGCTTGTTTGTCTGCACTTTAATTTTCTTCTGGATCAATAATGTTTATCTTGTCTTATGATTACTGGACAGGAAGCCATTACTTTGAGAAATCTGCCCAGTGCTTTTGTGTGTGGATGGATCTCCTGAGTCCATGACTGAGGTCTATGGAGCAGGTTGTCAGGGTCGATGTCTTCAGCGACTGTTCCCTTATGTCACAGCTATATTGTGGATAGTGCTGGGAATGAACTGGAATTTTTTGTTTTAGGTGGCTGAGTTGGAACTCCATCACGAGAGCATCTTCATATCTGTTTCAAAGGAGTGTGATGACAGCATGGCAGATGCGCCGACTATCCACGTTTTCTTGGGTGCCCCGGGTCCGTCTCTCGACGACGTGCCTGGTCCCGACCCAGACCGGGGCCCATGGAGGATTGTGAACCTCCGTTTAGAAGGGGGGAGACTGCAGCCCAGGCAACATGAGTCTGGAGGTATACTAGGGGGGCAGGGTGGGGTGGACCCTGTTACGCTCACTAATGAGGGATTAGGACGACTGAACATCGACCCCCCGGACAGCAGCACCTCCAAGAGAGTCATTGCACTCTCACAAATAAAATGGGCAGACCACGAGGGGCGGGGCTTATGCCCCAGCACAGTCCGCGATTACTTGGACAGCTGCTTCCCAGAGCATGGTCCAGGCCCGACGGGGGCAAGGCCCAGTGGCTCAGTGTCTGCGGGGACAGAGTACTTGAGTATCTGGACCATCAGCCAGATGCTTATGCTGAAAGGGAAACTGGGAACAGGGCAGAAAGAAGAAGTGGCAGAGAGGCCACCCACAAGCCCAGAGAGTAGTCCAGAGCTGTACAGCCCAGCAGGTGGCGAGAGTGAGATAGGCGGACCGGACACTGACAAAGGGTCACAGGAGCTCTTCAGTGCTCTGAGTAGTAGACAGGAAGAAGGTGGCTTGGGACTGGAGGCCACACCTGACGGCATCCTCTGCTCCCAGAGCTCCCCTTCAAAAACCACAGGGGAAGTTACAGATGCAACACGCCATGCACAGCCCGCTGCCACAGATGCCGCAGTGAGCTTCTCTGTTCAGGGTTCTCCAGTGTCCCCAGCCTCCAAGAAGAGCAGAGCATCCCCAAGTGGGGCAAGGATCCAGGAGCAGCCAGGGCCATCACACAGGAGCCTGCGAATGAACTTGTGTGACTCCACCACACTCCTGGCCTGGTGTGTGACCAGGGGAACGCCTTGCTCCATCCTGGTTGTTGTACTGTACCCATGTCACCTGAAGGAGGTTAAGGTGAAGTCAGGGGCCTGGGCAGGGTCCACGGTTCCCCTGGCAACCATTGTGGTCACTGACCAATCAGGTGTGGAGATGAAGGTGGTGTTATGGAGATCTGCAGCATTCTGGGCCTTGACTGTGTACCCAGGCGATCTGCTGCTGATTACAGGTATAAACTGGCACCTTTTCACCAGTCCCTAATCAGCTCATCATCAACGTGTTGCTGCATATTATTCCATTAATAAAAACAGCTTCAGTATTGCCTCAGATGGGTTCTCCTTTGTGGACGATTTGATTGGTTGATACTAGTTTCATGTTGCCTGTCCAGTGAAGGGACATCATTACCAGCGCTAACGCTGTCAGACTGCTGTTTGTCCCGGCAGGTGTGACCATCCATGAAGATAAGTGGAGGGGGGAGGTGGTCCTGCAGTCCACACGCTCCAGCAGGCTGCTTAACCTGGGCCAGCTCACTTGCGACCACCAGCCACCAGGTGCAGTCTTTGGGCACCTTGTGAGGAGTAAAGTCTCCACAATTTTCTACAGCTCCTTTGTGATGTCAGAAATTGTTCTACTTTACACATACATAATCAATCTGCCTTTATTTTAAACGGAATTTACATGAATGACAGTGATTAATTAGTGTTTAATGTTAAATTGACTGCCTGTCTCAGACCACTAGAGAATTTTTATTGAGCACTTAATTTTCATGAAGTACCTCATAGATGGAAAGTGATCTTTAAGTTCACCCATGTGAAAATAACGCCTAACATATGGGATGTAGATCCAGACCGCAGACTCAGATCTTCCTAATTCCACTGCTTTTATTCTTACCTAGGCCCCTTTAAAGTTCCTGATCTTGTTAGCTTTCACTCTGTGCTTTAGACATCACTGTGTGGCTGACACAAGTGCACCGGTGACGCTTGTCTCTGCATCGCTTAGCCCCGTGGGGTGTCAGTCAGTACACTCTGGATGAGCTCTGCTCCCACATGCGGGAGAAGTACCGCCCCCTGGTGACCCTCCCAGCCCGAATCCCCCAGGACCCTCAGGACATCCCTTATGCCCGCCTCAGGGCATTGAAGCCAGACACACTGGTCCACGCCGTGCTGAGAGTAGTCAGTAGCTCTCTGTTCAAAGGTACGCCCATTACACTGAGTAGTATGCCCACTACTGTGTCACACTTTAGACAGGCATTAGGGAGGACAGCCATGTCACCCACTGTCTCTTCAGCTTGGCGCACAGAGGCGGCGAGCTTTTCTCGGACAGGGGCCGTGCAGAAGGCTACGCTGACTGTAGAGCAAGGAGATGGCCAGCAGGGGGAGCTGGTGCTATGGGGAGCCGCGATGACCTGGCTGAACCGTATCCAAAGGAACAAAGGTGACACAGGGACATAGTTAAGGGGCAGCAGGACTAGGCTTCCTGCAGCCCTGCTGAAACAGATTTAAGAAGGTCATCTTGGGTGGTTGTCATTCTTTCCTGATTCATCTCACTAACCACTCCTAAAATTATAAATAGGGGGTATACTATAGTCCTGTTTCATTGCTAGGTGCTGCTCTACAGGCTGGGTTGAGGAATATTTGCATCTGCATTGCATGTTTGTATTTGTATTGTATATAAAAGAGGGAAACAGGATACTGAATCATGTGATACAGGATACTGAGTCATGTGATACAGGATACTGAGTCATGTGATCAGTTGTGACTCGCTGTGACATTTCCAGACGCAGTCTGGGATTTCCGAGTTCTTTTGGTGAAACAGAACAACATATCTGGCAATCTGGACCTGCACTCCACACCCTGGGGTGCCTGCAAACCCCTCTTTCCCGGCGATAAAAAGGCATCAGTGTTCTGTAGTGCGATCCGGCCATATCTGGGCCTGGCCAGCTTTGAGATAGACCTGCAGACTCTTCTGTCGCAGAAATACACAGGTGAGAGCCCACTGATGTGCCCTGTGGGTCCATGTAGGCCGTCTGGAATGAGGGCACTTCTTTGGCAGGCTCCAGTGTAATTTAATACCAAATATGAGCTTGTTACAGTTTGTTGGCACCAAACAGTCATATATGCTGCAAATACTCACTTGTAGCAGCCTGCATGTCTGTCGAGAGTCGGTAACCCTAATCCATTTTTGGAGCCAAGCACAGGGGCAGTAAAATCACCCCCCCCCCCCACAGGAGAAAGGCTCTGGTAGAGAGACTCTGGTTTCACACAAGGACCTGATGGGTGGCTGGCCTCCTGCCTGACAGGTGACGTGGAGCTGAGGTGTCACATCATGGGCTTCCAGTTCCAAAGCAGCTCCTCCCAAGATGCCTCACCAGTACTGAATGGGGACACGCCGTTGGAGGGGATTTTGTTAGCTCTCTCTGGGGATGTGACCTTCACCGGCTGTGGGCAGTGTGGCTCTGAGCTGGCCACTGACGCCAACGGGATCTACCAGTCCTGTTACCCATGCCTGCCCCACACCGCCGTTCGCCGCTACTATAGGTTAGCTGGCACCACCTGCTGTGTCATATGTGATATTACCTGAAACTATACTCAAACTGAAACCAGTGATCATGATTTGCTATTGACTTTGATGATAAAGGGGATCAATGAGGGCTTACTTTAATAATAACTGCATCATAACCCTCCAATCCTCTATATGTCCTGCCACATCTCTCTGTCCTACCCCCTGTCTGTGCCCTCTCGTGTCTCACTCCTGCCCCCTGTCTGTGCTCTCCTGTGTCTCTCTCCTGCCCTTTGTCTGTGCCCTCTCGTGTCTCACTCCTACCCCCTGTCTGTGCCCTCTCGTGTCTCACTCCTACCCACTGTCTGTGCTCTCCTGTGTCTCTTTCCTGCCTCCTGTCTGTGCCCTCCCGTGTCTCTCTCCTGCCCTCTGTCTGTGCCCTCCCGTGTCTCTCTCCTGCCCTCTGTCTGTGCACTCCCGTGTCTCTCTCCTGCCCCCCGTCTTTGCCCTCTCGTGTCTCACTCCGACCCAC